>OU342733.1:490764442-491261523 GCA_910589765.1 Avena atlantica | reverse complement strand
ATGCATCAGTTGTTGCTTCCTGGTAATTCCATTTTCCAGCAGGGTGTATGCAAAAGAAATGTCCACATCAGAATACTCGTGCTCCATAATTCCCAAGTATCGAACCTTTGAGATCTTGAAGTAATAAGCAAATGTTGCGCTTCTGTGATCATCGTGAAAAAGTGCAATTTCTTTGTAAGGATGGAATCCTAAGCAATAAAAACGATGAGGTGGACAATCCTCTGGGTTGCGCTCTTTCGGCCACTGCACGGTCGTAGTAGCATTTTCATCGTCAGAGTCCCACTCAAAATCATCTTTGGAAAGTGCCTCGCCGTATTCATGTACAACTTTATTGCTGACGTCATTTTTCAACAACAGCTCCTTCTGATCATCCGACTGCGATATCCATGGTCCATTCTCGATATGTTCATCTGAAACTTGATGGTTGGCGTCATTTCTCAACAACAATTCCTTGTGATCAAGAAGCGACATACTTTGATAAGGATATATTCTCCATGCAGTGTCAAAGTTGATCTCATTGTTTAAAACCCAGTCTACCACTCCACATGATTCGAAAAGAAACCAGATCTGAAAAGTGGATCGCCCATCGACATCTAGTACACAATAGACCCCTTTCTTTGATTTTCCTATCCGCTCTAGTGATCCTTTGCCTTCTTTTGGCAGCTTAATTACTTGGTACTTATCATTGCATAGACTGATTCTACAAAAAAAGAAGAAGCAAATCACAGTATCAAAGATTAATTAGTTTAATTTCCCGAGTACGTAATAATAATAGTACTTGCATTGTAGGCTTTGCGCGTGTGTGTGTAAGTGTGAGTAATATATAATACCTCAAAAGAAAACCATGCCTAGAAGGAACATAGAGTGACCCTTGCCAGAGAGCAGAGTAGTACAAAAATCCATCAGATTTGGGATGTGATTTCACGTCGGCGATGGTCGTTCCTGCAGCATCTCCTTGCCGTATAAACGACCTCTCCGTCCAAGAGTTTGTGTTTGAGGAGAAAACGTGCATGGAATAGGGCGAAGGTGGCCACTCCGCATTGCATGCACGCCGCGTCGGTTGGTAGTAGATGAAGAGGAACACGAGGGATATACATCACCTCATAATGTGGCGACAGAAAGGATCGTAGACGATGTAGCGGTTATTGCTGCAGCGTCCACAGGATGTGACGACGGTCCTGGAGCACGCGCACGGCAGCAGGGGCAACGACGCCCACTGCCGCGTCGCCGGATTGACCACCGCCCGGACCCCGTCGTCAAAAACCAAGATGAGGCCGTTGCAGTAATCCGTCATCTCTCCCACTACCTCCCCGTAGCCTGGACGGTCGTCGATGTAGTCAAGTCTGCTGGTGATGTATCGCGTCGTGGAGCGGCGCGCGAAGAGCTTCGGAGCTTCCATCTTGTCTATGTTGTAGATGACGGCGTCGAGCGAGAGCGGGAGCAGGTCTGCCCGAAGCAGACGGTGGTGGTCGACGATAGCCCGCCAGGCCTTGCAGACGCAGCGGGAGGCGGCGAGGCCGCGGGATGGAGGTGCCGGAGTATGTCCACCAGCATGTCGATGTGCTCCAAGTCCATGCTAGCTGTCGTCGTCCTCCACCCGCCGACCGTGGGTTTGTTTGTGAGGAGACGTATATGTAGAGTATGGATTTAATTTGCGATCGAGATCCCAATCAGAGGAGAGGAGAGGAGATGAGATCGATCAGCTAGTACGGAATCGATCTATCGATCCCTATATATATATGTATGCATGTATATATTGATCCAGGCTAGTTAGGACTCTTTTCGATTTGTACACGCGAAACTAAACTAAAGCTGCCTCCGCTAAGCAAAACAATATCAACTACAGTACGTACTCAATCAAACCGACTCGAATTAAAATTAAATTACTAGTAGCATTAATTTAACTAACTAAATAAACTAATTAAGCATTGAACCCGTCTTGGCCGCCGGAGACCACATCCTAGCTGAAGGTTTCGCTCTTGGACGCTCGCAGCCGCCAAGACAACAGCGGTCTTAGCCTTTGTAGCCTGCCTCCGGTGGTGGCGCGCTAGGGTCTCCACCTCCCTCAGTCTGGCCGCCGTTGCGCTTGTGGCCGCTCTCGCCTCCTGGTTGGGCTGTCGCCACCACCGCAGCACGCAAGGCCGCCGTATCCTCCAGCACCTCCCCGTTTGACCACCGCACGCATATTCGCCAGGTCCTTCCGTTGGGCAACGACGTTTTTGGCTAAAGCCACGACCTCCGCCAGCACCTCCCGCTTGACCGCCTCCGCCAGCTCGTCCGCCAACTCACCACATTTTGCGACGGCCTTGGACAAGACACTGCCCAAGGTAGCGCCCCCCGCCGTCTCCTGCGCATCCTGCCGCTGCCGCTCCTCCTCTATCATGGCTTCAGCGGCGAGCCGGGCGGTCTTCTCGGCCGCCAACGATTGTTGCGCTTCCTGTTCGTCGCGGGTCTCAATGGTCGCCACCTCCTCAGCCTCCAGCCGTAGCCGCTCGGCGGGTTCCCGACCGGCGGCCTCCCTGGCCTTGAAGGCCGTGTACAGCTCGTGTACGTACTTCTCCAGGACGTAGTGTGTGGCGTCAGTGTTATCGACTTCGCCCTCCGCCGACTCCGCCTTGGCATGCACCTGCTTGGCCTCATCCTCCGCGCCCGCCTCGGCCTGCACCACCAACTCCACCTCGCTCGACACCAACTCTCCCATGTCCTTGTTTCCCTCCAAAGTTTCACCGGTGCCCGGTGGGGTATGCAACGGGGAAGAAGGTGGATACGCGGCGAGGGAGAACTTGCTGAGGTCGGCCCAGGTCACAGGGAGGTTGTCCATGGCGAGGGAGGGAGGGAGGGAATAGAGAGGGATTGGTGCCGGTGCTTCGTCTCGGCGGCCGGCCCCTATTTATATTCGCGGGGCTCGGCGGGAACGGTGAGCGGGATCGGGCGGGAAATTGTGCGGCCTAGGCGAGAAAGGCGGGAGCGGCGGATGGGAACTGGAGTTCTGACGGGACAATCGTCGGCCACCATAGCGCTGATACTCCTGTCAGTTCGAGCTTGATGGCTCCCGGTGGACGAGGGACCCGCATATGGGGTAGCCGGTTGGGGGCACAAGCCACAAAAACTAGGCTAAGGCCGGACGACCTGTCCTCCACCCCTGCAAACGGACCGATTCAGAGGAAACTGATGTTCGAAATGCAGTTGCCCATTGGAGTTAGCCTCAGAGCCTGGACATAAGTAGAAAAAGCAACAACGATGACCACTCGACGTCGTTTTCTAGGTATGCTAAGGGTCCAACTTAGGGTGTCAAATGGGATCCCACTAAAGTTCCACCTTTAGTTCATTTGCTAAAGTCTAGTTCAAATTTCAAACAAAAATTTACACTAGCTTTTGCCAAATGAACTAAAGGTGGGAATTTGGTGGGATCCCACTTGACACCCTAGTCCAACTGTCGGCTTAAGGCTCCAGGTGACAGTCTGGCCGTCGGCTTACTGTTCCACCGCTTTCGAGGTATTCGATGGGCTGTGTTGGGCGCTGGTATATGCCGACAGCAAGGTTCTATATAGAAGGAAGCCGTCGGCACATGTGCCACATGGCGCAATCTGGCACCTCCAAGTGCGCCTTGTGAAGAGGTATGCCCTACTTCTCTGATTTTCTTGATTGTTTCTGTCGCCATCCCTATAGTAAAATTAGCCCTGGGCTTCCAGCTGCTCCCATATGCATATATATATATATATATATATATATATATATATATATATATATATATATATATATTTCTGAATTTATTTTCCACACAAATGATCAAATCCATCACATAGTTGAAAGGGTCGTGCTGAGCGTCCCCCGGGGGATCTGGGTTTTCGATCCCCCGCCTCCGTTGGTCGACACGTGTCCACCCTGGCTCCACTCAGCACATGGCAAGAAAAACCACAGCTCGTGTCTAGTTTCTCTTTAACTTAGTACCGCATCGACGACAAAGATTTCCCTTCATGTGCCGCTTCTCGGCTTCTCGCAAGCAGGTCCACATATGTGGTCTTTGCCGGCGAGTAAGCTTTGCCTCTATCTTGAGCACCAACGGGAGCTTCATAGCAAGTATCATGGTTGATAGCACCAGTGTCATCCTCGTGTAGCAAGGCCCCCCAAAGTTGGCACCAACCCCGGACGTCCAAGGTAGCAAAATCCAGAGACCAAAGTAGCAAATCTGACCACTCAATATAGCAAAAAAATCCAAGGTAGCAAAATCCAGACGCTAAAGTAGCAAATTCGACCACCCAATGTAGCAAAAGCCAGATGCCAAAGTAGCAAAATTGAGACACCAAATAGCAAACCTGACCATCCAATGAAGCAAAAATCACCGGCCGAGGTAGCAAAGACGACCGCCCAAGGTAGCAAAATTGACCATCTAAGATAGCAAGACAATCGCCCAAGGTAGTAAAATCCAGAGACCAAAGTAGCAAATCCGACCACCCAATATAGCAAAAATATCCAAGGTAGCAAAATCCAGACGCCAAAGTAGCAAATCCGACCACCCAATGTAGCAAAAGCCAGACGCCAAAGTAGCAAAATTCAGACACCAAATAGCAAACCTGACCATCCAATGAAGCAAAAATCAACGGCCGAGGTAGCAACGACGACCGCCCAAGGTAGCAAAATTGACCGCCTAAGATAGCAAGACAATCGCCGAAGGTAGCAAATGTGACCGCCCAAGGTAGCAACGCCTGGGATGGCTGGTAGCAATGGCCGGAACCGTCGGCAGCAACAACATCTATGGAGATCAAGGGGCGCAAATATGGAGTCCGAAGGGGAAAGCTCACGAAGGTGGAGGGCGGCGAATCACGTGGGGATTGCTGGCGGGCTGCATGCCAAGGAGCAACGAGCTTACAGAGGTGGGGACGTGGAGTCGAGGTGAGCGAGCGGGCGCCATGAACATGGTCGCGGAGACGAGGGCCGGCGACAGGTCGAACCCATAAAGATGGAGGCTGATTGAACTGGAAGAGATACACCATGGGACGCACGGGACAATCTGACGGTGGTAGGCCGGCGGCGGCCGTGTACTCATGCTATGGAGTTTCTGCTGAAGAAAATGGGGATGAGTCTGAGAGACGTGCTATTCCGGATAAGAATAGGCAAAGGAGGAGCTGGGACCACCCACGGCAGCTGCCCATCGCGCGGAAGCGGAGGCACGTGTCGCACGCAGGAGCCGGGGGACGCATCGCGTGCGATCCCCCGGATGATGCCAATCGTTTTCCTAGTTGAAAACAAATGATCACAAAACAATCAATACATGTCACCCCCCCTAGCCCTGATAGGTTCACATAGTTATCGATACATGTCACAAAGCACGAAATAGTTCACATATAATGCATATCCAACACGAGAACAAGTTTGTTATACAAACCATGGCAAGTTCAATAAAGGACGTGTTCAATACAAGCCGGTCAACAACAGACATGTAGCACTGGTACAACATGAAGTCCACCAACGACAGCATCATCACTACAAAATCAAGAAGAACCCTTTAGCATGCCAATTGGTCTAAGTCTAAGTTTTTGAATGGCAAAATGTCACTATAGGTTGAACCAGCGAGTCACGGGGTGAGCGATGGAGCGAGGAAGAAGCACTAGGACTACGAGCACTAGAACAAAGCGGGGTGATCGGGGCGACTTAGGGGGCGAGCAGAAGCACAACCACTAGTAGCGCCACCAAAGAAAGTGTTGGAATGAGCCGACTCCTACATGTTTGAGCAAGAGATAGCAAGTATAAATCTCTATGTGTACAAAAGAAAATGATAATTAGTGATTGAGTAGTTTGGCAAAGGACTAACGGGAGTCCCTGTGGCAGCATGCACGGGGAATTTTTCCTTTGTTGGCATCCTTGGTAGAGGTGGTTCCTGTGGTGGAGGAGGTCCCAAGGGTTGAATCAGAACACCAGTGTGCGCAAAGGACATAGATGAAGGATTTAGTTCCCTGGAGGATATAATACTAATGGTTATTATTAAATTTCATGTTAAGTATTTATGTTTATCGTTCTATGCTAAAACTGCTATGTGTGTCTTGATTGTGAAAATCAAAGTAATAAAACTAATAGACAGGTGTAGAAACATGAACACCAAGTTTTTCTAGTTATGCCTCTAGGACTAGCTCACGTGTTGTGCGATGATCCAATTGTCTAATCATGGGTATGTCTATTATATTAATAAATGATACCAAAAACTGTGGAGTACATTGTTGGCAAGTATAAAGGTACCGAACAAATCCACTAAATGATTTACTATGAGATGCAATGCAATCATCATTATCTTAAGCATGACAAAGTTGCATGTAATATAAAGAAGCCATCATGGACGTTCATGTCCCGTTGTTGGTTATTGGTCTAAAAGGAGTTTTTCAGAGTCATATATGGATATTACCGAACCCGATCGGGTCACATGATTAAGGCCTTACAGTAATTTTGTATATAGTATGTGGTTGAGAGTCGTCCGAAATAAGTTACAGAGAGACTGAAATAGGTTCAGAATTATCGAAACAGTTTTAAGAGAAAACGGAATCGTTCTGGTGACATAAACAAAACTAGGATGATAGTTCCGAAGTCATCCAAAGTATTTTTAGATTCATCGGAATGGTTTCGGAGTTGGTTTCATATCATAAGAATTCGAAATCGTTTTATAAAATATATAGTTGCAAATATATTCAATGTACCATTCTTTATTCGAAAGTAAATCGGAGAAAGGAAAACGTTCCATATATAGATTACATAAATGTAGAAGTTAATTTGTGGGGATTTGGAAAGGTAAATTTAAAAAGTTAATTTAGGAAAGTCACGTATCTTCTAATTTAGATATGGGGATATATCATATTAATTGTGAAGATATCATATCTTCTGTGGAAGAACTAGTAGAAAAAGGCATTCCGTCTGGAGCATTAGACCCGGTCGTATTTGGGCGCGACACTAATTTAGCATTAGTTAGTTCCGATTTCAAAGGCTAGTGCCGTCGCAGGGGTACAACCAGCTCTAGTCCCAGATTAAACGGAACCTTTAGTCCCGATTCAAGACACCAACCAGGACTAAAGGGTTTGCGGCAGGCTCGGGCTGGCGCCAGTCAATTTAGTCCCGGTTAGTGTATCCAACCAGGACTAAAGATGGACCTTTGGTCCCGGTTGGTGTCTCCAACCAAGACTAATGTCCTTCCTATATCACCTTCCTCTCTGTCCCGAGGCATACTCCATTTTCAAGCTACTTTCTCCTCTCTGTTTTCTCTCTAAGCTTGAGTTCATCTCCATTTTTTTACACGATTTGTCAAGATTTTGCGGCGCCCCATTTATCCAAGGGTTCTAAAAGGTTAGCAACTTCATACTTTTGTCTTTCATTGCTAGTTTAGCTCATTTCATGCTCTAAAAGTAGAGGGATTCGTGTGTTTAGTTTGGGAGTAATTTTTGCCATAACAACATTTGGTCACTTCTCTATTCATGATGTTTTATAATAGTTTTTTATATACTTATATAATGCAGATTTTGCCACTCCTCCCTGAGCTTGATTTTATACATCAAGTATCAATCTATACTTGATTATTTGTTTCACTTTACCAAATGTCAATACACTTGAATATATCATCAACATTGAATTTATTCAATCCTTTCTGTGCGACAAGAACCTCTCTTGTAGTTTCTATATTAAACTCATTCAATATCTTGTCTATGTACTTCTGGCACAACCATATTAGCGTCTATTGATGCCAAATATTTAGGTTTTGCCTAAGTCTTTCATCGGGATGAAATTCTTAATATGTGTTAATAAAAGATACATTATTTCCAATCAACAATATGTCTTCCACATAATGTATTAGAAACATGTCTTAGCGCTCCCACTTAATTTCTTGCAAATGCAAGCATCTTCATTGTCTCTAATGAACTTTTAAACTCCTTTAACAGTTTCATCATAGTGAAGATTCCAACTCCGCGATGCTCACTTTAACCATTGAAGTTTGCATATGCTTTTAGCATCCTTTGAATTAACAAAACCCTATGGACCGTGTTATGCACATGTCCTAGGTAACAATTCTATTAGAAGAACTTGTTTTGTTTATTCAACTACCATATAACAAATTATATGTAGTGGTTGCTACATTAATCCGTCTAGACTAAATATCACTATGACAGATCAAATCTTGTCATATTCAACCTTTGAACATTGTTGTGAACTCTTTCCCAACATGTCGACTATTTCATAGATGTGAAACATCCATGTCTATTTCTTTATAGATCCAGACACAACTATAAGGTCTTACACCTTTCTCGAGGGTCCTTCAAGTTCAAAACTTGATTTTCTCGTGTATGGAACTATCACGGATTTTATGGCTTCAAGCCATTTGACGGAGTCAGGGCCCATCATCGCTTCTTTGCATGTAGTCGGTTCATTATTCTCAAATAATGATTCAACCCTCAAATCTTGGTATTTGATTGTTTACCCGATCTACTTGTTTCAATAGGAACTTAGATCTTCGTGACCACAACCTTTGAGGTACGTGAGCCATGAGCTTTGTTGCTGCCTTCGGAACACTTTTCGGCGCTGCGCAACTCTGCACATATAGCTAAGGTTCTTTTAACCTTATCAAAGTTCTATTGTCCTCCCACTTAACTTTTCACGAAAAATTCCTTCTCAAAGAAACTTGACGTTTTAAGTGACAAACACTTTTGTCTCTGGTGTTATGGAGGAATACTTAACAGTTATTCGAAATAACATACAAAGACAGGTTTATCCGACTTTGGTTGCAAAACATCTTTCTTATGCAAAGCATACCAATGTTTAAGAAAGGACAACTTGGGTTTTATCCCAAACCATAACCTTATATGGTGTCATTTCAACGGATTATGATGGAGCTCTTTTCAGTGGAAAAACGGTAATCTCTAAAGCTTTTAATCTTTAAAATATAATGGCAGTTTTATAAATTATACCTTTGATCTTACCATGTCAAACAAGGTTTAATTACATATCTCGAACGCTCCATACTCTTATGGTGTTTCGGGAAAATGCAAATCCATGGAACGATTCCTTAAATCTTAGGTATTATGCTAAACTCTGTAACTCAAATATCTTGCTTTATGATCTTTATCATAAACTGTTTATATTCTTGTTACAATGATTTTGCACTTCATCTTGAAAGTCTTTTGAACTCTTCAAATATTTCACACTTCATCCTTATTAAGTAAATATTCATATATTCACTCAAATTTTCGGAGAAAGCATATGAAGTTGAAATCCATCGCTCTTGACTACACATAATGGATTTCATACAACAATATGTACTAGTTCCAATAAGCTAGTCATTCGTTCCCTTTCGGCCTATGAACGAAGTTTTAATTATCTCTAGGAAAGTTTCACAAGCGTCATTTGATCAAAATCAAATAGACTCCAAAATTCCATCCATATGGAGTTTCTTCATGTGTTCTTTCCAATATAATTTAAACGGCGATGTCACTTCCTAAGTGACCTTTCAATCAATTTGTCTTTCGACATTTTTAGCACTAGTTTTATGGATGTGATTTCTCCAACGAGATTTTGTGAATCATCCATCTTTTATGGATTACGGCAATTATTTGAACAACCCTTTTGTTCTCATAATACCTGATAAAACAAATCTTGAAGGCAAGCTTTGATGTTTAACGAGCAACACAATAACCCTTTATTTGTTCTCGATGAACATCATCACATATTCTTTTGCTAGTTACTCAGGCCATTGTAGTTCATGAATTCTGTTATTTCGTATGACGATTCATACCAACAAATTCAGTATTAAATACTTAAGAACCACATTGTTTAATAAGCAAAGAATATAGCCATAACATGTATATCATCTATATACTTAAACTGAACAATTCTAGTCTTTTCCTTTCTGCCATATATTTATGAGATTCTCTTTCAGTATTTCCTATTCTGTTTGGAAGAATCTATCAACATCAACAGTGGAGTCATACATATGACATATAGTCCAAAGCGTGTATAGTTAAATACCAATGTCTTTGGACTTGCACTTTGAAGTAGATCACCATCATCAAATGTTTGGTGTTCTTTCAAATTCCTTTCTTTAGTAATCTCTTGGTGTAGTAAACATTTTACCTACATCAAATATTCACCCTTAACATGGAATCGTCCATGATCAAGCTACTTTTAGCATATAACGATGAATTATGAGTATAATGTTGCTATCCAAAACCTTTTGGAGGATCAGGACAACAAGTGTCTCCAACCTTTTGCAAATTCTCATCAAATATGAGAACATGACTTTTGCCATATTATACTCTATCATGTTGCAACCAAAACTTTGTTTCAGATATCAAAATATCTTCCACACATCATGGTTTCTGAAATAACTCTTTCAGATCCTAGATAACCTTGATATTAAGAGAATTCTTTGAATATCAAGAATCATGGAGACAAACATGATATTCATATACTAACTCTTGGAATTGTCACTCTTGATTTAATACCAATTATTAAACTTCATGGAGTAACCGGAACTTACTGAAAGTTTGCTATAGGACTTTTAAACTTTATATTAACACTTCAAAACAATACGATACCAGTTCGTAAAGTAAATTAACCAGAATTATATAGTTCTATCATCTCAATTATAACTAAGCGTATGGTGGTAAACGGATGCCAATGACTACAACAACTATGCAAATTCACTTTGATTTAGTTTATGATAAATTGAGTTCTAATTAATAATCAAATTAATCTAGGTGAACTCCCACTCAAAACAATATCCCTCACATTGTTTTAGTGATCACACGAACCAAATCCACCACATCAAAACCGATCATCACGAGAGTTGATGTAGCTTCAATGGCGAACATTCAACATGTTCATCATATCTACTATATGACTCATGCTCTACCTTTCGGTAATCCGTGTTCCTGAGGCCATGTCTGTACATGCTAGGCTCGTCAAGATCAAACCTTAGTTTCCGCATGAGCAAATCTGGCTTGCTCACGTTGTATACACTTGCAAAATCTAACACACCCGATCATCACGTGGTGCTTCGAAACAACAAGCTTTAGCAACGGTGCTAACTAAGGGTGAACACTTTAAGACTTGAAATTCATGTGCATGAGGGATCATCTTATAATGCTACCGTCGTCTACTAAGCAATACAAGATGCATAAAGGATTAACATCACATGCAATTCATAATATGTGATATGATATGACCTTTCTTCTTTGTGCTTCCGAAATCCATCTTCTAGCACGAACATGATCTCCATCATCACCGGCATTGCATCAAGGTCAATGACGCCTCTCCATGGTTGTCGTCCACCGGCTTCAACTATTACAACTACTTTGAATAGACACGCGGGTCTTAACATAAATTAAAGACAACCATATGGCTCCTGCCGGTTGCCAACTTACAATAAGGAACATTGCATACATCATATATAATCACAATCATGGCCATATCACATCACAGCACACCCCTGCAAAACAAAGTTAGACGCCTCTACTTTCTTTGCATATTTTACGTGGTTTGGGGCTTTCAATAAGTGTCGTTCTAACTTACGAACAAGAACCACAACATTGATACTAGTATTGTCAATCGCCCGTTGTAAATTGGATCTTAACTATGCTAGGAGAAACAGGCACCCGCAAAGCCACTTATGCAATACAAGTTGCATGTCAAGCGTGGAGCAAGTCTCATGAACGATGTCATGTAAGGTTAGCCCGGGCCGCTTCATCCCAACATACCGCAAGATACAAAGTACAAAAGAAGCAATCGACAATAAAAGCATCAACGCCCACAATGACCATTGTGTTCTACTCGTGCAACAGATCTACATATAGACACGGCTCTGATACCACTGTAGGGGTTCGTAGCATGGAAAACAAAAATTTTCTATCGCATACAAACAAACAAGCCAAGATCTATCTACTAGATTGTAGCAATGAGTCGTTTGGAATAACTTACCCTCGAAGATTCCAAAGCGGTTAACGAGAGCAGATTCTCGTGGGTGATGTAGTCGTACACTTCCGATCTCAAGATCGCGTAGACGATCCTTCCGGCGCCACGTTCCGGCAGCGCTCCCGCAGTCGGTCACACATTCGGTACTCGACGAAGACCTTCCTCTCCCTTGTTCCAGCAGGCAGCGGATGTTGTAGCACTCTCCTCGCGATTCCGGCAGCACAACGGCGTGGTACCGGAAGTAGAGGGGAAATCCCGCAGGGCTTCGCCTTAAGCCGGTGCGAGTATGGTGGAGCTTATGAGAGAGGCTATTAGTGGTCTAGTAATTAGACACACCAATTAGAAGGCTCTAAACCAATTAGAAGGCTCTAAACCGCAGGCTAAAGCAATTAGAAGCTCTAAACCAAAACGGCTCTAAACCGGAGGTAGAAGATAGGAACTTGTGTGTTCTAGGAGGGGAGCCCTGCCCCTCCTTATATAGATGGGAGGGGGCTGGCGCGCCAGGGGAGCGAGAGAGTCCCTCCCCAACTCGGCCTAGGGCTGGCCGCCGGCTTGGAGGAGAGAAACTCCTCCTCCAAGTCGGTTCCAACTCCTCTTGCTTGTTTCCCACAGTTTCTTGTTTTAGCCATTTGACTTTCAAACTGGACATTTGACTTTTCTGTTTTAGGATTCAATTTAATCCTTTATTTGGGACAGCAAGAACACTTAGTACATGATGCAATCATTTCAATATGTAATGACACATTCATGTACCCCTCCCCCCCGGAGTGCCGGACAATCCGTAACCTTCTAGAACATTCCCGATGAAAACACCGGAATCATTCCCGAACTCCGAAACGGGACTTTCATTATATGAATCTTATTCTCCGGACCATTCCGGATCACCTCGTGATATCCCGGATCCCATCCGAGACTCCGAACAACATTCGGTCTCTTTCTCATAATACCATAACTACTCAAACAACGTCGAATCCTTAAGTGTGTCTCCCTACGGTTCGTGAATTATGCGGACATGATCGAGACACTTCTCCGAACAATAACCAATAGAGGAATCTGGAAATTCATATGGCTCCCACATATTTCTACGATTACTTTGCGATCGAATGAACCACTTACATACGATACCAATTTCCCTTTGTCTCACGATATGTTACTTATCCGAGGTTATGATCGTCGGTATCTCTGCATACCTAGTTCAACCTCGTTACTGATAAGTACTCTTTTCTCGTTCCCGTGATATGTGATCCCTTGTGACCAAGTCACATGCTTGCAAGCTAATTGGATGACATTCCACCGAGAGGGCCCAGAGTATATCTATCCGTCATGTGGATGGACAAATCCCACTCTTGATCCATGTGTCTCAACCAATACTTTCCGAATACTCAATGCCACCTTTATAACCACCCAGTTACGGTGTGGTGTTTGATGTCATCAAAGCATCCATCCGGTAAAGGTGATATGCATGATCTCATGGTCGAAGGAATTAGGTTACTATGTATCAGAAAGCATATAGCAATTGAACTATTGAAATGACTTGATCTTTATGCTACGCTTATTTATAGGAGTATGTCCATCACATCATTCTCCTAATGATATGATCCTGTTGTTAATAACATCTCTATGTTCATGATCAGGAAACCATGATCATATATTAACCAACAAGCTAGTTTAACAAGAGGCTTTACTAGGGACTCTTATTTTAGTTTACAAATCACACAAGTATTAATGTTTCCGGTTAATACAATTTTAGCATGGTATGTAAACATTTATCATAAGTGTGAATATATGATAATAACCACTTTATTATTGCCTCTTGGGCATATCTCCAACAGACACTGATTACACGACTAATAGTTACCCTTGAAGAATTTTCTTGAAGGTTAATAGGGAACATTTTATGTAAAGTATGAAACAATGTTTATATTAGTGATAGATGCCAGAATAAGAGCGAGGATGATTGCAGAAAAGCTCTCACAAGCTTGAGAATATGTTTTTCATTTGGTGGATTCTTAAATTTTCTTCACGAATTTATATGGCTTCATTGCACTCATATATATTGTATAATTTTTTCGAGAAAGGAATTTTTTGACTACGAAGAAAGAAAATTTGCATTTCGACATTGTTTTTGGAGACAGATTGGGATGTATGGTATGAAATGTAAGATATTCTGTGCATGCCAGACTGATGTACATATACTATGGGTGAACAGACTGTCCTCCATAGAGCTAACAAAGGGAAAGATGAGGACATGACCATCCATATAACTCTACCAAGATAAGAGGACAAAGGGTGTTACAATGCGTTGATCTTTCCTTCATATATTCTTTGTAACATATGTCTCTGTTCTCACCCTCCTGTTGGCTCGCCTGTGATCCATTTATCCAATTTTGGGGATCATTATTCTTGAAGGTAGATGCATCACACTAAGAATCCATGATAAGAATGTAGACGCCTAAATCAACGGGGACAAAGAATTTTAAGCCTTACTGTTGTGAGTATGGCATAAATGGTGGGGTGTTTCCTTGTGCTCTATTTGACCGACTCTCCCCATGTTAATGTCCACAATATGTTTTGTTAATCTATTCATGAAACCTATTGTCTTGAAAGTAAAAAAAGAATACACGTGCAATGCACGTGCCCAATTACTAGTAATTGAAATGTGTCATGTATAAATTCCCCTTTCGTCAATAACTAGGGCTCGACAGGTGGAATGTCAGTCGTTGTCGTCCCCACTGCCTGAAACACATATGTCGGAGTTGTGGATGGAGTGGAAGAGGTAAGGAGTGGCGATAATTTTAGGGTGATACTGATACCCGAGGATGCAGCCCCCGCGGTCTATGTGTAGTGCCACCCTTAGTAGCTGGATGAACATATCGAGCTTGACTGGGATAATGAAAACTCGTAATGGATTGACCATGCCATCAATGAATTCAGAAACAAAATGACAAAATGCACTGAATTTTGTGAAGGGTGAGAAAAAAATGCATGCCTTTGGGAAAGAAGAACTTAAGAACAAAATTCCATAGTATTCTTTGTTGTCAGTTTGTGGTATGCGTCTGTTTGTTCTTCCTTCGTCGGAGACTCTTATTTGTATTCAAGTGTCAATGTATGCATGACCGTATTGAACGAGACTTTATAGTAAGCGCCATTGCCATGAAAACGAGCGTAGAGGCGGGAAACAACCAAAAATGCCCTTAACTACGATGTTAGGAGACGAGCCATGTTGTGGAGGATATTTAGTGGCTGCCAAGGGGTCTCGCCATGATGATCCATGTTAAGAATATAAATATGTCGTCTATCGTCTATCGTCTTTTTATTAGTTTGGACTTTTGGAATAATTGGCTAGGAAAACAATTCAATATGATACCAGAGCTACGGGTCTTGAGTTCAAATCCTAGCTAACGCATTATTAAAAATAAATATATGCATACACCGGAATCCATGTCATAGACCCGTGATGAAAAAAAGGCCACCAGTCTACATCTTTCCATCAGTTCAAACTTTTAGAATAATTGGCTAGGCCGATAATTCAATAATCCAATGTGGCACAAATTATCGGCGCACCTAGACCGAACCATGTGGGTCGGAGCCAACACGGGAGTGGCGGACAGATTTCTAGGCCAATATCGATGCCGACAGCGTTTGGCCTACGGCACGTGCCGTTTTCTGCCCGGCACCCTGAAAGCCCATTGAGGGTTGCTTTGGGCGACGCCGATGGGATGCTATCTGACCTTCTAGTTCACCTAAGGAGGTCTGCCCTCGAGTATTAATCTCTTCCGCAGTTATTTACACTACCAGAGACGTGTTGACCTGGTAGGATCGCAGATTGCATGAGAAGAAGTGAAGAAGAACGTATTAACATCAGAAAATGACAAATATGACAACGTAATCTGTTCATAGTTTGTGCACGATACAATGTGCCAACACGTTCTGTTTAACAAATGGTGGTTGCAAAACTCTATGAAAAAGGAAGACATTACATCTGAAGACGTCCATGGCGAGAAAAACCCAGGTCACATTCTTGTCCGAAGCACGCGGCCCTCACGGTCACGGCTGAGCCACACTTTTTTCTACCCACGCGCGTCGGCTCTGGTGCATCATGAATACTTTGACTATGTTGAACAGCGCGCTCACCGGCCCACAGCTAGCCTTACAACATAGCGGGATCTGGGAGAGGAGGGATCGGGCGTTCCTCAAGCAGTTCATGATCTTCGACTTATTCCCTCTTTCTCCCAGTTTTGGGGAATTTATTGGAAACTTGCAGGCAGATCGATGGATGGTGCTCTTCGTCTGGGTGTGGTCCTTTCGTGACACAATCTTGCCCTTCTTCGAAAGCAGTCGCATAAAAAGACACAACACGATGGGCAGCTTGGACGATTCTCTCGGTGATGCGACGGACATGGACGCTTCTGGGGTCGCACGGGTCGACGATGATCATATTTTTTTTCGACGAGCTCGGCCTTATATATATACTCAGCCAACGCAGAGTCAGCGAGGTCACGTTCTTCCTGATGACTGGAGGGCACTATTATCTCTGGCCCGGTCTAGCTGCTGCCATCATCGTGGCGCTCAAGGTGATCGCAGTTGCCGCACCGGTCTTCAGTGGATCGTGGTACCACCATAGGACGACGTGCCGCGGGTTGGTGGATTGTGGACGCAACAGAGGCTTGGTGCAGACTCGGACATGATCTGTTAGATGCACGTATTTGGTCAAGCAATAACGAGTTAAATACATCCGAGGTCCCAAAAGTTGTCCACTGGGTGCAGATTAGTCCCACTAGTTGCAAATTGGGGCCAATTAGTCCCAATTGTTGTCTTCATGTGTGAATCAGTGCCTTTTAGTCCGAGTTAGCCACGTGGAAGCCAAGCTGGCTGCTGGTCGGCCTGGAAAAACTACAGAAAAGTCCTTCACGTTGTTCTACCTGAGAAATGAGGTTCAGAAACACTTGTGCGATCTAGGAGG
The DNA here is from genome assembly GCA_910589765.1 of Avena atlantica. Lineage (NCBI taxonomy): Eukaryota > Viridiplantae > Streptophyta > Magnoliopsida > Poales > Poaceae > Avena > Avena atlantica. The sequence continues at coordinate 491,244,620 of OU342733.1, read as the reverse complement.
TGCTTTTGACTAGAGAGTCCACGTTTTATTCTCCCAGGTGTTGTACGCGTGACTGCTTTAGGTGTCTCTGTTTTTGTCTCCCAGATGCCGTACGAGCCGACGGAAATCACGCACGAGCCGACGGAAATCACTCCTCCGCCTCTTCCAGTCCGCTGCTGAGAGACATTGCCATCAATACCAGGTATTGACGATGGTGCAGGAACCTAGCTATCGTGGATCGGAGGACGAGCCGCCGGAATATGGTTAGTATTCTTTCTCACTTGCGATCAGATTTTTAGGTGGTTTTTTGGGTAGTTTATCTAGGGTTCTTCAGGTGGGATGATCAACATTGTTTAGGTTGATTTTCTTGCGGTAACACAATGGATTCGCTCAATGAATCCAAGTGTGCTAGTAGGTAGTCTGAAAATCAATTGGTTTGGTACATATAGGTGCAGATTGGATTTGATTCGTGGCTCCGAAGAGATGAATGCTGCAACGAATTTTGGTGTTGATGTTTAACTGAATCTGTACTGAATACTACTCCACATAATATTGTTTAGCTGAATTTTTGTGCACTTAATTTATACAGGAAACGACCCACACTTGTTCACTATTGTGTTGGAGCACAATGGTTTTTTCTCTGAACTAGGTGATAATCTATGCTACATAAGTGGCACTGTTGATTTCTTCGACTACTGCAACACCGAGACTTTCTCACTCTTATGGATTGAAGAATTCCTAAGGCATTTTGAATATCAGTTTGATGGTAAATTGCATGTGTACTGGTGCAAGACTGGGAAGGAAATCATAAATGGACTTCACTGTATTGAAAATGATAGAGACATAGTTGATATGATCAGAGCTGCTGAATTGGAGAAGAATCTGAATCTGCTAGTTGATCACACAAACTTTCTAAGAACTCTGAGGGACGATGTGCTAGATACAGGAGGTCCACCTTTACCTCCTATTGTAAGTCCTAAGAAATTTTCAAGTAAAGTTGCAGCGGCTAATGGTGAGGGTAGTAGTACAGCATTTGTCCCATCAAGTGACAGCGAAACTGATACAAATTTTGATGACAGTGACTTCGATATTGAAGATGGAGACGATGACTTGTTTGCTGACAATGTCGATAGAGAAGTCAATGATAACAATGACGTGGAGAATGATTTTCAATTAGAAAATGAGGAAGCTTTAGATGACACTGATCTGAGTTTGAGAGAGGAAGATCAGCGACATTTGCAGAACAAATTCAAGGTTTTTAATCCTTTAGTGGACATGGACAATCCCATATTCAAAGCAGGTATGAGTTTCAGTAGTGTCAATGAGTTGAGGACAGCACTGACAACATATAGTGTCAGAAATAGAGTTAAGGTGAATAAGCTGAAAAATGACAAGAGAAGATTGGATGCTATTTGCAAGCCTGGCTGCCCTTGGTTTCTGAAAGCTACATATGACAGTAGGACAAAGGGTTTCACAATTAGGAAGTATGCAGGAAAGCATACTTGTCAGGGAACTTGGGATGTTAAGGCACTCACTGCACCATTTCTTGCAGGCAAGTTTATAGATGAAATAAGAGACAACCAAAAGATAAAATTGCAGACCTTTGCAGCTAAAGTTCAGAGAAAATTCAACATGTGCCCAAATAGGTGGAAGCTGAGCAGGGCAAGGAAGGAGGCTCTGAATATTATTCATGGAGACGAGGATGGTCAGTTCTCTCTCTTGTGGGATTATGGGCAAGAACTAAGGAGAAGCAATCCTGGTTCTACATTCTTCTTGTCAACAAATAAAGTACAAGGGATTGGAGATGAGCCACCAAAAGAGCACTTGGCAACTCTTTACTGGTCCTATGGTGGATGCAAAAGGGGGTTTCTGAGAGGATGTAAACCACTAATTTGTGTAGATGGTTGCCACATGAAAACAAAATACAAAGGGCAGTTGCTCACAGCAGTAGGAATTGACCCAAATGATTGCATTTTTCCAATTGCAATGGGAATAGTAGAGGTTGAGTGCACTAGTTCTTGGGAGTGGTTTCTTACCACACTAAAGGAAGATCTTAACATCACAAACACCTCTGCTTTCACAATCATGAGTGACAAACAAAAGGTATAACTTATTTCATTACTTTATTTTGTGTACTGCAAATATTATTCTATAATTTATTAATGATACTGTAGTGACTTGACTTGTAAATGTTCTATAATTTTAGGGACTTATAAATGCAGTTCAAAAGTTTGGCCAGATGCAGAACACAGGTTTTGTGTTAGGCATTTGTACCAAAACTTTCTGAAAGCGGGGCATAAAGGAGAAGTTCTCAAGAATAATCTTTGGGCCATTGCAAGGCCGACAAATATAGCGAAGTGGCAAAATAATCTTGATAAAATGCAAGTTGATAGTGTTGAAGCATATCAGTGGGTTCAAAACCTTGTACCAAACACTTGGATAAAAGCTTTTTTTAATGAATTCCCTAAGTGTGATTTGTTGCTCAACAATCATTGTGAAGTGTTTAATAGGTAAGTGGATATTCAACACTGATTATTCATCAAAGATTATCATATTCATCACAACTTATAAGGTTTTCTCTACTTTTTATGACAGCTACATTTTAGAGGCAAGGGAGATGCCTGTCTTACGAATGCTGGACACAATATTCTACAAAATAATGGAAAGAATTGAAACAAAGCAGAGAGAGGCAGTGAAATGGCCAGGAACAATTTGTCCTAAAATAAGGAAGAAGATTGACAAATTCACTGAGTGGAGTAAAGGAGCAAGAGTTAGGCCAGCTGGCAAAGGGCTTTATCATGTTGCAACTGGTGAATTTGAGAAGGACTATGCTGTTAATTTCCCAACTAGGATTTGTGACTGTAGAAGGTGGCAGTTGACAGGTATCCCCTGCCACCATGCTATTGCATGTTGTAGAGTAGATAGGATTGATGTCGAGTCATTGGTGCACGGTTGCTACAGTATAGAGACATATATGGAAGCATATGGCTACAATTTAGTGCCATTAAGAGGTAGAGTATTCTGGGAGAATACAAATGGTGTCCAAGTATTGCCTCCTCTGTACACTAAAGTTATGGGAAGACCTAGAAAGAATAGAAAGAAAGCACCGGAGGAGAAGGAGACCTGGTGCCATATGTTAGTAGAGGAGGATTGACAATGCATTGTTCCATTTGCGGAAAGGCAGATCACAATAAAAGAGGGCACTATAAACATGTACAAACAGAAGTGGTACAACAAGATGATGTGCAGGTAGAAGATGAATTAGATTTTAATGACCCTTCTATCCTACAGGTATATGTATTTCAAATATGTTTCCTATTTTCAATTATTCTTCGTGGTGTGGTAAAACAATGAACAATTTAATTTTCAATTGTTGTGGTAAATACTAATGAGCAATTTGATGATCCTTATGCAGAATATCATCCATCAAAACCAAAACCCAACAATGGACCCAAGTCATGTCCTTGAAAGCATGGTTCACAAGATGGGCCAAGAGGTATCTATATTTTCCTAGTTTACTTTCCATCATGTATAACTATTTCTAAATAATTTTCCTACATTTCTTTCATCAGGAGAGAACTCATGTTACTGACGGATCACATGGGCCTATACCTGAAGAGAGTTATTTTGTCACTGCTGCTAGAGAACAAATTCCAGCTCCAAGAGATAGAGTCACTACTGCTGATGTCGGGGGAAGAGGGAGAGGCAAGAGGTCCAGAGCTGCAGGACAAGTACTAGGACAAGGGAGGGGAAGAGCTAGAGGACAAGTACTAGGACAAGGGAGTAGTAAGATCTACAACCAAGAAGCGAGGAAGTACAGAAGCTAACACTAACGGATATTGAACAGATGAAGCTACCACTTCTGGAACAGCAAATGGAAGGGGCAGATCAATGAAGAAGAATGATATTCAACACATGACCAGGAAGTGCACACTACACTCTCTGTTTGGAGATGAAGATCAGCAACAAGAAACAACAATTCAAGATCTAAATGCTCCACTTTGCAGAGGAAGTGACAGTAACCAGAATGCACCGCCCTGCTGTGAGTTTCAGTAGTGTCAATGAGTTGAGGACAGCACTGACAACATATAGTGTCAGAAATAGAGTTAAGGTGAATAAGCTGAAAAATGACAAGAGAAGATTGGATGCTATTTGCAAGCCTGGCTGCCCTTGGTTTCTGAAAGCTACATATGACAGTAGGACAAAGGGTTTCACAATTAGGAAGTATGCAGGAAAGCATACTTGTCAGGGAACTTGGGATGTTAAGGCACTCACTGCACCATTTCTTGCAGGCAAGTTTATAGATGAAATAAGAGACAACCAAAAGATAAAATTGCAGACCTTTGCAGCTAAAGTTCAGAGAAAATTCAACATGTGCCCAAATAGGTGGAAGCTGAGCAGGGCAAGGAAGGAGGCTCTGAATATTATTCATGGAGACGAGGATGGTCAGTTCTCTCTCTTGTGGGATTATGGGCAAGAACTAAGGAGAAGCAATCCTGGTTCTACATTCTTCTTGTCAACAAATAAAGTACAAGGGATTGGAGATGAGCCACCAAAAGAGCACTTGGCAACTCTTTACTGGTCCTATGGTGGATGCAAAAGGGGGTTTCTGAGAGGATGTAAACCACTAATTTGTGTAGATGGTTGCCACATGAAAACAAAATACAAAGGGCAGTTGCTCACAGCAGTAGGAATTGACCCAAATGATTGCATTTTTCCAATTGCAATGGGAATAGTAGAGGTTGAGTGCACTAGTTCTTGGGAGTGGTTTCTTACCACACTAAAGGAAGATCTTAACATCACAAACACCTCTGCTTTCACAATCATGAGTGACAAACAAAAGGTATAACTTATTTCATTACTTTATTTTGTGTACTGCAAATATTATTCTATAATTTATTAATGATACTGTAGTGACTTGACTTGTAAATGTTCTATAATTTTAGGGACTTATAAATGCAGTTCAAAAAGTTTGGCCAGATGCAGAACACAGGTTTTGTGTTAGGCATTTGTACCAAAACTTTCTGAAAGCGGGGCATAAAGGAGAAGTTCTCAAGAATAATCTTTGGGCCATTGCAAGGCCGACAAATATAGCGAAGTGGCAAAATAATCTTGATAAAATGCAAGTTGATAGTGTTGAAGCATATCAGTGGGTTCAAAACCTTGTACCAAACACTTGGATAAAAGCTTTTTTTAATGAATTCCCTAAGTGTGATTTGTTGCTCAACAATCATTGTGAAGTGTTTAATAGGTAAGTGGATATTCAACACTGATTATTCATCAAAGATTATCATATTCATCACAACTTATAAGGTTTTCTCTACTTTTTATGACAGCTACATTTTAGAGGCAAGGGAGATGCCTGTCTTACGAATGCTGGACACAATATTCTACAAAATAATGGAAAGAATTGAAACAAAGCAGAGAGAGGCAGTGAAATGGCCAGGAACAATTTGTCCTAAAATAAGGAAGAAGATTGACAAATTCACTGAGTGGAGTAAAGGAGCAAGAGTTAGGCCAGCTGGCAAAGGGCTTTATCATGTTGCAACTGGTGAATTTGAGAAGGACTATGCTGTTAATTTCCCAACTAGGATTTGTGACTGTAGAAGGTGGCAGTTGACAGGTATCCCCTGCCACCATGCTATTGCATGTTGTAGAGTAGATAGGATTGATGTCGAGTCATTGGTGCACGGTTGCTACAGTATAGAGACATATATGGAAGCATATGGCTACAATTTAGTGCCATTAAGAGGTAGAGTATTCTGGGAGAATACAAATGGTGTCCAAGTATTGCCTCCTCTGTACACTAAAGTTATGGGAAGACCTAGAAAGAATAGAAAGAAAGCACCGGAGGAGAAGGAGAAAAATGGTGCCAAATATGTTAGTAGAGGAGGATTGACAATGCATTGTTCCATTTGCGGAAAGGCAGATCACAATAAAAGAGGGCACTATAAACATGTACAAACAGAAGTGGTACAACAAGATGATGTGCAGGTAGAAGATGAATTAGATTTTAATGACCCTTCTATCCTACAGGTATATGTATTTCAAATATGTTTCCTATTTTCAATTATTCTTCGTTTGGTGTGGTAAAACAATGAACAATTTAATTTTCAATTGTTGTGGTAAAATAATGAGCAATTTGATGATCCTTATGCAGAATATCATCCATCAAAACCAAAACCCAACAATGGACCCAAGTCATGTCCTTGAAAGCATGGTTCACAAGATGGGCCAAGAGGTATCTATATTTTCCTAGTTTACTTTCCATCATGTATAACTATTTCTAAATAATTTTCCTACATTTCTTTCATCAGGAGAGAACTCATGTTACTGACGGATCACATGGGCCTATACCTGAAGAGAGTTATTTTGTCACTGCTGCTAGAGAACAAATTCCAGCTCCAAGAGATAGAGTCACTACTGCTGATGTCGGGGGAAGAGGGAGAGGCAAGAGGGGAAGAGCTGCAGGACAAGTACTAGGACAAGGGAGGGGAAGAGCTAGAGGACAAGTACTAGGACAAGGGAGGGGAAGATCTACAACCAAGAAGCGAGGAAGTACAGAAGCTAACACTAACGGAACAACAACAGATGAAGCTACCACTTCTGGAACAGCAAATGGAAGGGGCAGATCAAGAAGAAGAACCTATAACACATGACCAGGAAGTGCACACTACCTCTTGTTTGGAGATGAAAATCAGCAACAAGAAACAACAATTCCAGATCTAAATGCTCCACTTCATGCAGAGGAAGTGACAGTAACACAGAATGCACCGCCCTGCTGTGAGTTTGAATGCACAACTTACGGAGATCGATGTATGTTTACATGAATGTAACTGAAAACTATCATTTTTGTACAACTCGGTTAGTTGAATTCTGTCAGTATGTTAGCAGTAATATTGTACCACCAATATGGCATGTTCTATTCAGGTTGTTCTAAGTAATGGAAGTAAACTGGCACTTCTATTTCTCTGTATTTTTGGTGCTGAATATGTTGCAGTAAACTCTGTTTTATCAACTAAATGTATCACAGTTTGCACCTGAATTTTGCATCTGAATTCACACAGGTTAATCACAGTTTGTATATATCAGACGTACACTGCTGCTTGACAAACAAATGCATTGCACACAGTACAGACTTAGCATTATTTCACACTGATAATTTGGCAATAAAATCTAGGCTTATTTTAAGTCTGTACAAATGTCATCGGCAAGGACACAACAACAAAGTACATACCTGCTCTTTCCTGATTATCTATCCCAGCGAGCACATGATTCAATTCTTGTCCCGGCTTGACCATGCCCAGCCATCCATGTCGTTGTAGGTCCCTTGACGCCACTGCCTACGCCGCCGCCGCCTGAGACGTCTCCTACTGCGATGTCGCAGCTTGAGAAGCGCCGCCTTCGACGCCACTCCGTCGCCTATGTTGCTCCGCCTCCTCTGCCGCTCCGGCATCTGGAACTTCACCGTGTCCTCTACTGCTGCACCGCCTCTGCCACTCCTCCTTCTCTGCTGCTGCACCACCTCTGGCGCTCCGGCGTCTGGAACTTCGCCGTGTCCTCCGCCGCTGCACCTCCTCTCGCTCACACTGGGATGGCGCTCGTCGCAGTAGAGAAATAGCTCATCGTGAGGAATGAGGATTTGGAACAGAGAGGTCAACGGTAGAACAACTCAGGGGGTTATTAGCAAAATAGTCAGGAGCTGGGCGTGTGGCATTAGCCAACGTGGAACGCGACGTGTTGGCCTCTCAAGGCATGGAACGACTAACCAGTCCGATTAACAACAATTGGGACTAATTGGCCCCAATTTGCAACTAGTGGGACTAATCTGCACCTAGTGGATAACTTTTGGGACCCCGGATGTATTTAACTCAGCAATAACCCTACACCTATCGGAAACTCTCCTACAAAATGATTTTACGGACTGGCATGGAGCCTTGTGTTTGGGCTGAATTTTTTTCCTCCCTTAAATTGTGGAGAACGTAGTGATCTGCTCAGTCTTGAGTTGGTTGTCGGGCGAACGTTCAAACCGAACATGACTAGCTCGCGCACCCGAGATGGGTTAGCCTAAGATGATGGTGCCAACTTTAAGAGCGTGCGCACGAGGGGTTCTCCCTAGTTTTAGTCAGTGATCCAACGAAGCTTGTGGTGTTCGTTTTGGCCAGTGAGCCGATGATGGTCGTGGCCGGGAACTTAACTAGTCTCTGTTTGTCCCCCTACCATTGAGCTAGTTGGCGGTGCGTTGTCACGTTCATTTTAAGGCTTTTGTCAATCTTTGTTGAGGAAATGAAATAAAGCCATATGTATCACTTTTTTTATGTATCATATTGATACAGAGGTCGGCTGTTTCCCTTTTCAAATAAAAAGGTACCCCCTCCGATCTAAATTAATTGACTTAGATTCGGATGTATCTAAACATGGTTTAGTGCTAGATATATTCGAATCTAAACAAACTTGAATCGATTAATTTGGATCGGAGGAAGTATTATATGCATTGTAAGGAAAGCTTTGTATTATGTGTATGCTCGCTAAGTTGCATAAATCCAGGGCATCACGCTCAGTCGTCGGTGCATCGAAATTAAGTTGCTCGTGAACTGAAACATTTTTTTCTCCCGTGGTATATATGGAATTATCTCTGAATAGCTTGTCAGATTTTGTTTACAACAGTGCCTTATATATTGTAAACTCGTTTGGATTTTATGTCTTATAATAGTAACAAAGATAAATGTGGTCGATTGTAGTGAATAAAAATAATCATGATTAGCACTTGGTAGTTTGGTATGTATAGATGGTGACGTGTTTTGTTCAGCGCCACAACCCATAAGCGGAGCACACAAACAAAAAATGTAGTACCTATTAATTTTAGTGGAAAACTAGTAAGACAAGATATTGCCACTCGGATTTATCCCCACCAAAAAACACTAGAGTATGTTATTAATTAACTAGACAAAGAGAAGTTTGGCATTAACCTACGTAAAACCGAACACGGATCAATACAAACTTTGCATGCATCAGTTGTTGCTTCCTGGTAATTCCATTTTCCAGCAGGGCGTGTATGCAAAAGAAATGTCCACGTCAGAATACTTGTGCTCCATTATTCCCAAGTATCGAACCTTTGAGATCTTGAAGTAATAAGCGAATGTTGCGCTTCTGTGATCATCATGAAAAAGTGCAATTTCTTTGTAAGGATGGAATCCTAAGCAATAAAAACGATGAGGTGGACAATCCTCTGGGTTGCGCTCTTTCGGCCAGTGCACGGTGGTAGTAGCATTTTCCTCGTCAGAGTCCCACTCAAAATCATCTTTGGAAAGTGCCTCGCCGTATTCATGTACAACTTTATTGCTGACGTCATTTTTCAACAACAGCTCCTTCTGATCATCCGACTGCGATATCCATGGTCCATTCTCGATATGTTCATCTGAAACTTGATGGTTGGCGTCATTTCTCAACAACAATTCCTTGTGATCAAGAAGCGACATACTTTGATAAGGATATATTCTCCATGCAGTGTCAAAGTTGATCTCATTGTTTAAAACCCAGTCTACCACTCCACATGATTCGAAAAGAAACCAGATCTGAAAAGTGGATCGCCCATCGACATCTAGTACACAATAGACCCCTTTCTTTGATTTTCCTATCCGCTCTAGTGATCCTTTGCCTTCTTTTGGCAGCTTAATTACTTGGTACTTATCATTGCATAGACTGATTCTACAAAAAAAGAAGAAGCAAATCACAGTATCAAAGATTAATTAGTTTAATTTCCCGAGTACGTAATAATAATAGTACTTGCATTGTAGGCTTTGCGCGTGTGTGTGTAAGTGTGAGTAATATATAATACCTCAAAAGAAAACCATGCCTAGAAGGAACATAGAGTGACCCTTGCCAGAGAGCAGAGTAGTACAAAAATCCATCAGATTTGGGATGTGATTTCACGTCGGCGATGGTCGTTCCTGCAGCATCTCCTTGCCGTATAAACGACCTCTCCGTCCAAGAGTTTGTGTTTGAGGAGAAAACGTGCATGGAATAGGGCGAAGGTGGCCACTCCGCATTGCACGCCGCGTCGGTTGGTAGTAGATGAAGAGGAACACGAGGGATATACATCACCTCATAATGTGGCGAGACAGAAGGATCGTAGACGATGTAGCGGTTATTGCTGCAGCGTCCACAGGATGTGACGACGGTCCTGGAGCACGCGCACGGCAGCAGGGGCAACGACGCCCACTGCCGCGTCGCCGGATTGACCACCGCCCGGACCCCGTCGTCAAAAACCAAGATGAGGCCGTTGCAGTAATCCGTCATCTCTCCCACTACCTCCCCGTAGCCTGGACGGTCGTCGATGTAGTCAAGTCTGCTGGTGATGTATCGCGTCGTGGAGCGGCGCGCGAAGAGCTTCGGAGCTTCCATCTTGTCTATGTTGTAGATGACGGCGTCGAGCGAGAGCGGGAGCAGGTCTGCCCGAAGCAGACGGTGGTGGTCGACGATAGCCCGCCAGGCCTTGCAGACGCAGCGGGAGGCGGCGAGGCCGCGGGGATGGAGGTGCCGGAGTATGTCCACCAGCATGTCGATGTGCTCCAAGTCCATGCTAGCTGTCGTCGTCCTCCACCCGGCCGACCGTGGGTTTGTTTGTGAGGAGACGTATATGTAGAGTATGGATTTAATTTGCGATCGAGATCCCAATCGAGGAGAGGAGATTGATCAGCTAGTACGGAATCGATCTATCGATCCCTATATATATATGTATGCATGTATATATTGATCCAGGCTAGTTAGGACTCTTTTCGATTTGTACACGCGAAACTAAACTAAAGCTGCCTCCGCTAAGCAAAACAATATCAACTACAGTACGTACTCAATCAAACCGACTCGAATTAAAATTAAATTACTAGTAGCATTAATTTAACTAACTAAATAAACTAATTAAGCATTGGCCCCGTCTTGACCGCCGGAGACCAAATCCTAGCAGAAGGTTTCGCTCTTCGACACCCACGGCCGCCGGGCCGCCAAGACAGCGGTCTAAGCCTTTGTAGCCTGTCTCCGGTGGTGGCGCGCTAGGGTCTCCACCTCCCTCAGTCTGGCCGTCGTTGCGCTTGCGCGGTTGCGCGCCGCTCTCGCCTCCTGGTTGGGCTGCCGCCACCACCGCAGCACGCAAGGCCGCCGCATCCTCCAGCACCTCCCCGCTTGACCACCGCACGCATATTCGCCAGGTCCTTCCGTTGGGCAACGACGTTTTTGGCTAAAGCCACGACCTCCGCCAGCACCTCCCGCTTGACCGCCTCCGCCAGCTCGTCCGCCAACTCACCACATTTTGCGACGGCCTTGGACAAGACACTGCCCAAGGTAGCGCCCCCCGCCGTCTCCCGCGCATCCTGCCGCTGCCGCTCCTCCTCTATCATGGCTTCAGCGGCGAGCCGGGCGGTCTTCTCGGCCGCCAACGATTGTTGCGCTTCCTGTTCGTCGCGGGTCTCAATGGTCGCCACCTCCACAGCCTCCAGCCGTAGCCGCTCGGCGGGTTCCCGACCGGCGGCCTCCCTGGCCTTGAAGGCCGTGTACAGCTCGTGTACGTACTTCTCCAGGACGTAGTGTGTGGCGTCAGTGTTATCGACTTCGCCCTCCGCCGACTCCGCCTTGGCATGCACCTGCTTGGCCTCATCCTCCGCGCCCGCCTCGGCCTGCACCACCAACTCCACCTCGCTCGACACCAACTCTCCCATGTCCTTGTTTCCCTCCAAAGTTTCACCGGTGCCCGGTGGGGTATGCAACGGGGAAGAAGGTGGATACGCGGCGAGGGAGAACTTGCTGAGGTCGGCCCAGGTCACAAGGAGGTTGTCCATGGCGAGGGAGGGAGGGAGGGAGGGAATAGAGAGGGATTGGTGCCGGTGCTTCGTCTCGGCGGCCGGCCCCTATTTATATTCGCGGGGCTCGGCGGGAACGGTGAGCGGGATCGGGCGGGAAATTGTGCGGCCTAGGCGAGAAAGGCGGGAGCGGCGGATGGGAACTGGAGTTCTGACGGGACAATCGTCGGCCACCATAGCGCTGATACTCCTGTCAGTTCGAGCTTGATGGCTCCCGGTGGACGAGGGACCCGCATATGGGGTAGCCGGTTGGGGGCACAAGCCACAAAAACTAGGCTGAGGCCGGACGACCTGTCCTCCACCCCTGCAAACGGACCGATTCAGAGGAAACTGATGTTCGAAATGCAGTTGCCCATTGGAGTTAGCCTCAGAGCCTGGACATAAGTAGAAAAAAAAGCAACAACGATGACCACTCGACGTCGTTTTCTAGGTATGCTAAGGGTCCAACTTAGGGTGTCAAATGGGATCCCACTAAAGTTCCACCTTTAGTTCATTTGCTAAAGTCTAGTTCAAATTTCAAACAAAAATTTACACTAGCTTTTGCCAAATGAACTAAAGGTGGGAATTTGGTGGGATCCCACTTGACACCCTAGTCCAACTGTCGGCTTAAGGCTCCAGGTGACAGTCTGGCCGTCGGCTTACTGTTCCACCGCTTTCGAGGTATTCGATGGGCTGTGTTGGGCGCTGGTATATGCCGACGGCAAGGTTCTATATAGAAGGAAGCCGTCGGCACATGTGCCACATGGCGCAATCTGGCACCTCCAAGTGCGCCTTGTGAAGAGGTATGCCCTACTTCTCTGATTTTCTTGATTGTTTTTGTCGCCATCCCTATAGTAAAATTAGCCCTGGGCTTCCAGCTGCTCCCATATGCATATATATATATATATATATATATATATATATATATATATATATATATATATATATATATAGAATCCCTATTCGACACCCAGGGTGTAGAATAGTTATTTTGCACCCACATATTTTTTATGTTGTCACATCTAGTAATTTATGTTTTGTATACAAATAATTATGTTCAGATTCATCCACAACGCAAAAAAAATTGACATAAAAATGTAGTTTTTGAGTAAATATACTGTAAAAAACATAAAAATATGCATTTTACGTTATATTTTTATACGGCGTGTAAACAATTTTTTTTACGACATGTCTAAATTTTCTTATTTTCTTCTTGACTTTTGAGGTAAGAAAAAATTTACTTGACGTAAAAATCATATACGGTTTAAAAGATAGAGGGTGGGTGTAGAATAATTATTCTACACCCTGGGGGTCAAATAGCGCCACCCTATATATATATATATATATATATATATATATATATATATATATATATATATATATTTCTGAATTTATTTTCCACACACAAATGATCAAATCCATCACATAGTTGAAAGGGTCGTGCTGAGCGTCCCCCGGGGGATCTGGGTTTTCGATCCCCCGCCTCCGTTGGTCGACACGTGTCCACCCTGGCTCCACTCAGCACATGGCAAGAAAAACCACAGCTCGTGTCTAGTTTCTCTTTAACTTAGTACCGCATCGACGACAAAGATTTCCCTTCATGTGCCGCTTCTCGGCTTCTCGCAAGCAGGTCCACATATGTGGTCTTTGCCGGCGAGTAAGCTTTGCCTCTATCTTGAGCACCAACGGGAGCTTCATAGCAAGTATCATGGTTGATAGCACCAGTGTCATCCTCGTGTAGCAAGGCCCCCCAAAGTTGGCACCAACCCCGGACGTCCAAGGTAGCAAAATCCAGAGACCAAAGTAGCAAATCTGACCACTCAATATAGCAAAAAAATCCAAGGTAGCAAAATCCAGACGCTAAAGTAGCAAATTCGACCACCCAATGTAGCAAAAGCCAGATGCCAAAGTAGCAAAATTGAGACACCAAATAGCAAACCTGACCATCCAATGAAACAAAAATCACCGGCCGAGGTAGCAAAGACGACCGCCCAAGGTAGCAAAATTGACCATCTAAGATAGCAAGACAATCGCCCAAGGTAGTAAAATCCAGAGACCAAAGTAGCAAATCCGACCACCCAATATAGCAAAAATATCCAAGGTAGCAAAATCCAGACGCCAAAGTAGCAAATCCGACCACCCAATGTAGCAAAAGCCAGACGCCAAAGTAGCAAAATTCAGACACCAAATAGCAAACCTGACCATCCAATGAAGCAAAAATCAACGGCCGAGGTAGCAACGACGACCGCCCAAGGTAGCAAAATTGACCGCCTAAGATAGCAAGACAATCGCCGAAGGTAGCAAATGTGACCGCCCAAGGTAGCAACGCCTGGGATGGCTGGTAGCAATGGCCGGAACCGTCGGCAGCAACAACATCTATGGAGATCAAGGGGCGCAAATATGGAGTCCGAAGGGGAAAGCTCACGAAGGTGGAGGGCGGCGAATCACGTGGGGGATTGCTGGCGGGCTGCATGCCAAGGAGCAACGAGCTTACAGAGGTGGGGACGTGGAGTCGAGGTGAGCGAGCGGGCGCCATGAACGTGGTCGCGGAGACGAGGGCCGGCGACAGGTCGAACCCATAAAGATGGAGGCTGATTTAACTGGAAGAGATACACCATGGGACGCACGGGACAATCTGACGGTGGTAGGCCGGCGGCGGCCGTGTACTCATGCTATGGAGTTTCTGCTGAAGAAAATGGGGATGAGTCTGAGAGACGTGCTATTCCGGATAAGAATAGGCAAAGGAGGAGCTGGGACCACCCACGGCAGCTGCCCATCGCGCGGAAGCGGAGGCACGTGTCGCACGCAGGAGCCGGGGGACGCATCGCGTGCGATCCCCCGGATGATGCCAATCGTTTTCCTAGTTGAAAACAAATGATCACAAAACAATCAATACATGTCACCCCCCCTAGCCCTGATAGGTTCACATAGTTATCGATACATGTCACAAAGCACGAAATAGTTCACATATAATGCATATCCAACACGAGAACAAGTTTGTTATACAAACCATGGCAAGTTCAATAAAGGACGTGTTCAATACAAGCCGGTCAACAACAGACATGTAGCACTGGTACAACATGAAGTCCACCAACGACAGCATCATCACTACAAAATCAAGAAGAACCCTTTAGCATGCCAATTGGTCTAAGTCTAAGTTTTTGAATGGCAAAATGTCACTATAGGTTGAACCAGCGAGTCACGGGGTGAGCGATGGAGCGAGGAAGAAGCACTAGGACTACGAGCACTAGAACAAAGCGGGGTGATCAGGGCGACTTAGGGGGCGAGCAGAAGCACAACCACTAGTAGCGCCACCAAAGAAAGTGTTGGAATGAGCCGACTCCTACATGTTTGAGCAAGAGATAGCAAGTATAAATCTCTATGTGTACAAAAGAAAATGATAATTAGTGATTGAGTAGTTTGGCAAAGGACTAACGGGAGTCCCTGTGGCAGCATGCACGGGGAATTTTTCCTTTGTTGGCATCCTTGGTAGAGGTGGTTCCTGTGGTGGAGGAGGTCCCAAGGGTTGAATCAGAACACCAGTGTGCGCAAAGGACATAGATGAAGGATTTAGTTCCCTGGAGGATATAATACTAATGGTTATTATTAAATTTCATGTTAAGTATTTATGTTTATCGTTCTATGCTAAAACTGCTATGTGTGTCTTGATTGTGAAAATCAAAGTAATAAAACTAATAGACAGGTGTAGAAACATGAACACCAAGTTTTTCTAGTTATGCCTCTAGGACTAGCTCACGTGTTGTGCGATGATCCAATTGTCTAATCATGGGTATGTCTATTATATTAATAAATGATACCAAAAACTGTGGAGTACATTGTTGGCAAGTATAAAGGTACCGAACAAATCCACTAAATGATTTACTATGAGATGCAATGCAATCATCATTATCTTAAGCATGACAAAGTTGCATGTAATATAAAGAAGCCATCATGGACGTTCATGTCCCGTTGTTGGTTATTGGTCTAAAAGGAGTTTTTCAGAGTCATATATGGATATTACCGAACCCGATCGGGTCACATGATTAAGGCCTTACAGTAATTTTGTATATAGTATGTGGTTGAGAGTCGTCCGAAATAAGTTACAGAGAGACTGAAATAGGTTCAGAATTATCGAAACAGTTTTAAGAGAAAACGGAATCGTTCTGGTGACATAAACAAAACTAGGATGATAGTTCCGAAGTCATCCAAAGTATTTTTAGATTCATCGGAATGGTTTCGGAGTTGGTTTCATATCATAAGAATTCGAAATCGTTTTATAAAATATATAGTTGCAAATATATTCAATGTACCATTCTTTATTCGAAAGTAAATCGGAGAAAGGAAAACGTTCCATATATAGATTACATAAATGTAGAAGTTAATTTGTGGGGATTTGGAAAGGTAAATTTAAAAAGTTAATTTAGGAAAGTCACGTATCTTCTAATTTAGATATGGGGATATATCATATTAATTGTGAAGATATCATATCTTCTGTGGAAGAACTAGTAGAAAAAGGCATTCCGTCTGGAGCATTAGACCCGGTCGTATTTGGGCGCGACACTAATTTAGCATTAGTTAGTTCCGATTTCAAAGGCTAGTGCCGTCGCAGGGGTACAACCAGCTCTAGTCCCAGATTAAACGGAACCTTTAGTCCCGATTCAAGACACCAACCAGGACTAAAGGGTTTGCGGCAGGCTCGGGCTGGCGCCAGTCAATTTAGTCCCGGTTAGTGTATCCAACCAGGACTAAAGATGGACCTTTGGTCCCGGTTGGTGTCTCCAACCAAGACTAATGTCCTTCCTATATCACCTTCCTCTCTGTCCCGAGGCATACTCCATTTTCAAGCTACTTTCTCCTCTCTGTTTTCTCTCTAAGCTTGAGTTCATCTCCATTTTTTTACACGATTTGTCAAGATTTTGCGGCGCCCCATTTATCCAAGGGTTCTAAAAGGTTAGCAACTTCATACTTTTGTCTTTCATTGCTAGTTTAGCTCATTTCATGCTCTAAAAGTAGAGGGATTCGTGTGTTTAGTTTGGGAGTAATTTTTGCCATAACAACATTTGGTCACTTCTCTATTCATGATGTTTTGTAATAGTTTTTTATATACTTATATAATGCAGATTTTGCCACTCCTCCCTGAGCTTGAGTTTATCCCCATTTTTTCACACGATTTATCAAGATTTGGTGATGTCCCATCTATCCAAGGGTTAAAAAAGGTTAGCAACTCCATCCTTTCATCTATCATTGCTAGTTTAGCTTATTTCATGCTCTAGAAGTAGAGAGATTTGTAACCACTGCATCTTCAAATTCCGTATGGATATAAACAAATAATATCATCATTATGCATAAACATATATATGTAGCATAACAAACAATAATACTAATCACAAAATTGTAAAAAAGAAGGTTAATTCAAAAAAGCTTCATAAGAAGACACACTAGCAAAAAAAATACCCGATTTGATGGTGCAGTTGGCAAAATTCCTGAAGGAAGGGAGGCATTTTAGGAGTACTCTTCTCCTCAAGATCCTTCTTTATCCATATTGTGTGCAAATGTTGTAGGCGGTTTTGACGAACTGGTTGTTTGTAAACATGGTACAGTTCGGATAGAATTGTAAGTTGGGTTTTCTCGTCATGAACGTCTTCATTATTGTTGCTCTGTTTGTTGTAATCGCTGTTCAATTTGTTGGAGTTGAGTATGGTTCTGATTCCTCTGTTTCTCGATGTCATGAAGGTGCGGGAGGAGCTCCGGGCATTGCTGGTGCGCAGCCTGCGGTTCATTGAGACTTTGAGAGGGCGTCGCCGGACAGTGCGCCCAGGGCACCACTGCCGCCATAGTCGGGCGGCGTGGAGAGCTGGCGTTCCTCAACCTGTCACACCTCCCGATATTCACCGACATTGATAGATGTCGCAGAAGGGCACCCGCTCTAGTCCTCGACGCCGGCGGCATCGGCTCTCGTTGTCGCAGAACGTCGTGCAGTTCCTCCCTCCGCGTCGATTGAACGGCGCGCGAGTCATGCAGGGAAGCGGATACTTCGGGCCCCGGGTCATCGACGCCATGACATAGGCCTTCGATGTCTCCACGACCATCGTGGTTACTGGCTAACGTACGCCACCGCCGACGAACTATTCCATCCCGGGGAACTGTTTTGGTATGTGCAGTGTACCGGAAGCAAGCACGACTGTCCAGCGCTCGCCGACGACGTGCGGCGGCCGGAGAAGATCGTCAAGGAATGAGCGTTCCACCGGAAGCTGGCGCAGGCCAACTGTCCGTAGTAAAATTTGCCATGTCCGTTCAGCTTCTGATTGCTCTGTACGCTATCAATACCAAGTTACCAGTACGACTCGCAAAGCAATAACATACTCTACTACGGTTGTACTACAATTTATTCCATCTTTTCCCGAATCCACGATCTACTAGCAAGTTTGCTCTGTTTCCCTGTACGTCCAACGGCGGCCGGCCTAGCTCGTCGACCGTCATCAGTCAGCCCAGCTCGGCGGGCGGCGGCGCCGACCTCCAGACGAGCGGCACGCGGCCCTCGCGGTCCCGGCTGAGCCACTCCTGCGCGCCGCCGCGGAGCTTCTCGAGCCGCGGCGCGTCGCTCTGGTGCATCGCGAACACTTTGACCATGTTGAACAGCGCGGCCACCACCCACAGCACGCTCCCGCACAGGCACATCGTCCGCCTCTCCAAGACGAACTGCCCGCCGTGGTGCCGGGGGTGGTGGTGGAGGACGACGGCTCGGCGGTTTAGGACGGCGGCGACCAGGAAGAGGAGGCTGCCGAGGAGGACGGGGACCTGCACGCTGGACTGCAGCAGCTGCGCGCGGCCGTCGGCGCGCTCGTACATCTGGCACGAGTTGAGCATGGAGCCGAGAAGCCAGAGCAGCGCGCCGGCCAGCAGCAAGTCCGCCGCGTGCCGCTCGCGCCCGTGGCCGTGCATTCCACCGTCGCCATGTTCCTTCCGTCAGCAAAGAGACAGGCAGAGAAGTGAGCGGCCGGCACTGGATGGCCTTGTGTGTATGTTTAACTGTTTGCAAACGATGGGAGGGAGCGTCGCCGACAGACACGAACCTGGGCGAGCAGGAACGCCAGGCCGACGACGGCGAGGACGCAGCCGGCGGCGTGCAGCGCGGGCACGAGGAACTCGACGAGGCCGAGCTGGGGGTCGAACCGGACGAGCCCCACGCGGCAGTCCACGCCGGCGAGGTGCGCCCCCAGGTCGTGCGCGTTCACGGCCGCCAAGATCACGAGCGCTGCGGCGGCCACCCCGAGCCCCGCTGCCCTTCCGCCGCCGCCGTCGGACGAAGACGCGCAAAGCGCCGCGAACCCCGCGGACAGGAGCAAGGTCGCGAACACGTACGCGCCGGCGTTGATGTACTCCCACCTCCGCACGGACAGCGCAGGGCCGTACAGGCGCGCCTCCCGCGCCGTCGCCAGCTTCACCATGACCGGCGCTCCAGATCGAAGGCCAGCAGAGTTCCGAGCTCTGTCAGCGCGTCTCGTCGGGCGCAGCGAATGCGACGCTAGTTGTTGAGAAACTGCTTTGGTCCAGAGTCAATGCGGTGGGACTTGGTGGCCATGGATGTACGCAGGCGGAGTTTGGAATGGAGCGTGCGTGGCGCCGTGCATGGGTGTCCGCGTCTAGACGAACAGGTGGTGTGCTGATCCGGTCCAGGTGGACGTTTCGAGGAGCGGGAAACGGAGACCAAAACACTTGGCTGCGACGCTGCACGTGCCTATCCTCTTTTTTTTTTTTGCGACACCTGCCCTGTTTGTTTCCGCCGCACAATTTGCTCCGATCTTCAGTTAGTCTTAGAAGCACTGATTTTACATAGGGTGGCCTCCTCCGTTTTCCCCAGATTTTGTTAGAATGCTCTGTTTTGCAGTGAAACCCGCTTTGTTTATGAATCGAACCTGCTCTGTTTTTTTAATTTTTTTTAGGAAAAGCCTAGTGGCACTTTATTAATTATAGAGTAAAGTTGTATCGTTCATAAGATGAACCCCGGAGGGTCACCGTCCCAGATTACAACTTCATTAGAATCATACGCATGTTTAGCTAATAGATGTGCCACTTCGTTCGTCTCCCTTGGATAAGATTTGGAACTTCACCAAATCCATCATACTCATCTTTAAAAAATATTCTGCCATAATTGCCGAATAAGGGCTTCAAACTTTGTATCTCTGTGTTACACGCTTGGATCATTCGGACCCACAACCCCTAGCATTAAACTTCTATCTCTGTGTTACACGCTTGGCTTCGGCAGTCACAGCATTAAGAACATAGTCCATTGGATTTGGATGTGCCTTACCAGCCCTAGCTTTACCATGATGATCCCTCAACACAGCACCCACAACCCCTGCTCTATTCACATGAAATGACGCATCAATATTCAAGTTGTACGCACCATTTGGCGGCTTTGACCATGCGACATCTTTGGGCTTTGAATCCTGCTTCGTTGCACCTTAGTTAGCTAACAATGTGTTAATTGCAAAAGCTGAGCTACTCGGAGAACCAACCACAGCCCCATTAACCTTCTCTCTTCTTTACAACCAAATGTACCAACAGGTCCGGTCCTGGCTGTCGAGGGGCCCTGTGCGACATGACAAACACGGGCCTTTTTAGTGAACAAAATCATTTTATTACCCAATTTCTTCATGATTTTATTTCTGCTGCAATATACTTTTTCTAAAATCACATAAAAATCTCATTTAATATACATCATAATAGTTGCTTCAGTATTACTAACTTAGTCGAACATGTCCTTACGACATGCATATAGTAGCGAAGCCATTCAATGTTCAATCATTCGGACCTAGGTTTTTTTTAGATACTTTAGCTTTGAAATACTAGTAAGAGTGCACGTGCACGCACGTCTCTTAAAATAAAATACACGGTATGATTTTTGTTTCGAATCATACAAGTGAGACAAAAATATCTATCTTTAAAGTTTAACATTCACAAACCAAATGATAATATTGCATAATTGCAGAATTTGACTGAGATATTTTTAACATGATCAATTGAAATTATCAAATAATTTGTATGCTCTTAAATTAAATTTAAAAGAAATAACATAGTTTTTAACCCTTTGCAAACAATACTGTTTACAATGTTGACTTTATGTTAATGTTAATGCCAAACACCCGAACGGGCACACACTAACTCATCGTGATTCCCTGTAGAAAAAAAAAACTCAGTCCTCACTCACCGTCCCGGACTCCCGGTTACCCACTCTCAAGCTCCCTGCCACCCCCCTCCCCACGCCACCGGTGATGACCCTCCTCTTCGCCGCCGATGCGAGGACAGCCCCATCCCTTCGCTCCCCGCTATTGAGCCGAGAGAAATTCATTCACCACCTCCTTGCCACTGCCGCGAGGACCGCGCCTCCCTTGCCTCCTTGCTTCAACAGCCATTTCTTTGCAGCGGCTGCATGTCCCTGCAGTATGCGCTGACGGGGGCGGAGGCGTGGACCTCGTCTCCACCGGATCCGCGTCCTCAGCCATCACGCGCGTGTCAGAGGGTTCCATAGCGCCCGCGTCCTCTTCCCGCGGGACGCCCCGCTCCGGCCCGCTAGCCGTGTCGTGAGCCTCCTCGAGGGGCGCTAAGGAGCTTGGGCGGTGATGCCGCGGGGGAAGATACCTGGACTATCGCACACCGCCTCCTTCGCAGCTAGAGGGACAACCGGTGCCGAGAAGGCTGTCGGGGCTGCCGAATAAGCTAAGTCGGAGGGGAATTGGCTCAGATGCCTGCTGCTCTTAGATCCATGGTAGAATGGATGTCAAAATTCTGTAGCACTGTGTTTGGATGTCGGAATTTGAGCTCGGAATTGAATTAAACTGAAAATTCCAAATCTGAGGTGGAAAGGAAATGGTGTGTAATTCCAATTTTCTTGTTTGGCTGCGCATGGAATTTGCAATTGGAATCAAGGGTAGCACCTAATTCCATTTTCTGTTTGGGGAGGGCAGAAATTGGAAGAAGAAATTGGAAGGGACAGGGAGATGCTGGCTTGGGAGGGCCAGGGGAGTGGTTGTCGCCGGTTCTCCTCCCGCCGTTGTACGCCTCACGGCGTCGTTCCCCTATCGCCGTGGAGTGGACGGGCCGCCGGCTTGCTCCGAGGAGGCGGGGAATCGGAAGGGGCGAGGGAGAGGAGAGCGGGGAAGAGGAGAGGGAGGGGGGAGGAGTTACCGGAGCAGCCACCGCCGGCTAGCTGCAGGTCGCGAGCGGGGAAGAGGAGAGGGAGGGGGAGGAGTCACCGGAGCAGCCGTCGACGGATAGCTGCAGGTCGCGAGCGGGGAAGAGGAGAGGGAGGGGGGAGGACTCAGGTCTGTTCGAGGGAGAGACGAAGCGGTACGCTCGGGAGCGTTTCCACGCGTTTCCGAGCGGAGGAGCTCGGAAACTCGCGAGGCAGCAGGTACGCTCGCGGGAGGAGAGCTCGGAATTTCTTACAGTTTCCACACGACAATTCCGAGGCCAGTCCAAACTACTGATTTCGCTTGAGGGATTCCAAACCGGCAATTCCGAGGCTAAATTCCGACATCCAAACACAGTGTAGATGTTTAGTTGCACTGTATTGATCTTTGTTTCATTTTCTCTCACTTAGCCTCTGAAGCTTTAAGAGACATGTCCATAGTTTGACAGGTTTGCAATGCTGTTAAGTGTTGAGTGATTTAAGTCTCCAAACTCCAGGTTTTGTGTTATTTACATAAAGATGATCATATGGATGAGCTTGACATATGCTTAGATATCCTTAATCTAGATGATCTGTCGTAAAGGCTGGGTGTGTTGGGACCTTGCACGTAGGAGTGATGCCAGTATATGTATGCTTATGTGATGAAACTATGGATTGTCATTTTGGCGCTTTGTAGATATAGATAAATCACAATGCTTGTCAAACCATACTAAAGAAAATGGGGCATCATCTTTTATTTGCTTCATATGCTTGCATGTTTGATTTTGCAACAATTTTATTCATATAAGCACAGGGGACTGAACTCAGTTTTGCAGGAATCAGCACAGAAAAGTCAGGGAGGGACCATTGTAATTACCAGGAAGCCAACACATACATCCGGTGACTAAGGATATAAAAGAGAAGGCAGAAGAAAAATAAATGGGCCAACGACTTCAAGGGTAATCTTCCATTTACTACATAGTCTATACTTTGATGATTGAATTGGATGAACTGGTACCCAACTTGCTTATATGGTAATATCCCATTTACTCCCTAGACTGCAATTTGATGCATGAATTAGGATACCACTACCCCAACTGGATGTGTGCATCCTCCAGCAATCTAGGTATTTGTTTTCTGAATAAAATTGATACATTGCTTACACATGTGTTGTGAGGTATGTCGGATGAGGGAGGGAGCAGCTCTTGAGTGAGGAAAGAAAGTTATTAGTCCAAGTTGTATTTCTCATTGGAGGTTCCAGGATATTTGTCAGTGTTCTTCCCAGACTCTGTTTGGTTATGTACATTCTGACACACTCACACGCACTTGTTTCAGGATTCTAGGTAAATTCCAAAATAGGGAATATATTTGAGCGTGTTCACATCACAAAGTATGAAACTGAACCGAAAATCAGACCCAGATCGTTTGTCACAGCAGATTATAAAGCACATCCTGAATTCACAAACTGCATATTGTGTATTGTTCTGAAATTAAAAATTGATTGCTCTGCTTACAAGTCCATGGCTTGCATCCTTGTGTAAAATAAGCCGAGATGAGAAAAGAAAGGAAGTCTGACTATTTCTCAGATAAATAGTTGTCCTCTTGTAGTATATCTTCATGTTCTAGTAAGTAAAATTAGTATATCTTCAGGTTCCAGTAACCAATTCAGTTTGACTGAACCAACGTGCGTCAGAAAACATCTAGCAAAGGAGAATCTATAGCTATTAAAAATCGAAGAAGGCCTATGGAAAACAGACCTAATGACTAATCCTGTTTTATTTTATTACAAAGTGGGGCAATTATAGCTATGGATCTGGTGGGATGTAAAAAACAATGACTCGTTTATTTCCAACATTGACATCATCCCTCTTCGATGCTTTTATAGTTTGGTCTGATCAAAACCTGCAAATAAACAAGAAATATTGTTAGTATCAAAAGTACGTATGTTGATACACCAACATAGATGCAAATAAACATTAGAATAACATACCTGCCTCACCCCTATAAAACATCTCTATAGACAATGTTTTTGGTGCTTTTCCCGGATTTATCAACCTCCTTGTTCGGCTTGGCCAAGATACATGTCGTCTTTCTTGACACTCCCCTTAACAATGCAACATATAGCTGGCCATGTGAGAATACAGGCTCAGGAAGGTAAATACCTACGTTTGGTATGGTCTGACCCTGTGCCTTGTTAATGGTCATCGCAAAACTCAGGCGAATGGGGAACTGTTTTCGCTTAAGTTTGAAGGGAAGTGAGATGTCCTCTGAGGAAGACATAGGGATCCTAGGTATGAACACCCTCTTTCCAGCATGCTGACCACCAACAATCTCCACGTCGATCGTATTATCCTGGAAGGCTCTGATCATGAGCCGTGTTCCATTGCATAGGCCGTTATGAGGGTCGAGGTTCCGAAGCAGAATGACTGGGCAGTTCGCCTTTAAACGCAAGACATGCGGCGGCAAGCCATTTGGTGTGATCGAGTTCAAAAAGTCAATTGTGTAATTGTTCTGCAAGTCATCCTCAATTGAGTCGAAGCTATGGTATAACCTTTCTTCGCCTGGAAACCATGGTTTGGTGCTAAGCCTAAGTTGTCGTTTCTTAAGGTTTGGGGATGCGAAGCTTACATCAAGAAGTTGATGCCGGACAAGCTCAAACTCAAAGCGGAGAAATGCGTCTTCATAGGATACCCTAAGGAAATGATTGGGTATACCTTCTACCATAGATCCGAAGGCAAAGTGTTTGTTACAAAGAACAGATCCTTTCTTGAGAAGGAGTTTCTCTCGAAAGAAGTGAGTGGGAGGAAAGTAGATCTAGACGAGGTTATTGAACCTTCTCTCGAGTTGGAGAGTAGCGCATCACCTGAAATTGTTCCAGTGCCGTCTGCACCAACAAGAGAGGAAGCTAATGACGAGGATCATGAAATTTCGAACGATTCTACTACTGAACTTCGTAGGTCGACATGGTCACGTGCCACTCCTGAATGGTACGGCAACCCTTTCTTAACCATCTTGTTGTTAGACAACAGTGAACCTGCGAACTATGAGGAAGCAATGATGAGCCCAGACTCTGAGAAATGGCTAGAGGCCATGAAATCCGAATTGGGATCCATGAGCGAAAACCAAGTATGGACTTTGGTGGACCCTCCTAGCGACTGTAAGGCCGTTGAGTGCAAATGGATTTTCAAGAAGAAAACGGACGCGGATGGTAATGTTACTGTCTATAAAGCTCGACTTGTCGCAAAAGGGTTTCGGCAAGTTCAAGGTGTTGACTACGATGAGACTTTATCTCCCGTAGCGATGTTTAAGTCCATTCGGATTTTATTAGCAATTGCTGCATTTCATGATTATGAAATATGGCAGATGGATGTCAAGACTGCGTTCCTTAATGGCAACATTGATGAAGAGTTGTATATGATGCAGCCCGAAGGTTTTGTCGATCCTAAGGATGCTGATAAGGTGTGCAAACTTCAGCGTTCCATTTATAGACTGAAGCAAGCATCTCGGAGTTGGAACCTTCGTTTTGATCAAGTGATCAAGAGTTTTGGATTTGTTCCAAATTTCTACGAAGCTTGTATCTACAAGAAAGTGAGTGGGAGCTCGGTGACATTTTTGGTACTATATGTGGATGCCATATTGATTATTAGAAATGACATTGGTATGCTTAACAATGTGAAGAGTTATTTGAATAAATGTTTTTCAATGAAAGACCTTGGAGAAGCTGCTTATATATTAGGCATCAAAATCTATAGAGATAGACAAAGACGCCTAATAGCTTTAAGCCAAAGTACACATCTAGACAAAGTTCTGAAAAAGGTTCAGAATGGATAAAGCAAAGAAAGGTTCATTGCCCATGTTGTCAGGTAAGATATTGAGCAAGGCTCAGTGTCCAGCTACGGTAAACGATAGAGATACTATGAGCAAAGTGCCATATGCCTCGGCCATAGGTTCTATCATGTATGCCATGCTATGTACTAGATCGGATGTGTCCAATGCTCTTAGTTTGACGAGCAGATACCAAAGTGATCCAGGAGTGGAATACTTGACAGCCATAAAGAACATCCTAAAGTATTTAAATAGGACTAAAGAAATGTTCTTGGTCTATAGAGGTGATGAGCAGCTCGTCGTAAAACGTTACGTCGATGCTAGTTTCGACACCTACCCGGATGATTCTAAATCTCAGACAGGATACGTTTATATTTTGAATGGTGGAGCTGTGAGTTGGAGAAGCTGCAAGCAAAGCGTGATCGCGGGATCTACAACAGAAGCGGAATACATGGCTGCTTCAGAAGCGTCAAGTGAAGTAGTTTGGATCAGGAACTTCATCACTGAGCATGGTGTGGTTCCAAGTGCCTTGGACCCACTGGAGATATTGTGCGACAACACTGGCGCCATAGCACTGGCTAAGGAACCAAGATATCATCCGAAGACCAAGCACATCAACCGCCGTTTTCATATAATTCGAGATTATATAGCAGATGGAGATATGAAGATTAGCAAAGTACATACGGATCTGAATGTCGCAGATCCGTTGACTAAACCACTTCCACGAGCAAAAACATGATCAGCACCTTAATTCCATGGGTGTTAGATTTTTGCCAGACGTAAACTAGATTATTGACTCTAGTGCAAGTGAGAGACTATTGGAATTATGCCCTAGAGGCAATAATAAAGATGTTATTATTATAATTATTGTTCATGATAAAGTTTATATTCCATGCTAGAATTGTATTAAGCGGAAACTTTGATACTTGTGTGGTTTATGAACAACACCGTGTCCCTAGTACGCCTCTATGGACTAGCTCATTGATTAATGATGGTTAAGGTTTCCTAACCATAGACATGAGTTGTCGGTTAATAATGAGATCATGTCATTAGGAGAATGATATGATGAACAGACCCAAATTAAGCAGAGCAATTAGATCGTGTCATTGTGTTCATCTTTGCGAAGCTTTTTCCTATGTCAAGTATTGTATTCCTTAGACCATGAGATAATACAACTCCCTAGTATCGGAAGAAAGCTTTGAGGTCATCAAACGTCATCCTATGCCGGGCCCTTTGAGATACTTGAGGAACTGAAAACCATGTTTCAGACTCAGGCCTGTTCTGAGAGATATGAGATCTCTGAGTAGTTCTTTAACTGCAAGATGGAGGAAGGGAGTTCCGTTAGTGAGCACGCCATTAAGATGTCGGGCTACACTCAATGTCTTGAGCAACTAGACTGCAAGATTCTAAAAGAGCTCAAGATTGACAGAGTTCCGCAATCACTCCCTCCTAGCTACAAAGGTTTTGTAGTTACTCACAATCAAATTGATTCCACTGATACGATCACTGAGCTCTTCGCTAAGCTGAAAGCTGCGGAGGTAGATATCAAGAAAGATAATCATGTGTTGATGGTCAACAAGACCCCTAGCTTTAAGAAAGGTAAGGGTGCAAAGAAATCCTTCAAGAAAGGCAGCGGCAAGCGCGTTTCCCCTGCTGAGAAGAAGCTCAAGTCTGGACCTAAGCCGGACACTGAGTGCTTCTATTGCAAGGACAAGGGTCACTAGAAGCGCAACTATCCGAAGTACTTAGCGGACAAGAAGGCTGGCACCATTAAAGGTATATTTGATATACAATGTTATTGATGTTTACCTTACTAGCGCTTGTTGTAGTGCCTGGGTATATGATACTGGTTCAGTTGCTAATATTTGTAACTCGAAACAGGAGCTACGGAATAGACGACGGCTAGCAAGGGATGAGGTGACGATGCGCATTGGCAATGGATCAAAAGTTGATGTGATGGTCGTCGGCACGCTCTCCTTAGTTTTACCTTGGGGATTAGTTTTAAACCTTAATAAGTGTTATTATGTGCCTGCGTTGAGCATGAACATTATATCTGGATCGTGTTTATTGCAAGACGGTTATTCATTTCAATCGGAGAATAATGGTTGTTCTATTTATATGAATAACATCTTTTATGGTCATGCACCTATTGTGAATGGTTTATTTCTTCTGAATCTCGAAAGAAATGAAACGCACATCCATAACATTGAGGCTAAGAGATGCAAAGTAGATAGCGATAATCCAGCTTATTTGTGGCACTGACGTCTAGGTCATATTGGTGTAAAACGCATGAAGAAACTCCATTCTGATGGATTTTTGGAGTCTCTTGATTTTGAATCATTTGACACGTGCGAGCCGTGCCTCATGGGCAAGATGATCAAAACCCCATTCTCCGGAATAATGGAGCGAGCAACGGACTTATTGGAAATCATACATACCGATGCATGCGGACCAATGAGTGTTTCGACGCGCGGTGGATATGCTATTTTCTCACTTTTACTTATGACTTAAGTAGATATGGGTATATCTATTTAATAAAACATAAATCTGAAACATTTGAAAAGTTCAAAGAATTTCAGAATGAAGTGGAAAACCATCGTAACAGGAAAATTAAATTTCTACGATCCGATCGTGGAGGTGAATATTTGAGTTATGATTTTCTCATGCATCTTAAAGAAAACGGAATCGTTTCGCAACTCACGCCACCAGGAACACCACATCGCAATGGTGTGTCTGAACGCCGGAATCGAACTCTATTAGATATGGTGCGATCAATGATGTCTCTTACAGATTTGTCGTTATCATTTTGGGGTTATGCATTAGAAACCGCTGCATTCACTTTAAATAGGGCACCATCTAAATCCGTTGAGATGACACTATGGTTTGGTGCTAAGCCTAAGTTGTCGTTTCTTAAGGTTTGGGGATGCGAAGCTTACATCAAGAAGTTGATGCCGGACAAGCTCAAACTCAAAGCGGAGAAATGCGTCTTCATAGGATACCCTAAGGAAATGATTGGGTATACCTTCTACCATAGATCCGAAGGCAAAGTGTTTGTTACAAAGAACAGATCCTTTCTTGAGAAGGAGTTTCTCTCGAAAGAAGTGAGTGGGAGGAAAGTAGATCTAGACGAGGTTATTGAACCTTCTCTCGAGTTGGAGAGTAGCGCATCACCTGAAATTGTTCCAGTGCCGTCTGCACCAACAAGAGAGGAAGCTAATGACGAGGATCATGAAATTTCGAACGATTCTACTACTGAACTTCGTAGGTCGACATGGTCACGTGCCACTCCTGAATGGTACGGCAACCCTTTCTTAACCATCTTGTTGTTAGACAACAGTGAACCTGCGAACTATGAGGAAGCAATGATGAGCCAAGACTCTGAGAAATGGCTAGAGGCCATGAAATCCGAATTGGGATCCATGAGCGAAAACCAAGTATGGACTTTGGTGGACCCTCCTAGCGACTGTAAGGCCGTTGAGTGCAAATGGATTTTCAAGAAGAAAACGGACGCGGATGGTAATGTTACTGTCTATAAGGCTCGACTTGTCGCAAAAGGGTTTCGGCAAGTTCAAGGTGTTGACTACGATGAGACTTTATCTCCCGTAGCGATGTTTAAGTCCATTCGGATTTTATTAGCAATTGCTGCATTTCATGATTATGAAATATGGCAGATGGATGTCAAGACTGCGTTCCTTAATGGCAACATTGATGAAGAGTTGTATATGATGCAGCCCGAAGGTTTTGTCGATCCTAAGGATGCTGATAAGGTGTGCAAACTTCAGCGTTCCATTTATAGACTGAAGCAAGCATCTCGGAGTTGGAACCTTCGTTTTGATCAAGTGATCAAGAGTTTTGGATTTGTTCCAAATTTCTACGAAGCTTGTATCTACAAGAAAGTGAGTGGGAGCTCGGTGACATTTTTGGTACTATATGTGGATGCCATATTGATTATTAGAAATGACATTGGTATGCTTAACAATGTGAAGAGTTATTTGAATAAATGTTTTTCAATGAAAGACCTTGGAGAAGCTGCTTATATATTAGGCATCAAAATCTATAGAGATAGACAAAGACGCCTAATAGCTTTAAGCCAAAGTACACATCTAGACAAAGTTCTGAAAAAGGTTCAGAATGGATAAAGCAAAGAAAGGTTCATTGCCCATGTTGTCAGGTAAGATATTGAGCAAGGCTCAGTGTCCAGCTACGGTAAACGATAGAGATACTATGAGCAAAGTGCCATATGCCTCGGCCATAGGTTCTATCATGTATGCCATGCTATGTACTAGATCGGATGTGTCCAATGCTCTTAGTTTGACGAGCAGATACCAAAGTGATCCAGGAGTGGAATACTTGACAGCCATAAAGAACATCCTAAAGTATTTAAATAGGACTAAAGAAATGTTCTTGGTCTATAGAGGTGATGAGCAGCTCGTCGTAAAACGTTACGTCGATGCTAGTTTCGACACCTACCCGGATGATTCTAAATCTCAGACAGGATACGTTTATATTTTGAATGGTGGAGCTGTGAGTTGGAGAAGCTGCAAGCAAAGCGTGATCGCGGGATCTACAACAGAAGCGGAATACATGGCTGCTTCAGAAGCGTCAAGTGAAGTAGTTTGGATCAGGAACTTCATCACTGAGCATGGTGTGGTTCCAAGTGCCTTGGACCCACTGGAGATATTGTGCGACAACACTGGCGCCATAGCACTGGCTAAGGAACCAAGATATCATCCGAAGACCAAGCACATCAACCGCCGTTTTCATATAATTCGAGATTATATAGCAGATGGAGATATGAAGATTAGCAAAGTACATACGGATCTGAATGTCGCAGATCCGTTGACTAAACCACTTCCACGAGCAAAAACATGATCAGCACCTTAATTCCATGGGTGTTAGATTTTTGCCAGACGTAAACTAGATTATTGACTCTAGTGCAAGTGAGAGACTATTGGAATTATGCCCTAGAGGCAATAATAAAGATGTTATTATTATAATTCTTGTTCATGATAAAGTTTATATTCCATGCTAGAATTGTATTAAGCGGAAACTTTGATACTTGTGTGGTTTATGAACAACACCGTGTCCCTAGTACGCCTCTATGGACTAGCTCATTGATTAATGATGGTTAAGGTTTTCTAACCATAGACATGAGTTGTCGGTTAATAATGAGATCATGTCATTAGGAGAATGATATGATGAACAGACCCAAATTAAGCAGAGCAATTAGATCGTGTCATTGTGTTCATCTTTGCGAAGCTTTTTCCTATGTCAAGTATTGTATTCCTTAGACCATGAGATAATACAACTCCCTAGTATCGGAAGAAAGCTTTGAGGTCATCAAACGTCATCCTATGTGAGGGTGATCATAAAGGTGTCTCTCAGGTGATCGGAAAGTACTTGTTGGGTTGTATGTATCGAGATGGAATTTGTCCCTCCTGAGTCGGAGAGATATACTTCGGGGCCACTCGGTAATCGATATCAACACCGCTTGCAAGCACGTGATTAAGGAGTTAATCACAAAGTGATATCGGATTATGGAACGAGTAAAGTACTTGTTGTGAAGGAGATTAAACTAGGTATGCCGATACCAACGATCGAATCTCGGGCAAGTAAAATATCGCGTGACGAAGGGAATACATATATGGGATTAATTGAATCCTGGCATCGTGGTTCATCCGATATGATCATCTATGAATGTGTGGGAGTCAATATGGGTTTCCAGATCCCGTTATTGATTATTGATAGAAGACCATGTCTGCATATTCTCGAACCCGTAGGGTCACACACTTAACATGCATCGACGCTAGGATAGAATGGATGATTGGTTTATGAGTTTTTGTTTGGAGTCTCGGATGAGATCCAGGACACCACGAGAGGTTCCAGAATGGTCTGGAGAATAATATTCATATAAAGGAAAGCAGTTTTTGGATTTCGGAATCGTTTCGGAGTTTATCGGTATTGTACCAGAAGGTTCTAGAAGGTTCCAGAGTGGGACCAACGTGGGCCCACTTGTCGGAGGCCTACGTGGTCCTAAGGGGAAGTGCCCTGACCACTTTGGGCCAGGGTCACAAGGCCCCCAAGGCCCAGCCGGCCAGCCCTAGGGGAAACCCTAGGGGAGCCTTCTAGAAGAAGGGGGAAGACTTTCCCCCCACTCCACCCTTGGGGCCGCCGCCCTAGGGCTTGGAGGAGGGTCCCAAGGGGGCCGGCCAGCCCCCTATATAAGGAGGGCAGGGGCGCAGCCTCCCTCCCCCTACTCCTCTAACCCTAGCCGCCAACTGCTGCCCCTTCTCTCTCTCTCTCTCTCTCTCTCTCTCTCTCTCTCTCTCTCTCTCTCTCTCTCTCTCTCTCCTGACTGCGCGTAGGCGAAGCCCTGCCGCACAAACTCTCCACCATAAGCACCACGCCGTCGTGCTGCAGATCGAATCTATCTCTCCACCATACTTTCTGGACCAAGGAAGGAGGAGACGTCGCTGCATCGTACGTGTGCATCTCTCGGAGGCACCGCCACTTGCGGTGTAGGATCGGATCGGATCGGATCGGATCGGATCGCGAGGAGGAGACGGCGAGTACAACTACATCAACCACGTTCTGTTGAACGTTTCCGCTGTGCGATTTCTTCAATGGTATGAAGATCTCATCAATCTCTCTCGTTGATTGCATCTCCTAGATTAGATCTTGGCTTTCTTGTTCGCATCCGTAAGAATTTTTTTGATTTACTATGCTGCGAAACCCTTCAGCAACCACGGCTCGCCTGCCACGCCGCCGCCGGCTTGCACCCACGGCTGTGAGATCGACTGTGCTCCAAACGTCACGGCTATAGCTCATTTACTTCATCCAGGTGCTGCGCTGCACCAACCGTACGTCGTTTGTCGCCTTCTCCATCGTGCCCGCCCATTTACTCCTTCCTCAATGCCATATCATCTGCCGCCACTGCCCCTGACCACTTGTGTTGCACGAAGGAACCAAGGATGAGACATGGTCATCCTCTAATCTTCTTTTCCCTGGTTATCTTGGTACTGTTAATTGCTAAGTAATTTTCAGATCCTCAAAGATGCTTTTTTGGGGGTGTTTTTTAACAGGAAAAAACTCTTCTAGACATCTCATTTTCTTATGCGAGTGCAGAATGATTTTAGGTTGTGTCCTAGCTTTTGTTTGAATGATAGTTTGTATCCTCTTGTAATGTAATATTGCCCATTTTACTAGCTATTACATTTATTCGTAGCTGGAGCAGGAACTAAATTAATTCACCTTGTGCTGGGTGTTGTGGCTCCACCTTTATTGAAGAACAGAGTCCATCCTTGTGATACCTCCAATGTTTATTTTTGGTCCAGGTTTAATTTTTCCTGGCACAATCTGAGTTATGTAGTAGTTCAGCTCAGACCAGGAATGTATAATTGTTTGTCTATGAATGTTGCAAATGGATCAGAATTTCCTCCAAATAGAATAGCACAATTACAAGGTCTGAAGAGACATGGTATGCCCCCTTTCAATGCAAGTTGGTCCATAGTTTTAGTATCAATTCGTATTTATGTTCTTTTCATGTGATGCATTGGGAATTATTATTTTTTAGAGAACCCACAGGAGAGCTACACGTCATTCCATTAAGCAAACGAGGGGATAAACATATTTACAAGGCATGATGACAAGAAAAAGGGTGAGCTTTACCAAATTATTATCAACGCTAGAGCCATCTAAAATAATCTAAAACTGTGTGATGCCTCTGATTCCCTTGCACATGCAGCCGAAGACTAAGAATCCAACCAGGTTGACGGGCCGTCCTACTCAAGGAAAAACTCTTAACTCTCATCTGATTGTCACTGGTGCAAGAAAATCCCTAAACTTGAAGTATCACGGCTACGGGCATAGTTGCTTTTCTGCATTACATGAACAATGGATGCACCTACAATATCATGGTCCAAGCTTCTGCTACTCAGTATTTATTTGTGCTCAAGCTGAAGCCAAAGCGCTGCTAAACTGTCGGAGCCGCTGAACATGAACATGCCAACATTTCTGACAGATAATCAGGTCCTTGCAAGAGCGGCGACAAGCAGCATACTCGACACTGACTTTACGCATTGGAACATCAGGCACTTGTTAGCAAATATTCTCACCTCCATGACTAGATCGAATGGCCATGTGTTCCACATTAAAAGATATCCAAACGGAGTTGCTCATGACTGTGCACACCAGGCACTTACTGTAGAATCCCAATTGTCTAACAATTGTAATGCTACTTGGTCTAGTAATATAATGGCCACTTCATATATATAATTGTTGCATCATAATTATATCATGCTCATGTCATCATGCCACCTTGCATTTGAGCATCATATAAAACCCCTTTTTTCCTTTTGGGTCTTCCTCTCATAATGCATTTGTCTTATTAAATATAGTTGCTTCTTGATATATTGTATTTGTATCTTGATATATTGTTACATGCCCAATATGAGCCGAGGGCATCTCTCTTTAATCCTTTCATCTACTAACAATGGCCACCTTCCTTTTGGTATCATCTTAATTCCACCATATATATGTATGTGACTACTTTACCTTGCCTTGGCATTTTATTCTTGTCACTCATACATGTATGGACCCATTATTCTATTCTTACACATGCATACATGTGGTTTAATTCAAATCTATCCTAATCTGGTTTTATTTGCTTTCTCTCACTTCTGTAGCTCACATACCTGTCACATATTTAGTTTTCACTAAATATGCTCACATACATGCATGCTTAATTGCTTGCCTACATGCATTATGGATGCATTGCATGGCACATGCAATATGGGCACCATCTACACCTCTTTTCCTTCTATTTTGTTTTGGTGTTGTTTTGGGTTTTACCTAAAGAGTTGAGATTAATTGTTTTTGGTCAACTAAAATCAAACCTAACTAGCCTAATCTACCCAACCTAACCACACCACACTAGCCCCTCCCAAACCGTGGACACCACCCATGTGCTTGCCATGGCACACATGGATGGCATGATCCCACATCACCCACTTTCCATACCTCTTCTTTTCTTGCAAACCAAGAAGATGGCCAGCACCCCACGTCTTCCCCTCCCCTCCTGCTCCCCATCTCCTTCCTCTTTAAGCAAAGAAACAAAGAGAGAGAAGGGAAAACTTAGCCCTAGACCACCGAAGCCTTCCTCCTTCTCTTTTTGCATAAAGGTGACCCCCCATGTGATCCTTCCTCTCTCATATCTCCAACCCCAACCAGCCAGAACTCCTCTCAGATCCCATCTGGGCGAAGCCAGACCCCTCTCCTTCCTCCCCACCACATCCTGGCCATGGCCATGGGTTCTCTAAACCCTGCACCGGCCAAGCCTCGCCGGAGTCCTCTGAGCTCCCTGGGCACGCCGCAGCCACCGGATCAGACGCTCGCGGGACCCCCGCCTCTGCTCCGACCCGATCCACCTCTCGCTCCAGCAACCACACCGACGAGCTCCTGGTGAGCCTCTTAACCCCCTAGACATGCCCCTACCCTATCTTGCACCGTAGCACCGCCGCCCTGCGTCGAGCACCCCGCGTGCACGCGCGCCGCCGTAGTCACCGGCAGACGCGTCTGCAGCCGGCCTGCTGCCCTCGGATTCCCCTAGTTTTTCCGCGCGTTGTAGACCATCTCAGTGCAAGCTCTATGAACGAAAGTGGTAGCCCGAAGTCCCCTCGTCATTTTTCGTTTTTGCGGCTTGGCGAGATCCGCCGCCGTTTGGTCGCCATCGTCGTCCAACTCCGGCCGATCCTCTGTACTCTGCAGATCGGCGCGCAGCAGCAGTCCGGCGACGCCGTCGTTTTCGCAGTAAGACCCCTGGCCTTCTTCCCGCCTCAACCCACAGCCCTTCTGGCCCACCTGCCAGCTCCTGCGGAAGTTTTGCAGAAAGGCACCTCGACTTCAGGCGTCCCCACCGCGCAGCCCTCGGACCGCCCACGTGTCGCATCCCCATGGGGTGACGCACGCGCGCGTGGCCCCCGCTGCCGGCCCCATCTGTCACACTCTGTGGCTAGGAAGCCCCGCGGTGAGAAAAGTTTTCGCCGCGTCAGTTCGCCCAGTCAGCATCGGCCCCACTTGTCTGTGTCTTTCGCTAGGTTTGTCTGAGTAACAAAAGTTTCTGTTCTTTTCTGTTTTAAATTTAAACTTTTCAAATTTATTTTAAATTCAAATTCAAATCTGTTTTAAAATAACTTTTAATTCTCAAATCCAAATAATACATGTAATATATGTTTTGAAATCAGAAAAATGTGAGGAATTCAAATATGCCCTTCAAAATATATTTTGAAAACTTTAAATTTCAAGTTGATTAAAATTACAATAAAATGCCCTTTTTCCTTAATTAATAAACAACTTTTGTTTTATAACTCCAAATTTAACAAATAATATGTCTAAAATGATCAGCTCGACGAGACCTTTCTGTTTATGCATTCCAAGTTCTGTTTTGCAGCATGAATAATATAAATATAAAGTATACAGCAACTTATTCGAGAATAAAAGGTGACCAAAACTCAATAAAATGTTTATTTCTTATATTCTACACCTCACCCATGCCATGCTACTTTATTGCCATGCAAATTGTGCATCATTCATCATGGCATGATTGCTTGCTTGTCGCATTTTATTCTTATGCTTGTGCACTTTATTCATGTTGGCCCTTGTTTGTTTGGTTTTTCTTCGAATAGACGCTGAGCAGGGGATATAACAAGAAACCCAGGAGCACTACCCAGATCCTTCTCTCGCTTCAACTGAGCTGCCAGGAAAGCACTACCACATGCTTGCATACATATAGTACCTATTGCCTCTGTCTTATTCTTGCATCATTGAGTCGCGATCGCATTAAACTGAATCCCAAGTACTGCATAGCCTTTACTTTTAAACCCCACTGAAGCTTGTTCCTCCATCCCATGAGCCATTACTACATCAGTTGTTTGAGCCATGCGGGTCGTAGAACAGCATGTGTAGGGTATGTGAGTGTCTGATGGATAACGAGGTACCTATACAACTTAACCTGAGTAGTAATGGGATAACTAATGAAAGTGGCACCGGTGAGCAATATCTGCTATTTGGTTTTTTATGCTCACTTGTGTCCCGTAGGACCCCGAGTACTTGATTCCTGTTCCTTGAATATTCGCGCTATCCACATCCGGGAGGCTTATGGACCCCCCTGAGCCAGAGCTTGATTCATTCTTATTTCTTGGGGCCACAAAAGTTTGGGGCTTTATTACTATCCTGTACTTATGCCATGCTCTACTGCTTTAGTTACGATTGTGCGAGGAGCACCTGTACTGTTTAGGATCGTGACACGTTTTCGCTGTATCAACAACCCAGTCAGACTTTCGGGTTCCCATTCGTATGGCTCCCACATATTTCTCTCGATTAACTTTGCGATCGAATGAACCCCTTAAATACGATACCTTTCCCTTTGTCTCACGATATGTTATTTATCCGAGGTTATGATCGTCGGTATCTCTGCATACCTAGTTCAACCTCGTTACTGATAAGTACTCTTTTCTCGTTCCCGTGATATGTGATCCCTTGTGACCAAGTCACATGCTTGCAAGCTAATTGGATGACATTCCACCGAGAGGGCCCAGAGTATATCTATCCGTCATGTGGATGGACAAATCCCACTCTTGATCCATGTGTCTCAACCAATACTTTCCGAATACTCAATGCCACCTTTATAACCACCCAGTTACGGTGTGGTGTTTGATGTCATCAAAGCATCCATCCGGTAAAGGTGATATGCATGATCTCATGGTCGAAGGAATTAGGTTACTATGTATCAGAAAGCATATAGCAATTGAACTATTGAAATGACTTGATCTTTATGCTACGCTTATTTATAGGAGTATGTCCATCACATCATTCTCCTAATGATATGATCCTGTTGTTAATAACATCTCTATGTTCATGATCAGGAAACCATGATCATATATTAACCAACAAGCTAGTTTAACAAGAGGCTTTACTAGGGACTCTTATTTTAGTTTACAAATCACACAAGTATTAATGTTTCCGGTTAATACAATTTTAGCATGGTATGTAAACATTTATCATAAGTGTGAATATATGATAATAACCACTTTATTATTGCCTCTTGGCATATCTCCAACAGACACTGATTACACGACTAATAGTTACCCTTGAAGAATTTTCTTGAAGGTTAATAGGGAACATTTTATGTAAAGTATGAAACAATGTTTATATTAGTGATAGATGCCAGAATAAGAGCGAGGATGATTGCAGAAAAGCTCTCACAAGCTTGAGAATATGTTTTTCATTTGGTGGATTCTTAAATTTTCTTCACGAATTTATATGGCTTCATTGCACTCATATATATTGTATAATTTTTTCGAGAAAGGAATTTTTTGACTACGAAGAAAGAAAATTTGCATTTCGACATTGTTTTTGGAGACAGATTGGGATGTATGGTATGAAATGTAAGATATTCTGTGCATGCCAGACTGATGTACATATACTATGGGTGAACAGACTGTCCTCCATAGAGCTAACAAAGGGAAAGATGAGGACATGACCATCCATATAACTCTACCAAGATAAGAGGACAAAGGGTGTTACAATGCGTTGATCTTTCCTTCATATATTCTTTGTAACATATGTCTCTGTTCTCACCCTCCTGTTGGCTCGCCTGTGATCCATTTATCCAATTTTGGGGATCATTATTCTTGAAGGTAGATGCATCACACTAAGAATCCATGATAAGAATGTAGACGCCTAAATCAACGGGGACAAAGAATTTTAAGCCTTACTGTTGTGAGTATGGCATAAATGGTGGGGTGTTTCCTTGTGCTCTATTTGACCGACTCTCCCCATGTTAATGTCCACAATATGTTTTGTTAATCTATTCATGAAACCTATTGTCTTGAAAGTAAAAAAAGAATACACGTGCAATGCACGTGCCCAATTACTAGTAATTGAAATGTGTCATGTATAAATTCCCCTTTCGTCAATAACTAGGGCTCGACAGGTGGAATGTCAGTCGTTGTCGTCCCCACTGCCTGAAACACATATGTCGGAGTTGTGGATGGAGTGGAAGAGGTAAGGAGTGGCGATAATTTTAGGGTGATACTGATACCCGAGGATGCAGCCCCCGCGGTCTATGTGTAGTGCCACCCTTAGTAGCTGGATGAACATATCGAGCTTGACTGGGATAATGAAAACTCGTAATGGATTGACCATGCCATCAATGAATTCAGAAACAAAATGACAAAATGCACTGAATTTTGTGAAGGGTGAGAAAAAATGCATGCCTTTGGGAAAGAAGAACTTAAGAACAAAATTCCATAGTATTCTTTGTTGTCAGTTTGTGGTATGCGTCTGTTTGTTCTTCCTTCGTCGGAGACTCTTATTTGTATTCAAGTGTCAATGTATGCATGACCGTATTGAACGAGACTTTATAGTAAGCGCCATTGCCATGAAAACGAGCGTAGAGGCGGGAAACAACCAAAAATGCCCTTAACTACGATGTTAG
This sequence comes from Avena atlantica, assembly GCA_910589765.1. Classification (NCBI taxonomy): domain Eukaryota; kingdom Viridiplantae; phylum Streptophyta; class Magnoliopsida; order Poales; family Poaceae; genus Avena; species Avena atlantica. Next base: position 491,205,319 of record OU342733.1, on the reverse strand, counting down.
GAGACGAGCCATGTTGTGGAGGATATTTAGTGGCTGCCAAGGGGTCTCGCCATGATGATCCATGTTAAGAATATAAATATGTCGTCTATCGTCTATCGTCTTTTTATTAGTTTGGACTTTTGGAATAATTGGCTAGGAAAACAATTCAATATGATACCAGAGCTACGGGTCTTGAGTTCAAATCCTAGCTAACGCATTATTAAAAATAAATATATGCATACACCGGAATCCATGTCATAGACCCGTGATGAAAAAAAGGCCACCAGTCTACATCTTTCCATCAGTTCAAACTTTTAGAATAATGGCTAGGCCGATAATTCAATAATCCAATGTGGCACAAATTATCGGCGCACCTAGACCGAACCATGTGGGTCGGAGCCAACACGGGAGTGGCGGACAGATTTCTAGGCCAATATCGATGCCGACAGCGTTTGGCCTACGGCACGTGCCGTTTTCTGCCCGGCACCCTGAAAGCCCATTGAGGGTTGCTTTGGGCGACGCCGATGGGATGCTATCTGACCTTCTAGTTCACCTAAGGAGGTCTGCCCTCGAGTATTAATCTCTTCCGCAGTTATTTACACTACCAGAGACGTGTTGACCTGGTAGGATCGCAGATTGCATGAGAAGAAGTGAAGAAGAACGTATTAACATCAGAAAATGACAAATATGACAACGTAATCTGTTCATAGTTTGTGCACGATACAATGTGCCAACACGTTCTGTTTAACAAATGGTGGTTGCAAAACTCTATGAAAAAGGAAGACATTACATCTGAAGACGTCCATGGCGAGAAAAACCCAGGTCACATTCTTGTCGAAGCACGCGGCCCTCACGGTCACGGCTGAGCCACACTTTTTTCCCCACGCGCGTCGGCTCTGGTGCATCATGAATACTTTGACTATGTTGAACAGCGCGCTCACCGGCCCACAGCTAGCCTTACAACATAGCGGGATCTGGGAGAGGAGGGATCGGGCGTTCCTCAAGCAGTTCATGATCTTCGACTTATTCCCTCTTTCTCCCAGTTTTGGGGAATTTATTGGAAACTTGCAGGCAGATCGATGGATGGTGCTCTTCGTCTGGGTGTGGTCCTTTCGTGACACAATCTTGCCCTTCTTCGAAAGCAGTCGCATAAAAAGACACAACACGATGGGCAGCTTGGACGATTCTCTCGGTGATGCGACGGACATGGACGCTTCTGGGGTCGCACGGGTCGACGATGATCATATTTTTTTTCGACGAGCTCGGCCTTATATATATACTCAGCCAACGCAGAGTCAGCGAGGTCACGTTCTTCCTGATGACTGGAGGGCACTATTATCTCTGGCCCGGTCTAGCTGCTGCCATCATCGTGGCGCTCAAGGTGATCGCAGTTGCCGCACCGGTCTTCAGTGGATCGTGGTACCACCATAGGACGACGTGCCGCGGGTTGGTGGATTGTGGACGCAACAGAGGCTTGGTGCAGACTCGGACATGATCTGTTAGATGCACGTATTTGGTCAAGCAATAACGAGTTAAATACATCCGAGGTCCCAAAAGTTGTCCACTGGGTGCAGATTAGTTCCCACTAGTTGCAATTGGGGCCAATTAGTCCCAATTGTTGTCTTCATGTGTGAATCAGTGCCTTTTAGTCCGAGTTAGCCACGTGGAAGCCAAGCTGGCTGCTGGTCGGCCTGGAAAAACTACAGAAAAGTCCTTCACGTTGTTCTACCTGAGAAATGAGGTTCAGAAACACTTGTGCGATCTAGGAGGTGCTTTTGACTAGAGAGTCCACGTTTATTCTCCCAGGTGTTGTACGCGTGACTGCTTTAGGTGTCTCTGTTTTGTCTCCCAGATGCCGTACGAGCCGACGGAAATCACGCACGAGCCGACGGAAATCACTCCTCCGCCTCTTCCAGTCCGCTGCTGAGAGACATTGCCATCAATACCAGGTATTGACGATGGTGCAGGAACCTAGCTATCGTGGATCGGAGGACGAGCCGCCGGAATATGGTTAGTATTCTTTCTCACTTGCGATCAGATTTTTAGGTGGTTTTTTTTGGGTAGTTTATCTAGGGTTCTTCAGGTGGGATGATCAACATTGTTTAGGTTGATTTTCTTGCGGTAACACAATGGATTCGCTCAATGAATCCAAGTGTGCTAGTAGGTAGTCTGAAAATCAATTGGTTTGGTACATATAGGTGCAGATTGGATTTGATTCGTGGCTCCGAAGAGATGAATGCTGCAACGAATTTTGGTGTTGATGTTTAACTGAATCTGTACTGAATACTACTCCACATAATATTGTTTAGCTGAATTTTTGTGCACTTAATTTATACAGGAAACGACCCACACTTGTTCACTATTTGTGGAGCACAATGGTTTTTTCTCTGAACTAGGTGATAATCTATGCTACATAAGTGGCACTGTTGATTTCTTCGACTACTGCAACACCGAGACTTTCTCACTCTTATGGATTGAAGAATTCCTAAGGCATTTTGAATATCAGTTTGATGGTAAATTGCATGTGTACTGGTGCAAGACTGGGAAGGAAATCATAAATGGACTTCACTGTATTGAAAATGATAGAGACATAGTTGATATGATCAGAGCTGCTGAATTGGAGAAGAATCTGAATCTGCTAGTTGATCACACAAACTTTCTAAGAACTCTGAGGGACGATGTGCTAGATACAGGAGGTCCACCTTTACCTCCTATTGTAAGTCCTAAGAAATTTTCAAGTAAAGTTGCAGCGGCTAATGGTGAGGGTAGTAGTACAGCATTTGTCCCATCAAGTGACAGCGAAACTGATACAAATTTGATGACAGTGACTTCGATATTGAAGATGGAGACGATGACTTGTTTGCTGACAATGTCGATAGAGAAGTCAATGATAACAATGACGTGGAGAATGATTTTCAATTAGAAAATGAGGAAGCTTTAGATGACACTGATCTGAGTTTGAGAGAGGAAGATCAGCGACATTTGCAGAACAAATTCAAGGTTTTTAATCCTTTAGTGGACATGGACAATCCCATATTCAAAGCAGGTATGAGTTTCAGTAGTGTCAATGAGTTGAGGACAGCACTGACAACATATAGTGTCAGAAATAGAGTTAAGGTGAATAAGCTGAAAAATGACAAGAGAAGATTGGATGCTATTTGCAAGCCTGGCTGCCCTTGGTTTCTGAAAGCTACATATGACAGTAGGACAAAGGGTTTCACAATTAGGAAGTATGCAGGAAAGCATACTTGTCAGGGAACTTGGGATGTTAAGGCACTCACTGCACCATTTCTTGCAGGCAAGTTTATAGATGAAATAAGAGACAACCAAAAGATAAAATTGCAGACCTTTGCAGCTAAAGTTCAGAGAAAATTCAACATGTGCCCAAATAGGTGGAAGCTGAGCAGGGCAAGGAAGGAGGCTCTGAATATTATTCATGGAGACGAGGATGGTCAGTTCTCTCTCTTGTGGGATTATGGGCAAGAACTAAGGAGAAGCAATCCTGGTTCTACATTCTTCTTGTCAACAAATAAAGTACAAGGGATTGGAGATGAGCCACCAAAAGAGCACTTGGCAACTCTTTACTGGTCCTATGGTGGATGCAAAGGGGGTTTCTGAGAGGATGTAAACCACTAATTTGTGTAGATGGTTTCCACATGAAAACAAAATACAAAGGGCAGTTGCTCACAGCAGTAGGAATTGACCCAAATGATTGCATTTTTCCAATTGCAATGGGAATAGTAGAGGTTGAGTGCACTAGTTCTTGGGAGTGGTTTCTTAAAGGAAGATCTTAACATCACAAACACCTCTGCTTTCACAATCATGAGTGACAAACAAAAGGTATAACTTATTTCATTACTTTATTTTGTGTACTGCAAATATTATTCTATAATTTATTAATGATACTGTAGTGACTTGACTTGTAAATGTTCTATAATTTTAGGGACTTATAAATGCAGTTCAAAAAGTTTGGCCAGATGCAGAACACAGGTTTTGTGTTAGGCATTTGTACCAAAACTTTCTGAAAGCGGGGCATAAAGGAGAAGTTCTCAAGAATAATCTTTGGGCCATTGCAAGGCCGACAAATATAGCGAAGTGGCAAAATAATCTTGATAAAATGCAAGTTGATAGTGTTGAAGCATATCAGTGGGTTCAAAACCTTGTACCAAACACTTGGATAAAAGCTTTTTTTAATGAATTCCCTAAGTGTGATTTGTTGCTCAACAATCATTGTGAAGTGTTTAATAGGTAAGTGGATATTCAACACTGATTATTCATCAAAGATTATCATATTCATCACAACTTATAAGGTTTTCTCTACTTTTTATGACAGCTACATTTTAGAGGCAAGGGAGATGCCTGTCTTACGAATGCTGGACACAATATTCTACAAAATAATGGAAAGAATTGAAACAAAGCAGAGAGAGGCAGTGAAATGGCCAGGAACAATTTGTCCTAAAATAAGGAAGAAGATTGACAAATTCACTGAGTGGAGTAAAGGAGCAAGAGTTAGGCCAGCTGGCAAAGGGCTTTATCATGTTGCAACTGGTGAATTTGAGAAGGACTATGCTGTTAATTTCCCAACTAGGATTTGTGACTGTAGAAGGTGGCAGTTGACAGGTATCCCCTGCCACCATGCTATTGCATGTTGTAGAGTAGATAGGATTGATGTCGAGTCATTGGTGCACGGTTGCTACAGTATAGAGACATATATGGAAGCATATGGCTACAATTTAGTGCCATTAAGAGGTAGAGTATTCTGGGAGAATACAAATGGTGTCCAAGTATTGCCTCCTCTGTACACTAAAGTTATGGGAAGACCTAGAAAGAATAGAAAGAAAGCACCGGAGGAGAAGGAGAAAAATGGTGCCAAATATGTTAGTAGAGGAGGATTGACAATGCATTGTTCCATTTGCGGAAAGGCAGATCACAATAAAAGAGGGCACTATAAACATGTACAAACAGAAGTGGTACAACAAGATGATGTGCAGGTAGAAGATGAATTAGATTTTAATGACCCTTCTATCCTACAGGTGTATTTCAAATATGTTTCCTATTTTCAATTATTCTTCGTTTGGTGTGGTAAAACAATGAACAATTTAATTTTCAATTGTTGTGGTAAAATAATGAGCAATTTGATGATCCTTATGCAGAATATCATCCATCAAAACCAAAACCCAACAATGGACCCAAGTCATGTCCTTGAAAGCATGGTTCACAAGATGGGCCAAGAGGTATCTATTTTCCTAGTTTACTTTCCATCATGTATAACTATTTCTAAATAATTTTCCTACATTTCTTTCATCAGGAGAGAACTCATGTTACTGACGGATCACATGGGCCTATACCTGAAGAGAGTTTTTTGTCACTGCTGCTAGAGAACAAATTCCAGCTCCAAGAGATAGAGTCACTACTGCTGATGTCGGGGAAGAGGGAGAGGCAAGAGGGGAAGAGCTGCAGGACAAGTACTAGGACAAGGGAGGGGAAGAGCTAGAGGACAAGTACTAGGACAAGGGAGGGGAAGATCTACAACCAAGAAGCGAGGAAGTACAGAAGCTAACACTAACGGAACAACAACAGATGAAGCTACCACTTCTGGAACAGCAAATGGAAGGGGCAGATCAAGAAGAAGAACCTATAACACATGACCAGGAAGTGCACACTACCTCTTGTTTGGAGATGAAAATCAGCAACAAGAAACAACAATTCCAGATCTAAATGCTCCACTTCATGCAGAGGAAGTGACAGTAACACAGAATGCACCGCCCTGCTGTGAGTTTGAATGCACAACTTACGGAGATCGATGTATGTTTACATGAATGTAACTGAAAACTATCATTTTTGTACAACTCGGTTAGTTGAATTCTGTCAGTATGTTAGCAGTAATATTGTACCACCAATATGGCATGTTCTATTCAGGTTGTTCTAAGTAATGGAAGTAAACTGGCACTTCTATTTCTCTGTATTTTTGGTGCTGAATATGTTGCAGTAAACTCTGTTTTATCAACTAAATGTATCACAGTTTGCACCTGAATTTTGCATCTGAATTCACACAGGTTAATCACAGTTTGTATATATCAGACGTACACTGCTGCTTGACAAACAAATGCATTGCACACAGTACAGACTTAGCATTATTTCACACTGATAATTTGGCAATAAAATCTAGGCTTATTTTAAGTCTGTACAAATGTCATCGGCAAGGACACAACAACAAAGTACATACCTGCTCTTTCCTGATTATCTATCCCAGCGAGCACATGATTCAATTCTTGTCCCGGCTTGACCATGCCCAGCCATCCATGTCGTTGTAGGTCCCTTGACGCCACTGCCTACGCCGCCGCCGCCTGAGACGTCTCCTACTGCGATGTCGCAGCTTGAGAAGCGCCGCCTTCGACGCCACTCCGTCGCCTATGTTGCTCCGCCTCCTCTGCCGCTCCGGCATCTGGAACTTCACCGTGTCCTCTACTGCTGCACCGCCTCTGCCACTCCTCCTTCTCTGCTGCTGCACCACCTCTGGCGCTCCGGCGTCTGGAACTTCGCCGTGTCCTCCGCCGCTGCACCTCCTCTCGCTCACACTGGGATGGCGCTCGTCGCAGTAGAGAAATAGCTCATCGTGAGGAATGAGGATTTGGAACAGAGAGGTCAACGGTAGAACAACTCAGGGGGTTATTAGCAAAATAGTCAGGAGCTGGGCGTGTGGCATTAGCCAACGTGGAACGCGACGTGTTGGCCTCTCAAGGCATGGAACGACTAACCAGTCCGATTAACAACAATTGGGACTAATTGGCCCCAATTTGCAACTAGTGGGACTAATCTGCACCTAGTGGATAACTTTTGGGACCCCGGATGTATTTAACTCAGCAATAACCCTACACCTATCGGAAACTCTCCTACAAAATGATTTTACGGACTGGCATGGAGCCTTGTGTTTGGGCTGAATTTTTTTCCTCCCTTAAATTGTGGAGAACGTAGTGATCTGCTCAGTCTTGAGTTGGTTGTCGGGCGAACGTTCAAACCGAACATGACTAGCTCGCGCACCCGAGATGGGTTAGCCTAAGATGATGGTGCCAACTTTAAGAGCGTGCGCACGAGGGGTTCTCCCTAGTTTTAGTCAGTGATCCAACGAAGCTTGTGGTGTTCGTTTTGGCCAGTGAGCCGATGATGGTCGTGGCCGGGAACTTAACTAGTCTCTGTTTGTCCCCCTACCATTGAGCTAGTTGGCGGTGCGTTGTCACGTTCATTTTAAGGCTTTTGTCAATCTTTGTTGAGGAAATGAAATAAAGCCATATGTATCACTTTTTTTATGTATCATATTGATACAGAGGTCGGCTGTTTCCCTTTTCAAATAAAAAGGTACCCCCTCCGATCTAAATTAATTGACTTAGATTCGGATGTATCTAAACATGGTTTAGTGCTAGATATATTCGAATCTAAACAAACTTGAATCGATTAATTTGGATCGGAGGAAGTATTATATGCATTGTAAGGAAAGCTTTGTATTATGTGTATGCTCGCTAAGTTGCATAAATCCAGGGCATCACGCTCAGTCGTCGGTGCATCGAAATTAAGTTGCTCGTGAACTGAAACATTTTTTTTCTCCCGTGGTATATATGGAATTATCTCTGAATAGCTTGTCAGATTTTGTTTACAACAGTGCCTTATATATTGTAAACTCGTTTGGATTTTATGTCTTATAATAGTAACAAAGATAAATGTGGTCGATTGTAGTGAATAAAAATAATCATGATTAGCACTTGGTAGTTTGGTATGTATAGATGGTGACGTGTTTTGTTCAGCGCCACAACCCATAAGCGGAGCACACAAACAAAAAATGTAGTACCTATTAATTTTAGTGGAAAACTAGTAAGACAAGATATTGCCACTCGGATTTATCCCCACCAAAAAACACTAGAGTATGTTATTAATTAACTAGACAAAGAGAAGTTTGGCATTAACCTACGTAAAACCGAACACGGATCAATACAAACTTTGCATGCATCAGTTGTTGCTTCCTGGTAATTCCATTTTCCAGCAGGGCGTGTATGCAAAAGAAATGTCCACGTCAGAATACTTGTGCTCCATTATTCCCAAGTATCGAACCTTTGAGATCTTGAAGTAATAAGCGAATGTTGCGCTTCTGTGATCATCATGAAAAAGTGCAATTTCTTTGTAAGGATGGAATCCTAAGCAATAAAAACGATGAGGTGGACAATCCTCTGGGTTGCGCTCTTTCGGCCAGTGCACGGTGGTAGTAGCATTTTCCTCGTCAGAGTCCCACTCAAAATCATCTTTGGAAAGTGCCTCGCCGTATTCATGTACAACTTTATTGCTGACGTCATTTTTCAACAACAGCTCCTTCTGATCATCCGACTGCGATATCCATGGTCCATTCTCGATATGTTCATCTGAAACTTGATGGTTGGCGTCATTTCTCAACAACAATTCCTTGTGATCAAGAAGCGACATACTTTGATAAGGATATATTCTCCATGCAGTGTCAAAGTTGATCTCATTGTTTAAAACCCAGTCTACCACTCCACATGATTCGAAAAGAAACCAGATCTGAAAAGTGGATCGCCCATCGACATCTAGTACACAATAGACCCCTTTCTTTGATTTTCCTATCCGCTCTAGTGATCCTTTGCCTTCTTTTGGCAGCTTAATTACTTGGTACTTATCATTGCATAGACTGATTCTACAAAAAAAGAAGAAGCAAATCACAGTATCAAAGATTAATTAGTTTAATTTCCCGAGTACGTAATAATAATAGTACTTGCATTGTAGGCTTTGCGCGTGTGTGTGTAAGTGTGAGTAATATATAATACCTCAAAAGAAAACCATGCCTAGAAGGAACATAGAGTGACCCTTGCCAGAGAGCAGAGTAGTACAAAAATCCATCAGATTTGGGATGTGATTTCACGTCGGCGATGGTCGTTCCTGCAGCATCTCCTTGCCGTATAAACGACCTCTCCGTCCAAGAGTTTGTGTTTGAGGAGAAAACGTGCATGGAATAGGGCGAAGGTGGCCACTCCGCATTGCACGCCGCGTCGGTTGGTAGTAGATGAAGAGGAACACGAGGGATATACATCACCTCATAATGTGGCGAGACAGAAGGATCGTAGACGATGTAGCGGTTATTGCTGCAGCGTCCACAGGATGTGACGACGGTCCTGGAGCACGCGCACGGCAGCAGGGGCAACGACGCCCACTGCCGCGTCGCCGGATTGACCACCGCCCGGACCCCGTCGTCAAAAACCAAGATGAGGCCGTTGCAGTAATCCGTCATCTCTCCCACTACCTCCCCGTAGCCTGGACGGTCGTCGATGTAGTCAAGTCTGCTGGTGATGTATCGCGTCGTGGAGCGGCGCGCGAAGAGCTTCGGAGCTTCCATCTTGTCTATGTTGTAGATGACGGCGTCGAGCGAGAGCGGGAGCAGGTCTGCCCGAAGCAGACGGTGGTGGTCGACGATAGCCCGCCAGGCCTTGCAGACGCAGCGGGAGGCGGCGAGGCCGCGGGGATGGAGGTGCCGGAGTATGTCCACCAGCATGTCGATGTGCTCCAAGTCCATGCTAGCTGTCGTCGTCCTCCACCCGGCCGACCGTGGGTTTGTTTGTGAGGAGACGTATATGTAGAGTATGGATTTAATTTGCGATCGAGATCCCAATCAGAGGAGAGGAGAGGAGATGAGATCGATCAGCTAGTACGGAATCGATCTATCGATCCCTATATATATATGTATGCATGTATATATTGATCCAGGCTAGTTAGGACTCTTTTCGATTTGTACACGCGAAACTAAACTAAAGCTGCCTCCGCTAAGCAAAACAATATCAACTACAGTACGTACTCAATCAAACCGACTCGAATTAAAATTAAATTACTAGTAGCATTAATTTAACTAACTAAATAAACTAATTAAGCATTGAACCCGTCTTGGCCGCCGGAGACCACATCCTAGCCGAAGGTTTCGCTCTTGGACGCTCGCAGCCGCCAAGACAACAGCGGTCTTAGCCTTTGTAGCCTGCCTCCGGTGGTGGCGCGCTAGGGTCTCCACCTCCCTCGGTCTGGCCGTTGTTGCGCTTGCGCGGTTGCGTGCCGCTCTCGCCTCCTGGTTGGGCTGCCGCCACCACCGCAGCATGCAAGGCCGCCGCATCCTCCAGCACCTCCCCGCTTGACCACCGCACGCATATTCGCTAGGTCCTTTCGTTGGGCAACGACGTTTTTGGCTAAGGCCACGACCTCTGCCAGCACCTTCCGCTTGACCACCTCCGCCAGCTCACCACATTTTGCGACGGCCTTGGACAAGACACTGCACAAGGTAGCGCCCCCCCCCCCCCCCGTCTCCTGCGCATCCTGCCGCTGCAGCTCCTCCTCCATCATGGCTTCAGCGGCGAGCCGGGCGGTCCTCTCCCATGTCACTGTTGCCCTCCAAAGATTCACCGGAGAAGGGGGATACGTGGCAAGGGAGAACTTGCTGAGGTCGGCCCAGGCCACAGGGAGGTTGTCCATGGCGAGGGAGGGAGGGAACAGAGAGGGATTGGTGTCGGTGCTTTGTCTCGGCGGCCGGCCCCTATTTATATTCATGGGGCTCGGCGGGAACGGCGAGCGGGATCGGGCGGGAAATTGTGCGGCCTAGGCGGGAAAGGCGAGAGCAGCGGATGGGAACTGGAGTTCTGGCGGGACAATCGTCGGCCACCATTAGCGCTGATACTCCTATCAACTCGAGCTTGATGGCTCCTAGCGGACGAGGGACCCGCATATGGGGTAGCCGGTTGGGGGCACAAGCCACGAAAACTGGGCTGAGGCCGGACGACCTGTCCTCCACCCCCGCAGACGGACCGATTCAGAGGAAACTGATGTTCGAAATGCAGTGGCCCATTGGAGTTGGCCTCAGAGCCTAGACATAAGTAGAAAAAAAGCAACAATGATGACCACTTGACGCCGTTTTCTAGGTATGCTAAGGGTCCAACTTAGGGTGTCAAATGGGATCCCACTAAAGTTCCACCTTTAGTTCATTTGCTAAAGTCTAGTTCAAATTTTAAACAAAAATTTACACTAGCTTTTGCCAAATGAACTAAAGGTGGGAATTTGGTGGGATCCCACTTGACACCCTAGTCCAACTGTCGTCTTAAGGCTCCAGGTGACAGCCTAGCCGTTGACTTACTGTTTCACCGCTTTCGGGGTATTCGATGGGCTGTGTTGGGCGCTGGTATATGCTGACGGCAAGGTTTTATATAGAAGGAATTCGTCGGCACATGTGCCACATGGCGTAATCTGGCGCCTCCAAGCGCACCTTGTGAAGAGGTATGCCCTAGTTCTCTGATTTTCTTTATTGTTTCTGTCGCCATCCCTATAGTAAAATTAGCCATGGGCTTCCAGCTGCTCCCATATGCATATATATTTCTGAATTTATTTTCCACACACAAATGATCAAATCCATCACATAGTTGAAAACAAATGATCACAAAACAATCAATACATGTCACCACCCCCCTAGCCCTGATAGGTTCACATAGTCATCGATACATGTCACAAAGCACGAAATAGTTCACATATAATGCATATCCAACACGAGTAGAACACGTTTGTTATACAAACCATGGCAAGTTCAATAAAGGACGTGTTCAATACAAGCCGGTCAACAACAGACAAGTAGCACTGGTACAACATGAAGTCCACCAACGACATCATCATTGTTGGAGATATGCCCTAGAGGCAATAATAAATGTAGTTATTATTATATCTTTGTGTTTATGATAAATGTTTACATTCATGCTATAATAGTATTAACAAGGAAACCATTAATACTTGTGTGATTTGTAAACTTAATTTGAAGTCCCTAGTATAGCCTCTATACTTCACTAGCTTGTTGGTTGATTAATGATTGTGGTTTCCCTATCATGAACATTGAGATGTTATCAACAATAAGATCATATCGTTAGGAGAATGATATGGTGGACATACTCCTATAGATAAGCGTAGCATAAAGATCAAGTCATTTCAATAGTTCAATTGCTATATGCTTTCTGATACATAGTAACCTAATTCCTTCGACCATGAGATCATGCATATCACCTTTACCGGATGGATGCTTTGATGACATCAAACACCACACCGTAACTGGGTGGCTATAAAGGTGGCATTAAGTGTTCGGAAAGTATTGGTTGAAACACATGGATCAAGAGTGGGATTTGTCCATCCACATGACGGATAGATATACTCTGGGCCCTCTCGGTGGAATGTCATCCAATTGGCTTGCAAGCATGTGACTTGGTCACAAGGGATCACATATCACGGGAACGAGAAAAGAATACTTATCAGTAACGAGGTTGAACTAGGTATACAGAGATACCGACGATCATAACCTCGGATAAGTAAACTATCGTGAGACAAAGGGAAATTGGTATCGTATGTAAGTGGTTCATTCGATCGCAAAGTAATCGTAGAAATATGTGGGAGCCATATGAATTTCCAGATTCCTCTATTGGTTATTGTTCGGAGAAGTGTCTCGATCATGTCCGCATAATTCACGAACCGTAGGGAGACACACTTAAGGATTCGACGTTGTTTGAGTAGTTATGGTATTATGAGAAAGAGACCGAATGTTGTTCGGAGTCTCGGATGGGATCCGGGATATCACGAGGTGATCCGGAATGGTCCGGAGAATAAGATTCATATAAGGAAAGTCCCGTTTCGGAGTTCGGGAATGATTCCGGTGTTTTCATCGGGAATGTTCTAGAAGGTTCCGGATTGTCCGGCACTCCGGGGGGGGAGGGGTACATGAATGTGTCATTACATATTGGAATGATTGCATCATTTACTAAGTGTTCTTGCTGTCCCAAATAAAGGATTAAATTGAATCCTAAAACAGAAAAGTCAAATGTCTAGTTTGAAAGTCAAACTGCCAAAACAAGAAACTGTGGGAAACAAGAAAGAGGTGTTGGAAACCGACTTGAGGGAGGAGTCTCCTCCCCAAGCCGGCGCGCCACCCAAGGCCGACTTGGGGAGGGACTCCCCTCCCCTGGCCACGCCTCCCCACCTATAAAAGGAGGGGCAGGGCTCCCCTCCTAGACACACAACTTTCTACCTCTAAATCTCCGGTTTAGAGTCGTTTTGGTTTAGAGCTTCTAATTGCTTTAGCCAGCGGTTTAGAGCCTTCTAATTGGTTTAGAGCCTTCTAATTGGTGTGTCTAATTACTAGACCACTAATAGCCTCTCTCATAAGCTCCACCATACTCGCACCGGCTTAAGGCGAAGCCCTGCGGGATTTCCCCTCTACTTCCGGTACCACGCCGTTGTGCTGCCGGAATCGCGAGGAGAGTGCTACAACCTCCGCTGCCTGCTGGAACAAGGGAGAGGAAGGTCTTCGTCGAGTACCGAACGTGTGACCGACTGCGGGAGCGCTGCCGGAACGTGGCGCCGGAAGGATCGTCTACACGATCTTGAGATCGGAAAGAGTACGACTACATCACCCACGAGAATCCGCTCTCGTTAAACGCTTTCGAATCTTCGAGGGTAAGTTATACCATCGACTCGTTGCTACAATCTAGTAGATAGATCTTGGCTTGTTTGTTTGTATGCGATAGAAAATTTTGTTTTCCATGCTACGAACCCCTACAGTGGTATCAGAGCCGTGTCTATATGTAGATCTGTTGCACGAGTAGAACACAATGGTCATTATGGGCGTTGATGCTTTTATTGTCGATTGCTTCTTGTGTACTTTGCATCTTGCGGTATGTTGGGATGAAGCGGCCCGGGCTAACCTTACATGACATCGTTCATGAGACTTGCTCCACGCTTGACATGCAACTTGTATTGCATAAGTGGCTTTGCGGGTGCCTGTTTCTCCTAGCATAGTTAAGATCCAATTTACAACGGGTGATCAACAATGCTAGTATCAATGTTGTGGTTCTTGTTCGTAAGTTAGAACGACACTTATTGAAAGCCCCAAACCACGTAAAATATGCAAAGAAAGTAGAGGCGTCTAACTTTGTTTTGCAGGGGTGTGCAGTGATGTGATATGGCCATGATTGTGATTATATTTGATGTATGCAATGTTCCTTATTGTAAGTCGGCAACCGGCAGGAGCCATATGGTTGTCTTTAATTTATGTTAAGACCCGCGTGTCTATTCAAAGTAGTTGTAATAGTTGAAGCTGGTGGACGACAACCTTGGAGAAGCGTCATTGACCTTGATGCAATGCCGGTGATGATGGAGATCATGTTCGTGCTTGAAGATGGAGATCGGAGGCACAAAGAAGAAAGGCCATATCATATCACATATATATTGAATTGCATGTGATGTTAATCCTTTATGCATCTTGTATTGCTTAGTAGACGACGGTAGCATTATAAGATGATCCCTCATGCACATCAATTTCAAATCATAAAGTGTTCACCCTTAGTTAGCACCGTTGCTAAAGCTTGTTGTTTCGAAGCACCACGTGATGATCGGGTGTGTTAGATTCTGCAAGTGTATACAACGTGAGCAAGCCAGATTTGCTCATGCAGAAACTAAGGTTTGATCTTGACGAGCCTAGCATGTACAGACATGGTCTCGGAACACGGATCACCGAAAGGTAAAGCATGAATCATATAGTAGATGTGATGAACATGTCGATTGTTCGCCATTGAAACTATGTCAACTCTCGTGATGATCGGTGTTGATATGGTGGATTTGGTTCGTGTGATCACTAAAACAATGTGAGGGATATTGTTTTGAGTGGGAGTTCACCTAGTTTAATTTTATTATTAATTTGAACTCAATTTGTCATAAACTTAGTCTAAACTATTGCAAATATGTTGTAGATCAATGGCAGCCCCTACCATCAATTTTAATGCGTTCCTAGAGAAAGAAAAGTTGAAAAACAATGGAAGCAACTTCGCGGATTGGTTCCGCAATTTGAGGATTGTCCTCACAGCTGGTAATTTGACCTATGTGCTGGATGCACCGCTGGGTGACCCACCTGCAGCCAATGCTTCCGATGAAGTAAAGAATGTTTACCTCGCTCGGAAGAATCAGTACTCCATAGTTCAGTGTGCTATCTTGTATGGTTTAGAATCGGAGCTTCAGAAAAGGTTTGAGGATTCAGACCCATATGATATTGTCGAAGATCTCAAATTGATTTTTGAGACTCATGCGACAATTGAAAGCTATGAGGCTTCTGAAAAGTTCTTTAACTGCAAGATGGAAGAGGGCAGCTCCGTCAGTGAGCATGTGCTTAAGATGTCTGGGCACGCAAACAAACTTCAAAGCTTGGGTATAGTGATTCCTAATGCTTTGGGGATTTACCGTGTCCTCCAATCACTACCACCAAGTTACAAGAACTTTGTGATGAACTACAACATGCAGAACATGAACAAAACGTTGCCAGAACTCTTTGCCATGTTGAAATCTGCAGAAGTGGAGATCAAGAAAGAGCACCAAGTGTTGTTGGTCAATAAGACCACCAAATTCAAGAAAGGCAAGTCTAAGCAAAAGGGACACTTCAAGAAGGGTGGTAAGAAAGCTACCACGCCGACGAAGAAGACCAGGGCTGGACCTAAGCCAGATACTGAGTGCTTTTACTGCAAGGGAGAAGGTCACTGGAAGCGGAACTGCCCAAAGTACTTGGCGGATTTGAAGAACGGCAACATCAAGAAGAAAGGTATATCTGATATACATGTTATTGATGTGTATCTCACTAGTACTCGTAGTAGTGCCTGGGTATTTAATACTGGTTCGGTTGCTCATATTTGTAACTCGAAACAGGTGCTGCAGAATAAACGGAAGCTAGCGAAGAACGAGGTGACGATGTGCGTGGGAAACGGATCAAAGGTTGATGTGATCGCGGTCGGCACGCTACCCCTTCATCTACCATCGGGATTAGTTTTATACTTAAATAATTGTTATTTGGTGCCTCCGTTGAGCATGAACATTATATCGGGATCTTGTTTATTGCGAGACGGTTACTTGTTTAAATCTGAGAATAATGGTTGTTCTATTTATATGAGTAATATGTTTTATGCACATGCACCTTTGATAGATGGTCTATTCTTATTGAATCTCGATAGTGGAAATACACATATCAACAACATTGAGGATAAACGTTTGAAATCAAGCGATAATTCGACCTATATGTGGCACTGTCGTCTTGGTCACATCGGAGTGAAACGTATGAAGAAACTCCATTCCGATGGACTTCTTGAATCACTTGATTTTGAATCACTTGAAAGATGCGAAGCATGTCTGATGAGTAAAATGACTAAGACTCCATTTTCTGGTATGATGGAGCGAGCTACGGACTTATTGGAAATCATACATACCGATGTGTGTGGTCCAATGAGTGTAGCATCGCGCGGTGGTTATCGTTATGTTCTTACCTTCACAGATGACTTGAGTAGGTATGGGTATATCTATTTCATGAAACATAAGTCCGAAACTTTCGAGAAGTTTAAGGAGTTTCAAAGTGAGGTAGAGAATCAACGTAACAAGAAGATTAAATTTCTACGTTCTGATCGTGGAGGTGAATATCTAAGTTACGAGTTTGGCGAGCATTTAAAGAAGTGCGGAATACTTTCACAATTGACACCGCCGGGAACACCACAGCGTAATGGTGTGTCTGAACGTCGTAATCGAACTCTCTTAGATATGGTTCGTTCTATGATGTCACTTACAGATTTACCGCTATCATTTTGGGGTTATGCATTAGAAACAGCCGCATTCACTTTAAATAGGGCACCGTCTAAATCCGTTGAAACGACACCGTATGAATTATGGTTTGGGCAGAAACCTAAATTGTCGTTCCTTAAAGTTTGGGGATGCGAAGCCTATGTAAAGAAGTTACAGCCGGACAAGCTTGAACCCAAAGCGGAAAAATGCGTCTTCATAGGATACCCGAAGGAAACTATTGGGTATACCTTCTATCATAGATCCGAAGGCAAAACATTCGTTGCCAAGAATGGATCCTTTCTAGAGAAGGAATTTCTCTCGAAAGAAGTGACTGGAAGGAAAGTAGAACTCGACGAGGTTGTCGAACCTTCTCTCGAAATTGCGAGTAGCGCAGCACCGGAAGAAGTTCCTGTGGTGCCTGCACCAATTAGAGAGGAAGCTAATGATGATGATCATGAAACTTCGGTTGAAGTTGCTACAGAGCCTCGGAGATCAACGAGAACTCGTACCACTCCAGATTGGTATGATTCCGTTATGAATGTCATGGTGGTGGACAACACCGATGACCCCGAGACATATGAGGAAGCGATGATGAGCCCAGATTCCAATAAATGGCAAGAAGCCATGAAATCCGAGATTGGATCCATGTACGAAAACCAAGTATGGACTTTGGTGGACTTACCAGATGGCCGGAAGGCTGTCGAGAACAAATGGATTTTCAAGAAGAAAACAGATGCTGATGGTAATGTTACTGTCTATAAAGCTCGACTTGTCGCAAAAGGGTTTCGACAAATTCAAGGAGTTGACTACGATGAGACTTTCTCACCGGTAGCGAAGCTAAAGTCTGTGAGGATTATGTTAGCAATCGCTGCATATTATGATTATGAGATATGGCAGATGGATGTCAAAACAACATTCCTCAATGGAGACATTGATGAAGAGTTTTATATGATGCAACCCAAAGGTTTTGTCGATCCTAAAGATGCTGACAAGGTATGCAAACTTCAACGGTCCATCTATGGATTGAAGCAGGCATCCCGAAGTTGGAATCAACGTTTTGATAAGGTAATCAAAAGTTTTGGTTTTATACAAACTTATGGAGAAGCTTGTATTTACAAGAAAGTGAGTGGGAGCTCTGTAGCATTCTTAATAATGTATGTGGATGACATATTGTTGATTGGGAATGATGTAGACCTTCTTAATAGTGTCAAGGAATATTTGAATAATAGTTTTTCAATGAAGGATCTTGGCGAAGCAGCTTACATATTAGGCATAAAGATTTATAGAGATAGATCGAAACGCCAAATATCATTGTCACAGAGTACATATTTGGACAAAGTTCTAAAGAGATTTGGAATGGAAGAAAGCAAGAAAGGGTTCTTGCCCATGTTGCCCAATACGACCTTGAGTAAAACTCAAAGTCCGACATCGGCAGAAGATAGAGAAAGGATGAGTAAGACTCCCTATGCCTCAGCCATAGGATCTCTAATGTATGCCATGCTATGTACTAGACCCGACATTGCATATGCTGTTAGTTTAACTAGCAGATATCAAAGTGATCCAGGAGTGGATCATTGGACAGCGGTCAAAAACATCCTTAAGTACTTGAGAAGAACTAAGGATATGGTTCTTTCTTATGGAGGTGATGAACAGCTCGTTGTTAATGGTTACACCGATGCTAGTTGGAACACCGATCCAGATGATTCTAAATCACAATCCGGATACGTATTTATTTTGAATGGTGCAGCAGTTAGCTGGAGGAGTGCAAAGCAAAGCGTTGTGGCGAGATCTTCAACTGAATCGGAATACATGGCTGCTTCGGAGGCTTCACAAGAAGCGATATGGATGAAAGAGTTCATTACAGAGCTGGGTGTGGTTCCAAGTGCGCTGGACCCAATGTCTATCTACTGTGATAACATGGGCGCCATAGCCAATGCGCAAGAACCAAGGTCACACAAGAAGCTGAAGCATATCAAGCTGCGTTTTCACGCTATTCGAGAACATATCCAGGATGGGGATATAAAGATTTGAAAAGTACACACAGATCTGAATGTGGCGGATCCATTGACTAAACCTCTCCCGAGGGCAAAACATGACCAACACCAAACTGCCATGGGTGTTCGGTATATTACCATGTAATCTAGATTAGATGACTCTAGTGCAAGTGGGAGACTGTTGGAGATATGCCCTAGAGGCAATAATAAATGTAGTTATTATTATATCTTTGTGTTTATGATAAATGTTTACATTCATGCTATAATATTATTAACAAGGAAACCATTAATACTTGTGTGATTTGTAAACTTAATTTGAAGTCCCTAGTATAGCCTCTATACTTCACTAGCTTGTTGGTTGATTAATGATTGTGGTTTCCCTATCATGAACATTGAGATGTTATCAACAATAAGATCATATCGTTAGGAGAATGATATGGTGGACATACTCCTATAGATAAGCGTAGCATAAAGATCAAGTCATTTCAATAGTTCAATTGCTATATGCTTTCTGATACATAGTAACCTAATTCCTTCGACCATGAGATCATGCATATCACCTTTACCGGATGGATGCTTTGATGACATCAAACACCACACCGTAACTGGGTGGCTATAAAGGTGGCATTAAGTGTTCGGAAAGTATTGGTTGAAACACATGGATCAAGAGTGGGATTTGTCCATCCACATGACGGATAGATATACTCTGGGCCCTCTCGGTGGAATGTCATCCAATTGGCTTGCAAGCATGTGACTTGGTCACAAGGGATCACATATCACGGGAACGAGAAAAGAGTACTTATCAGTAACGAGGTTGAACTAGGTATACAGAGATACCGACGATCATAACCTCGGATAAGTAAACTATCGTGAGACAAAGGGAAATTGGTATCGTATGTAAGTGGTTCATTCGATCGCAAAGTAATCGTAGAAATATGTGGGAGCCATATGAATTTCCAGATTCCTCTATTGGTTATTGTTCGGAGAAGTGTCTCGATCATGTCCGCATAATTCACGAACCGTAGGGAGACACACTTAAGGATTCGACGTTGTTTGAGTAGTTATGGTATTATGAGAAAGAGACCGAATGTTGTTCGGAGTCTCGGATGGGATCCGGGATATCACGAGGTGATCCGGAATGGTCCGGAGAATAAGATTCATATAAGGAAAGTCCCGTTTCGGAGTTCGGGAATGATTCCGGTGTTTTCATCGGGAATGTTCTAGAAGGTTCCGGATTGTCCGGCACTCCGGGGGGGGGAGGGGTACATGAATGTGTCATTACATATTGGAATGATTGCATCATGTACTAAGTGTTCTTGCTGTCCCAAATAAAGGATTAAATTGAATCCTAAAACAGAAAAGTCAAATGTCTAGTTTGAAAGTCAAACTGCCAAAACAAGAAACTATGGGAAACAAGAAAGAGGTGTTGGAAACCGACTTGAGGGAGGAGTCTCCTCCCCAAGCCGGCGCGCCACCCAAGGCCGACTTGGGGAGGGAATCCCCTCCCCTGGCCGCGCCTCCCCACCTATAAAAGGAGGGGCAGGGCTCCCCTCCTAGACACACAACTTTCTACCTCTAAATCTCCGGTTTAGAGCCGTTTTGGTTTAGAGCTTCTAATTGCTTTAGCCAGCGGTTTAGAGCCTTCTAATTGGTTTAGAGCCTTTTAATTGGTGTGTCTAATTACTAGACCACTAATAGCCTCTCTCATAAGCTCCACCATACTCGCACCGGCTTAAGGCGAAGCCCTGCGGGATTTCCCCTCTACTTCCGGTACCACGCCGTTGTGCTGCCGGAATCGCGAGGAGAGTGCTACAACCTCTGTTGCCTGCTGGAACAAGGGAGAGGAAGGTCTTCGTCGAGTACCGAACGTGTGACCGACTGCGGGAGCGCTGCCGGAACGTGGCGCCGGAAGGATCGTCTACACGATCTTGAGATCGGAAAGAGTACGACTACATCACCCACGAGAATCCGCTCTCGTTAAACGCTTTGGAATCTTCGAGGGTAAGTTATACCATCGACTCGTTGCTACAATCTAGTAGATAGATCTTGGCTTGTTTGTTTGTATGCGATAGAAAATTTTGTTTTCCATGCTACGAACCCCTACAATCATCACTACAAAATCAAGAAGAACCCTTTAGCATGCCAATTGGTCTAAGTCTAAGTTTTTGAATGGCAAAATGTCACTATAGGTTTTATGCACGAGATTGCATGGAACTAACTTGAATCAGCGAGTCACGGGGTGAGCGATGGAGCGAGGAAGAAGCACTAGGACTATGATCACTAGACCAAAGCGGGGTGATCGGGGCGACTTAGGGGGCGAGGCAGAAGCACAACCACTAGTAGCGCCACCAAAGAAAGTGTTGGATGAAGGGAATATGCCCGAGAGGCAATAATAAAGTGGTTATTATCATATTCCTTGTTTATGATAAATGTTTATTTTGCATGCTATAATTGTATTACTACGGAAACGTTAATACGTGTGTGTTTAATAAACAAAAAGGAAGTTCCTAGTTATGCCTCTCTTATAAACTAGCTCATTAATTAACAAGATGATCAAAGGTTTCCTGATCATGGACATTGGATGTTGTTAATAACGAGGTCACAACATTAGTGTAATGATGTGATGAACATTCATCCGAAATATAGCATTACGATCAAAGTCATTGAGTTTATATTTTTATAACAACTTACGAAGTGATCCTAATCCTTAGACCATGATATCAGGTCAATCACTAACACCGGAAGAGTTTCTTGATAACATCAAACGTCACACCATAACTGGGTGATTATAAAGATGAGTTCAGAACTACTAAAGTGTTATGTTGAGGCCCATGGATCGATAGTGGATTGAGGCCCATGGATATATATTGTAATTTCTTTTCTGTTGAATATTAAAAAAATTGTATTGTTGTATGTTTTTACTTGTTTTCTTTTTCTTATTCCATTCATTTGTAAAGACAATGTAATATATATTTCTTCTTATAATAAAAATTATTTGAGTTACTCCATTTATGTAATTCCCCCTTATTATTATTATTATTATTTGTTTACTGTAATGCACTTTCAGTCTTCTTTTGTAAAAGAACAACATTACTATATGTATATATATAAAGATAATAACAATTTCATTTTATTGAATTGGTCCCATTTATTCCATTGTAATTAGGATTATATATATCCATATTATACTATAGACTAATTCTTTTCTTTTCTTTATTTTTGTACTTGTGATTTAATTATATCCCAATCATAAATAATATCTCAAGGATGTGAGTATAATTGTAACACTATTTCTAATTATAATTTTATTTTATTGCAATTTAAATATATGTTTTGAATATTCAAATTTGAATTGTTTTTCCCTCAAACACAGAAATACTATAGAGGTCATGTCGAAATCCATCGCACATGTCCTGATGTCTCCATCAAAACAAGAGAGACCTCGATCCCTCTATAGCTTCTTTACTTTTGCGCGAAAATTATCCGGATTTTCTGATACATGCGTCCTCTATAATTCTAGGTGCTAATCTTGGGATGTTACAATTGCGTATTGGAGTATCTCCTTTATGTTGGGCCATATGGACGTCCATAAATAATATTGTCTTTAACAAAAAAATCTGGCACTAATTTTTTGCAGGTTATACGGTTGGCGGCGCATTGGATCCATTTATGGTCTTTCTTACTCCCGGTGGATCAGCGGGAGCCGATGGATACTGGATGCAACCGGTTGCTGACGGTTGCTCAGGATTTTTATTTCTAGGCCACTGGATGGCGGCACACTAGTAGACTATCGGATGGATAGCTTCTTATTGTTTATCATTTTTAGATGGTTGATACATGTATCGACCCTATCTGATCTCTGAGTGTAAGACTTTGATACTTTTCAAATAAACTAATAAAGTTGTGTGTATCACTCGATGCAGAGGCCGGGGCGTAGCTCCCTTTTCGAAAAAATGAAGGTGCGGATGGAGCTCCGGGCATGGCTGGTGCGCAGCCTGCGGTTCATTGAGACTTTGGGAGGGCATCGTCGGACACTGCGCCCAGGGCACCACTGCCGCCATAGTCGGGCTCGGGCATCGACTGAACAGGCGGCGTGGAGAGCTGGCGTTCCTCAACCTGTCACACCTCTCGATATTCACCGACATTAAGATTGATGTCGCAGAAGGGCACCCGCTCTAGTCCTTGACGCCGGCGGCATCGGCTCTCGTTGTCGCAGAACGTCGTGCAGTTCCCCCCTCCGCGTCGATTGAAACGACGCGCGAGTCATGTAGGGAAGCGGATACTTTGGGCCCCGGGTCGTCGAAGCCATGACCGAGGCCTTCAATGTCTCCGCGACCACCGTGGTTACCGGCTAACGTACTCCACCGCCGACGAACTATTCCATCCCGGGGAACTGTTTTGGTATGTGCAGTGTACCGGAAGCAAGCACGACTGTCCAGCGCTCGTCAAGGAATGAGAGTTTCTGTACTACTCCCTCCCTCCGTTTTAAAATATAAGATGTTTTAGGTTTCTGAAAAAAATGAATGTAGACTTGTTTAAGATGTTTTAGGTTTGAATCAGAGGGAGTAGTAAAATTTGCCATGTTCGTTCAGCTTCTGATTGCTCTGCTTCTACATGATCATCACCAGATGTGAGAGGTGACGACGAGCCACGCCAGGAGATGGGACGCCGGCGTACGCCAGGCACAACACAACGGTCAAACATACATCAAACGTGGCAATACCTTCAGACCAAAAACAAGTTCGGGCGGTCAACTATGGGGCTAATCAGCTCAGCTAGCTTGAGGGTGAAAAGTAATTTAGACCTTGTTTGGTACTAGAGTATTTGTGAGGATAATCCTCACAAAACCCCAAATTCCCACTTAGTTCAAATTGTACGTTTGTTTCTAGAGTATTGGACTGATTCAATCCCTACTAATCCCCACTATTCTCCAAGTTGTAGTGTATTTTTTCCATATCCAATACACTACCCCTACCTAGTGGATTGGTGGGGATTGAGATTTTATGGGGACTAGTTGAATGCCCGTGCGTTGCTACGGTCTTCAAGTTTTTTCATCATCGTCATTGTGCTTTGTAATCTCACCATATTCTAATAGTACATGTCACTCGAGTGTCCTCTCCAACTGTGGTAAACCATTGCAGTCGTTTCCATTGCCATGACTTTAGAATTACTATAAGATCACACACAGACATATAGAAGCAATATTGATGAAAAGATCCATTATGCATGAAAAATAGGTATTCAAAGAAAAAACAATTTTCCACGTGTCATGTGCACCCCACAAGAAACAAGTGGATACATCGTCGATTGTTCATCTACTCCAACATCCCTAGCCATGAACTTTTGCGACTCATACAAACCAGTCATACTTGATGTATTTATCTCACATTATATAATATATAATTTGGACATCCAACGGTGGAAATATTGGTCCCTCTATACTCAACATGATGTCTATGATGTATGATGTATCTAACAAAACAAATGTGGCTAGGTCATATGAAATCAGACTCATCATCCTATGAAAAGATAACTTGAAAAAGTCGCCTCAATGAAAATTGTCAAAAAAAATGAAACAACCAACCTCGTTGATTTCCATTCAGAAATCGCCATATACAAAGTTCTGAAAACTTAAAAACAACAAGTAAAGAAAATAAGTATAAAACTTTTTAGGGCCTGGGAAATCATGTATAATAAAATATAGTTCACTTGTCGGGATAACAAAAGCATTAACAAGCCTTCTGAAACATGGCTTTATCCTCTTTAGTTGGTGGTCCTTGGTCCTTGATGCTAGTACCTACCCATTGTATTCACGTGTATGGCTTCCCAATCATCTTCTTGAACATCTACAGAAATGGTTTTCAACTATCTCAAGAAATGTCTATATATATGCTCCTTCTGTAATCTCCTCCGCTTTAATGACCATTAGGAGTGTATCAGGGGTTTTTATTCTCCACTTCTTGTACATCCACTGCTATAAGATATTGTTCCATCAAGCTTTGTTGACCATCTTCAGTGCAATAAAGAACTTTTTGGTCGACAATTGAGTTCAAATTTTGTTGGGAGATTTAAGGTTGCAACTTGCTCATTTGTTGTAACAAAACAAAATATCTATACATGACTACATTCAATAGATACATAATCTTAAAAATAGTGGGCTACAAGGGGAAAAATTGTTGTTGGTGGTAAGAATGACTTCCCCGGACCACTTGAGAATTTCAATGGTCTTATTACCCAAATAAATAAATAATTCCCACAGAAGTTAGGTTCCTGCTTGTATAGTGCAAGAAATCCAAAAATACGGTTGGTCGATCAGTTCATCGCTTGGCAAATAACTTTCACAACGTCCTTCAACATAAGAGCATCCGCACACAAGCAAATCCACATCACAAATTCACAACCGAAAAGATTCCCAACTCGTGTTGATGTCTATGATAGACGTGATCTTACCTTGTTGTGTTGTATGTTGCTTGCATCCAGTGTGATTAGAGAGAGGCTGGGAAGTCGTCGCTTGAGGTAGAGCAGAATGTTATCGGCCCTACTTGCAGGCATCATGCTCTTGTATGACTCCATCAGGTTTATGAGGGCGTTCCCGGTATATCGGGTTTCCTACGCTTACCCTGCAACGCTGCATATTCAGAAGTCTGAACCAATAGTTTCTTTCAACCCGGAAAGAAAAATAAAGTATCAGAGCACGATATTTGTTGTTACCTTGGAAAATTTCTGCGTGTACAACTCGGGAATATTTATGTCTATGAAATGGCCATGGAGGCCTTGTGGATCTGGTTCGTGCAGCCGCGCTTCTGCCGTTGTTCTCTCCGCTGACTTCATCAGCCCCAGCTTCGTGAGGCTAGGTACGGGCAGCCATCACCTCTCGTCGCAATGGTGGCTCACTGGATGGCAGGGTGCCAAATAGCTAAGTTCATTTGATTTTCCACGCCGACGACTTCGATTAGAAGTTATCCACCTCGTCCTCTCTATCGAGATGAAGGCGAGGACCCTGAGTGCTATCCCTAGTAAAACAAATAGAACTTCTGAAACTCAAACTGCATTTAGATTCTTGAACAAAGTCAAATAGGCGGAGCTCACCTTCTTTTCTGAATTACTACCATCTTCACGTACATCTCAAATACAGCCTTTTAAGGAAAATTCCTGGACAAGCTAGCCAAGGCAAAATTTAAGAGTGATTAAACACCAATACGGTGAAGAGTAAGCACCGTGTTTCAGAAAGTGACTAAACATATTTTGTAAAAAAACAGAATGAGCACCGAAAGATGCATTTGAATCATGTCTGTAAAAGGGGTTACTTCACATGTATACAAATCAAAACATTACTGGACTTCTAGTAATGGCAGAGACCGGTATGACCTGATAAATTGGATATGGGGCAACCAAGAAAAGAAGAGGCGTCGATGACAAAGCTATATGTAATACGAATTTTCACTGAACAACAAAGACAAAATGAAAATAAAAATCGAACACATATTAGTGCTCTCAGAATAAAGGCAAGCCATCACTTATGGATGGTTACCTTTTATGAAAGTCTGAAGATCCGGCTTGTGGATTGAGATAAATAACGAAAATCTATAGTCAGCAAAGTAGTAACTTCCATTCTTGAAAGAACATCTGAATTAGCGATGCACTGCAAGATCCATTAGAGAAAACAATCAATATAGCAGCAGGATATATACTTGTGAGGTGCAAAAGAAAATATTCGTCAAAAAATTGGTGGGTCTCCATATTAGATAGGCGTGTGACACTGAAACAGTTTCAGAAACAGTGGAAGAGACGCAGAGAGAGCCGCCAGAGCAACATGTTCCTCTAATGACAACCACAAAGAGTAATAGCCGCACAAACTCTAGATCCGATGATAGAGGTACAGATCAATGAGAAGCCAAACCGAGAAATTGGATCTGAGCTGCAAAACGAAGTTTTAATCAAGTAAAAAAGGGATAAACAGAAGGGCGGACGACAGGCTGTGACGCCGAGGCCAGAGCCTCATCATCGCAGCGTGCCATTGACGAGAATCGGCCCTGAGATGTGTCATACCACCGCCGCCCGCGTCGAAGAGGGATCCTACTGTGGGCTGAAGAGCGGACCATAGCAGCCGTATCTGGGGCTGGCGTGCGTGTTGGGGCCGCTCGACATAGGTACCGTCATCTCCTCCTATTACCCTAGTCATTCTTCGACCCCCTTCGCCTGCTGCACATTGACCATGGTGCCCTGAGTTCCGCCCAAGCCTCGCCGTCGCCGCCCATGTGCCTCTTGCCCTTGATCATGGCCCTCTTAGTCTGCGCCTCCAATCTCCGCTCTCTCGCCTCAAGCGTCGCCTCGTTCTCGCTCGACCCCGCCTCTGCACGCGCACGCAAGCTCCGCCGCCGCCAAGCAACACAGCTCCGGCCTCGCCCCTCTAGTGACCTCTATCGCCCGTCCGAGACCACCTCTTCCTCTTCTCCAGCACGAGGCCGCCTCCTGCGCCGCATGTAGCCATGTGCAGCCTCATGCAATTGTCCGTCCTGCTCCTCTTCGCCACGCAGGTCGCCTCCTCCCCGTGCGGAAGGAAACGGCGGGACTACAATTAGATGCATTTGGTAGCGAGATTGGCGCTAATAAGTGCGACGATACGGTAACGAGATTAGCGCCTATATATAGGATTTAATAGTGGGAGCGCATACCGCTCGTCTCCTGCTAAATTGTGTATGACGTACATATGGTGATATTAGTTTGGAAAGATAATTAACTTTCTCATTAATTATGGTTTCAAAGAAAAACTTTCTCATTAATTACCGCATCAAATACTTGATAGTATTCTATTTTGTGGGGGTGGTTTTTGGATCTCACCAATTTTCTTTGCCGTGATAATGGCGATTGTTAATTGTTGGTTACCATAGTTTGATGCGCACATAGGAGGGGCTGAACGGTGCAGATGTATCCAATGTTTGGTGGATGTGTTGGATGGCTCGGATGCTCTCAATGTTTGACCCCAAAGTGAGCCACCAACTCGGTTTTAATAGTAAAGATTAAAGGGATTTGGTGTAGTTGGGTTTCACCCAATCCTCTAGGGGATTATCCTCTCTAATCCCCGCTAAGACAGTAGAACCAAACAAAGCCTAAAGCCTTAAATAGATGAAAACTGTACGCTATCAATACCAAGTTACCAGTACGACTCGCAAAGCAATAACATACTACGGTACTGGAGTACAATTTATTCGATCTTTTCCCGAATCCACGATCTACTAGCAAGTTTGCTCTGTTTCCCTGTACGTCCAACGGCGGCCGGCCTAGCTCGTCGACCGTCATCAGTCAGCCCAGCTCGGCGGGCGGCGGCGCCGACCTCCAGACGAGCGGCACGCGGCCCTCGCGGTCCCGGCTGAGCCACTCCTGCGCGCCGCCGCGGAGCTTCTCGAGCCGCGGCGCGTCGCTCTGGTGCATCGCGAACACTTTGACCATGTTGAACAGCGCGGCCACCACCCACAGCACGCTCCCGCACAGGCACATCGTCCGCCTCTCGAAGACGAACTGCCCGCCGTGGTGCCGGGGGTGGTGGAGGACGACGGCTCGGCGGTTTAGTACGGCGGCGACCAGGAAGAGGAGGCTGCCGAGGAGGACGGGGACCTGGACGCTGGACTGCAGCAGCTGCGCGCGGCCGTCGGCGCGCTCGTACATCTGGCACGAGTTGAGCATGGAGCCGAGAAGCCAGAGCAGCGCGCCGGCCAGCAGCAAGTCCGCCGCGTGCCGCTCGCGCCCGTGGCCGTGCATTCCACCGTCTCCCTGTTCCTTCCGTCAGCAAAGAGACAGGCAGAGAAGTGAGCGGCCGGCACTGGATGGCCTTGTGTGTATGTTTAACTGTTTGCAAACGATGGGAGGGAGCGTCGCCGACAGACACGAACCTGGGCGAGCAGGAAGGCCAGTCCGACGACGGCGAGGACGCAGCCGGCGGCGTGCAGCGCGGGCACGAGGAACTCGACGAGGCCGAGCTGGGGGTCGAACCGGACGAGCCCCACGCGGCAGTCCACGCCGGCGAGGTGCGCACCCAGGTCGTGCGCGTTCACGGCCGCCAAGATCACGAGTGCTGCGGCGGCCACCCCGAGCCCCGCTGCCCTACCGCCGCCGCCGTCGGACGAAGACGCGCAAAGCGCTGCGAACCCCGCGGACAGGAGCAAGGTCGCGAACACGTACGCGCCGGCGTTGATGTACTCCCACCTCCGCACGGACAGCGCAGGGCCGTACAGGCGCGCCTCCCTCGCCGTCGCCAGCTTCACCATGACCGGCGCCCCAGATCGAAGGCCAGCAGAGTTCCGAGCTCTGTCAGCGCGTCTCGGCGGGCGCTGCGAATGCGACGCTAGTTGCTGATAAACTGCCGTGGTCGAGAGTCAATGCGGTGGGACTTGGTGGTCATGGATGTACGCACGCAGGCGGAGTTTGGTATCGAGCGTGCGTGGCGCCGTGCATGGGTATCCGCGTCTAGACGAACAGGTGGTGTGCTGATCCGGTCCAGGTGGACGTTTTAAGGAGCGGGAAACGGAGACCAAAACACTTGGCTCGACGCTGCACGTGTCTATCCTCTTTTTTTTGCGACACCTGCCCTGTTTGTTTCCGCCGCACAATTCGCTCCGATCTTCAGTCAGTCGTAGAAGCACTGATTTTACATAGGGTGTCCTCCTCTATTTTTCCCAGATTTTGTTAGAATGCTCCGTTTTGCAGTGAAACCCGATCTGTTTATGAATCGAACCTGCTCTTTTTCTTTTTTGGGGGGAGGAAAAGCCTAGTGGCACTTTATTAATTATAGAATAAAGTTATATCGTTTATAAGATGAACCCCGGAGGGTCGCCATCCCAAATTACAACTTCATTAGAATCATACGGAAATTAGAATCATACGGAAAGAAGTCTATATAACCCCCTAACTATTGACTTTGGGACACTAACCCCTCTTAAGTTTGGATTGGGGCACTTAACCTCCCTAAGTATCAAATACCACGCAAATGATCCTCTTGGACGGCTGATGGCGGTAGCGACGAGCAAGGCGCATCCGGTAGCGGCGAAGTCATTGGACTTGTTAGGGAGTCGCCTCGAGGCTGCACATGCTAACCATGCACCAACAGCGAGCGATTCCGCTAGCGCCTACGCCACAGGCTCCCCTGCAGGAGCTTTGCACACAGAAGCAACCACGCTTCGTCTCATCAGTTGGTTCGTCATAGCCAGAAACGAGGGGCAGCTAACCAATACTGGAAAGCGAGACGATGCGCTGGTGTTGGTCGTCGTGGAGATGCGCATACAAAACTATAAGTGCATCGCTTCATACTGAATGGAAGAACTGAGTATGCTAATATCACGTGCGCACATTTTTATCTTGATGGGAAGAAGCAAATCATACATGTAAAATCAAATCGAATTGACATATGATAAAAGGTACTTGTCATGTGCCCCCTAGACACATACACGGTGGGTGCGTCACGGCCGGATGCACGAGGACGTAGCCCTAGGTGTTCCGGCTTGAGCTCGTCTGCAGTGTTCGCGACGATGCCCATGGCGTCTATATAGCAGTCGCCCTGGCACAACATTGACTCCGCCGCTATAGGTGGGAGCTCGGGCACGTGCACCTCTTTTCCAAGTACGACATCGACTCTTGGCATTATCGGCAGGAGCTCGGGGACGTGCACCTCCCCTTCCGGGCACAACATCGTCTCTGGCGCTATCGGCGGGAGCTCGGGCACGTGCACCTCCCCTTTCACCTCATCGAACTCCACGGTGACCACCTCGTGCAGAACGGGAAGGTACATCATGACTGCGACCATGGCGCTGGTGTACGAGCATGAGCGTGAGCATGGCGCCGGTGTACGAGCCTGAGCGCGAGCATGAGTGCTCTGTTTGCGTAGCTGCAACAGTTCTATGGCGGACATTCCGAGTCCATGACGGTGACCCTCACGGTTGTCCACGAGCAGCGTCGGACTGTGTCGGTGGCGAGGGAAGGAAGGCACGTGAGTGTCGGGCGGCAGGATCCATGCTGGCAACAAGCATGCTGGCCGGGTGGAAGTTTTGACCGAATGGATATACGGGCCACTGCTGGTGGGGGAAATCGCCATTACCGCCCATGACCTCGAACAGTGGCACTCGTGACTGTGAGCAAGAACAACCATAATTAACGATAATCTCTATTGTGGCAAAAACCACTCTCGCGTGGACCAAAACAGCTAGCAAAATTGCCATCAGCCATCCAAGGGGGTCATTTGCCTGGTATTTGATACTTAGGAAGGTTAAGTGCTCCAATTTATACTTGGGGGGGATAGCGTCCTAAAGTCGATAGTTAGAGGGGTTATATGGACTTCTTTCGAACCATACACATGTTTAGCTAATAGATGTGCCACTTCACTCGTCTTCCTTGGATAATATTGGAACTTCACCAAATCCATCATACTCGTCTTTAAAAAATATTCTGCCATAATTGCCGAATGAGGGCTCCAAACTTCTATCTCTGCGTTACACACGCTTGGATCAGTTACAGGAGTCAGACTCAATAAGAATCGAAGAACAACCAATTTGTTCCAGGAACTCTAAGCCTTGGAGAAGAGCAATGGCCTCGGCAGTCGTAGCTTTAAGAACATAGTCCATTGTATGTGCCTTACAGCCTTAGCTTTACTATGATGATCCCTCAACACATCACCCCCACAGCCTCTGCTCCATTCACATGAAATGACGCATCAATATTCAAGTTGTATGTACCATTTGGCGGCTTCGATCCTGCGATATCTTTGGGCTTTGAATCCTGCTTCGTTGCACCTTAGTTAGCTGACAATGTGTTAATTGCAAAAGCTGAGCTACTCGGAGAAGCAACCACAACCCCGTTAACATTCTCTCTTCTTTGCCACCAAATGTACCAACAACCCACAGCTATTGATTCTTTCAAACCCAAATGATTTTGGATAGACGATTCCTCCTTGGAATTACATATGAGAAAATTCCAACACCACAGATCCGGATCTGTCTACTAAAAAGGCATGATTATTAATATCCTTTAAAACCAGACTTTCACATACCCCTCGTGCCCTACACTAGTAGAAAACATGCCATCCGTTCGCGCCCCCTCAGAGCATTAGTTCCGGTTGCGCCACGAACCGGGACTATGCTGTCACGCGTCCCGGTTCGAGCGAGCACGGGGCCCAGAGGCATGCATCCCGGTTGGTAAGAGGGCATACGTCCCGGTTTGTAACACAAACCGGGACTAAAGGTTGGACGTCAGCCACGTGGCGTGGCACACACCTTTAGTCCCGGTTTGTGTTATAAACTGGGACGTATGCTCTCGCCCTCTATAAATGCAACGCCCCAACCATCTGCCTTCACTCTGTTTTTTTTTGGTGGAAGGTGTGAGAGGTGTGCTAGTTTTTTCCCCTATGCATGCATTCAAGGTGTTTGATGAAATGTTTGAGTGAATGATCCCGTTCATTCAAGGTGTTTGATGAAATGTTTGAGTGAATGATCCCGTTCAATTTCTCATAAAACAAAAATATAGAAGGTGTCCGAGACGCACTTGAGCTTTCTCCTCTTTATTTTCCTCGATCGAGGTTAGCAATCTTATCTTTTCCCTGTCATTGATACAATGCATGTGTCGATGTGAATTGGTCATTTCACTATTTATGATGTCCTGTTTTTTGATAAACTTACTTATATGATGCAGATGAACGGTCGGGAATGGATGTACGGTGACCGGCGCGTAGCCGGGTATATGAAAGGCGTGGATAAATTTATCGATGTGGCTACGACAAACAAAGAGAATGGTTTTATACGTTGTCCATGTGTTAAATGTCGGAACAACAAGGAGTACTCTTCCTCGAAAATCATTCGCGGCCACCTGATTATGAAAGGTTTCATGCCCAACTATAATTGCTGGACCAAGCACGGGGAAAGAGGGGTTATGATGGAAGATGGTGAAGAAGAAGATGATGATAACAACTATCATCATATGTTTCTTGAATACAGTGATACTGCAATGGAAGACAATAGAGAGGAAGGAGGTGAAGAACGGGCATCAGGTGAGCCGGCTGATGAACTTGGTAGGGTCATTTCTGATGCAAAGCGAGACTGTGAAACAGAAAATGAGAAGTTGAAGTTAGAGGGCATGTTAGAAGATCAGAAGAAATTGTTGTACCTAAATTGTAAAGATGGCAGCACAAAGCTCGGTACCACACTGGAATTGTTGCGATGGAAGGCAGAGTGTGGTCTAACTGACTTCTCATTTGAAAAGATGCTGAAAATAATGAAGCTGAAGTTTCCAAAACATAACGAACTTCCCGAGAGTACCTACAAAGCAAAGAGGACTCTTTGTCCTCTAGGATTAGATGTGCAAAAGATACATGCATGCATTAATGACTGCATCCTCTACCACGGTAAGGAGTATGCGAATTTAGATAAATGCCCGGTATGCAATGCATTGCGGTATAAAATCAGACGAGATGACCCTGGTGATGTTGAGGGAGAGCCCCTTCGGAAGAGGGTTCCTGCTAAGGTTATGTGGTATGCTCCTATAATACCAAGGTTGAAACGCATGTTCAGAAACAAAGAGCATGCCAGGTTGTTGCGATGGCACAGAGAAGACCGTAAGAAAGACGGGAAGTTGAGACACCCTGCTGATGGGTCACAGTGGAGAAAAATCGAGAGAGACTTCCCAGACTTTGCAGGTGAAGCAAGGAACTTATGGTTTGGTCTAAGTACGGATGGCATGAATCCTTTTGGGGAGCAGAGCTGCAGTCACAGCACCTGGCCCGTGACTCTATATATCTACAACCTGCCTCCTTGGTTGTGCATGAAGCGTAAGTTCATTATGATGCCAGTGCTCATCCAAGGCCTGAAGCAACCGGGCAACGACATTGATGTGTACCTTAGGCCATTAGTTGAAGAACTCTTACAGTTGTGGGGCAAACCAGGTGTACGTGCGTGGGATGAGAACAAACAGGAGCCTTTTGATCTACGAGGGTTGTTATTCGTAACCATCAATGATTGGCCTGCTCTTAGTAACCTTTCAGGACAGACAAACAAGGGATATAAGGCATGCATACACTGTTTAGATAAGACTTGAAAGAACATGTTGGGCCCCCATGTGTGGTTTTGGTAATTAATGACAATCTTTATGGACTAATGTGTGTATTAAGTTATACTTGTAGGATTTGTCCATTGGCATCGCTTGCACTACTAGAGAAAAGCCTATGCGAGGCGCACCAAAAAGCCTATCCGAGGCGCATATCACATGCGCCTCTAGCTTCAAGCCTAGGGTATTTCTTATGCGAGGCGCATATGATATGCGCCTCCTATACTTCACATATGCGAGGCGCATATCGATATGCGCCTCGCATATTATATATGCGCCTCGCATAATAATATGTGAGGCGCATATCGATATGCGCCTCGCATATGTGAAGTATAGGAGGCGCATATCATATGCGCCTCGCATATGTTTCAGAATGCGCCTCGGATATTTATAGTATATGCGCCTCCTATAGTATCCTATATGCGCCTCCGGTAATATTTTCGAAATTCAAGTTTTACAGACCACTATAAATAATAATATACAGATATTCAAATATACAATATAGTCCAGAATACAGTATAAAGAGCACAGAATTTTTCAGAAACTTGCAATTTGCCAAAGCATAATAGAACCAACATGAATACAATACATTACACATCAATCATGACATACAAGTTCATACATCAAGTGTTTGTGCCACAAGTTCACACCTCCGAGTACAAGTTCACAATCACATTACACCTTCGAGTACAAGTTCACAATCACATTACAACTCCAACGACGTAGCTCTACCTAGATGAAGTAGAAGACATAACCTACCATGAAGAGCAACAAGGTGGTGATCACGAGGAAGTTCCTCCACTTCTTCCTTCCATGCCTCCTCCACTTCTCTTCCGCCAT
Organism: Avena atlantica; assembly: GCA_910589765.1. NCBI lineage: Eukaryota > Viridiplantae > Streptophyta > Magnoliopsida > Poales > Poaceae > Avena > Avena atlantica. The sequence continues at coordinate 491,170,772 of OU342733.1, read as the reverse complement.
CTCTCATAGCCTTGGTAGCTATTTTAGGTGGTCGCCAATTGGTGGTTCTTAGAAGGATAGAATACATGAAATTAAATACAATAGAGGTAAACTATATTGCAAGATGGAAACTACTAGTACTGTTTATGTCAGAAAAATTAATCAGTCAAGGGGTACAGATTTATAGGCACCAATACACCATGGAAATGTATTTCAACTATTAGTGGCACCCAGATCCTGGTGAGATATGTACCCCTTCTGAACTCCATCAATTCGTACTAAAGAAGAATATAGATGCCATTATAGATGTTGTTATTGTAACTCTAAATGATGACTAATAAAAACTTAGAATATACTTGCTGGAACATGGTTCAATATTTTTTTTGGATAAGAGACATATGAAGCATGAAGAACATCAATATTAACTTACAAGCTTCTGGCCTTGGGATCTTCCTGAAACTGATTTGCTCAGTAAGTATGCCATTTCTACTCAAGATCTTCACTATTTGATTGACTTTATCCTTGACCCTTAGTTTCTCTTCACATTCAATGCTGACTTTATTAAGATGCAGACATGCAAATGATTCATGTATTTTAACATGCTTTCTTTCACCTCGGGCTGCACATAAGAACCTCTACAGGACAAAAGGCACTTTTTCTAAGATCAACAGAATATATATGCTCCAGCAAGATCAATAGAATATACAAGGTCCAATCATGACTACAGTGGTATCATAGATCCAGAAAATCTACCTGGTCACTACGAAGCTGAAGAGTGAGCTTTTCAAGAACTGGCGAGAACTGAAGAATGCGAACTAGTGCATGTAGGTCAATAGCCCTACACCACATGTCAAGCAATAGAGTCTTTAATCTGCCAAATGTGGGGTAACATTCCAGATCCTTTTTGTAGATATACTGGACAAATTGCACAAGTATAAGAAAATCAGAAACTCAAGTTTTGCAGCTTATGAAACGAAATAATTGAGGTTGGTAGAAACTTTGGGTAGATATTTTAAACTAATTAATAGGGAAAACGCATAACTACACCTTAAGCCTGTAATTATTCATTGTCTAATCACGCCTCTACATAATTAAACTTAATGATCCAAGGGTTCATTTCAACAAAAATAAATAGTTGAAGGCACACATCAAGAAATCAACGGTGTAGCTTTAGGAGGAGCTTCAAGCTTCTCCTTAGAAAGTTGTGCAGGGTCGATTCCCAGAGCTATACCAACAGACTGCAGGACCTGAATTGGGGTTTCAGGAGGCATCTCTTCATCCTGATCAACCTCCAATGTTGCCCTCTTCCCTTTGCTTTTGGTTGTGTGCACCTTAGCACGCTTCCTTGGCTGCTCATGTGTATCATTTCCAACTCTCGGACGATAACCATCATTCTTCACCATGCTGCGAGTACAACGGTGTACCGAACTTTCCAACAAAGGTGTTGCATGATTTTTGCCACGGCCTCGGCGTTTCTTTACCACAACAGGGCTGGGAGTGGCAGAGAAACCAGACAGCAGATCTTGTGAGTGTTCACCCTCAGACGAACTCTCCTGATCAACAAGGCTCAAAGAGGCCCTCACAAACCTACGTGGAGGAGAAGCAGGACCCATGCAGTTTTGACCCAACCTTGGTGTACTGAAACTGCAACTCTGATCAAAGGCCAATGACCAACTTCTCTTAGTCAAAATCAGACCGCTGAAAGGGCTAGTCCTGATAGCAATTGGAAGATTGTCAGATAATAACTGTGTCATAATCAGTTGTAACAACCTTTACCAGATCATCTGGGGAGGTAGTTCAGGACCAATAAAAACCTTGCTGAACTCAACCACCTGCAAGTTAGTCGGCTGAGGGACAAACATCACCAAATCACGAATAGGATTACCCTGACCCTGTTCCATCATATCTCTCTGCATCAAAGCCTGCTCTGCCAGCTGCTGAACATCCATAAAATCATCATCCTCATTATCATGCACCTCTGGACTGATGAAGAACCAGAGTCCACAGAAGGATCCATTACAATAGAACCCAGAATGTTATCTTCAACCATTGGCTCCACTGGCTGCTGCCCTTGATCCTGATCTTGATTATCATGAACATGCGGATCATTCTGTTGCGGAACATCATTCCAACCTAGCTCGGGAATAAGAGTACAACTTCGGCCTCCTCTTCCACCCTCCCGGAGTCCCCGTCCGTACTCCCTGCCAATCACAGGACGGCCTCAGGTAAAGAGCAGGCGAGAAACGAAAAAATTCATGGGGGGCACGGGCGGGGGGGTCCTCACGCTGGCATTGCCTTGCAGCGGTCGGCGTCGGCCATGAGATCGCGCAGGTGGGTCTTGTGGATCGCGCCGACGTGCGCCTGCCCGTTCACGGAATCGGGGTCAGAGACCGCCTGCCTAGCGATCGAATCCAAAGACGAAGAGGGGGTGGGGAATCCGCGGGCGGAGGGCGCGGGTTACCTGGAGGGCCTTCCACTGGTCGGTGTCGGAGATGAGCGCCGACGACGCCATGGATGCGGCAGCACAGGGGGTCGGGGCCTGGCGGAATTGAGGTGGAGGATAAGCTGATTATTTTTTTGATCGATGTACTAGCTAGTGCGCTGTGTGACTTTTGATCGATGTGTGCCGGTTATGCGAGGCGCATATCGCAAAGTGCGCCTCGTATAATATTACGCGAGGCGCATCTGGGCTAAATGCGCCTCGCATAATATGCAATCCTAGACAAATAAGGCAGTGCGTAAGTTTCTATCAACTATCACACAGCAGCCTAGTGGTAACATGCATTGTCCTTCACTGTTGGACACCCAGGTTCGAATCCTAAGGGGGCCAATTTTTTGGATTTTTTTTAAAGGCCAATTTTCATGTAAAAGCATACAAATATGAACTATAAAATATACTACAAATATTTTAAATATTCAAATATTGCTAAAACAACAAAAGTGAGTATTCTCAATGAATGTGTCTTGTCGATACATAATATTCTCAATGCAATATTATTCTAGGGTGGTAGTTGCCTCCATGTGCAAAAAGCTGGAAAAAAGTGGTGCCAGCTTATGCGACGCGCATATTGCACAATATGCGCCTCCTATAACTCAAACTATAGGAGACGCATATAGCAATATGCGCCTCGCATATGCGGCCACCTACCAGCGCCCGGGCCCGCATGAGTTACTTGAGGCGCATATGGCAATATGCGCCTCGCATATTGTCAAATATAGGAGGCGCATATAGCCATATGCGCCTCGCATATTCCTGCACCTACCAACACGCGGGCCCACACAGAATAAGCGAGGCGCATTCTGGCCATATGCGCCTCGCATATTATCAAATATAGGAGGCGCATATAGCCATATGCGCCTCGCATATTCGTGCACCTACCAACACGCGGGCCCACACAGAATATGCGAGGCGTATTCTGTCCATATGCGCCTCGCTTATCTGATATATAGGAGGCGCATATGACTAGAATGCGCCTCGCATAATATGGGGCTGCTAGATTCTGTCCGTACAGGGATTATAGGAGGCGCATTCTTATCATATGCGCCTCGCCTATTTTTATACTAGAGGCGCATATCGCAAAGTGCGCCTCGCCTATTTTTATAGGAGGCGCATATGTTAAATGTGCCTCGCATAAGCATGTCTCCTATAGCCTTTTCTCTAGTAGTGTTGGAGCATGTGTTGGCTTCAAGGTTGATGAAATGCAAAGAAGATATGTTGGGCAAGCTCAATATGCGAGGTCGATGATGAGGAATTAAGAAAGGCGTTCCATCTTAAGAAGGTCAAGATCGTCTACATCGAGCTCAAGTGGAATGCTCAAGGCAAAGGTATAATCTTGATAGGTTTTCCCTTTTGCCGGTCTCACGTTGTGTGTGTGAGACCGGGTTTAGGATAGATAACCGTACTATCAAGAGGGGCTCTCGTATGAGTAATTCGGCCACATCGTTCGGAGAGAGCTCAAACCTTTGCATACTTGCATCATCGTATTTGGTTGTTATTTGGCCTTATCCATATGAGGATGTAGAGCTTGTGATAATCTCCATAACAAGCTCTTGTTCATCAAAATCGGATCTCCCATATATATCTTGTTGCGATTTTGATTTATGCGGCTTTTCGGTTTCTCACCAAGTGAGATATCTCACATTATTCTACTTGATACTTTATTGAGAAGCCCCTGTTGTCCTCTATCCAACGCAATTGGAATCGGGTCAATCGGAGCTACCGTTTAAAAGTTATGACTGTTTGAATATTTGCCATTTTAAATGAAAAAGAAAAAGAAAAACTGGGCCGAGCGGTACTACCGCAGCCCAGTACCGCTCGGGCCTGACGCGCGCAGCCCATTTTCTGTCTGGCCCGGTACACGCACCGGCTGTACCGGTCTGGCCCGGTAGTACCGCCCTGGTGGGCCGGTACTACCGGTCGGCCCAGTTATTTTCCCAGATCCAGATACTGTACGCCCGCTCGATTTGCCCAACCGCCGCTCGCATGCGCCGCGCTGCCGCTGGGCCCGCAGTTGGAGCTTGTCCCTCTAGGGTTTGGTTTGAATTGCTCACTGGAGCTTGTCCCTCTTGGGTTCTTGGAACCCTAGACGGTTTTGTGGCCTTGGTGGCATTGTAGCCTTGGTGGCATTTGTTGAGGCCTTTTGTGGCGTTTGTTGGGAGCCTCCAATTAAGTTGTGGAGTTGTTCCCCAACCTTGTGAGAGGTTCCGGTTGCCACCGACAAGTGCACCGATAGTGGAAGCGTGGATCGATCCCATTGGGGTGAGATTCACCGGAGAATAAGGGAGGCCTTTTGTGGCGTTGGTGGTTTGATACCACCCCCTCTCCAAACGAGACGTACTCCATGTTGGGAGGAACTCGGTAAAATATCGGTGTCCTCGCGTGCCTCGGTTATCTCTATACTCGAGCTCTTTACTTATGCACTTTACATTGTGATATCCTTCGTGCTTGAAGTAATATATATCTTGCTATCACTTTGTTGCTTGTATTGCTTAGCATAAGTTGTTGGTGCACATAGGTAAACCTTAGTTGTTTCTAGGTTGTGCTTTACAAAGTAAACTCTAGTTTTATTCCGCCTTTGTTGAGCCACTCTAGGAAAAGTTTTAATCGCCTATTCACCCCCCCCTCTAGGCGACATCCGTATCCTTTCAAGACTGAAGGTACATATTTGCATAATTGCAAGAAGGTTGTGTACCTGGCAAATCGACGATTTCTTCCAACCAATCATCCCGTAAGAAAGAAAGGCAAGCATTTCAAAGGTGAGGCAGATCACCGGGAGAAGCCTGAACTCCCTGATGGTGATGATGTATTTGGTATGGTCAAGGACATAGAAGTAATCTTTGGAAAGGGTCCCGGCGGTCAATCAGTTCCGAACGACGTCGCTACAGGACATGCACCCATGTGGAAGAAGAAATCTATATTTTGGGAGCTGCCATATTGGAAAGTCCTGCGTGTCCGCTCTTCAATCGACGTGATGCATGTGACGAAGAATCTTTGCGTGAACCTGCTAGGATTCCTAGGAGTGTATGGGAAGACAAAAGATACACCAGAAGCACGGGAGGACCAACAAATTATGAAAGACCCAAAGAACATGCATACACAGAACAAGACGGATAAAGGGCATCACTTAAGTCGTGCCAGCTATGCTCTTACCAAAGCAGAGAAGGAAATCTTTTTTGAAGTCCTTTACAGTATCAAGGTGCCGTCGGGCTTCTCATCTAATATAAAGGGGATAATAAATATGGCAGAGAAAAAGTTCCAAAACCTGAAGTCTCATGACTGTCACGTGATTATGTCGCAGTTGCTTCCGATTCCATTGAGGGGGCTTCTACCGGAAAATGTTCGAGTACCCATTGTGAAGCTGTGTGCATTCCTCAATGCAATATCTCAGAAGGTAATCAATCTAGATATTCTGGCAAGGTTACAGAAGGATGTGGTACAATGTCTTGTTAGTTTTGAATTGGTATTCCCACCATCCTTCTTCAATATTATGACGCATCTCCTGGTTCACCTAGTGGAAGAGATTGCCATTCTCGGTCCGGTATTTCTGCATAATATGTTCCCCTTTGAGAGGTTCATGGGAGTCTTAAAGAAATATGTTCATAACCGTGCTAGACCAGAAGGAAGCATCTCCAAGGGATATGGAACAGAGGAGGTCACTGAGTTTTGTGTTGACTTTATTCCCGACCTTAAGCCGATTGGTGTTTCTGACTCGCGGCATGAGGGAAGACTAAGTGGAAAAGGCACGCTGGGAAAGAAAGCAATGATATGTAGGGACGGGGATTCTTTCACCAAAGCACACTACACAGTTATACATAATTCCACATTGGCAGCTCCGTATATCGAGGAACACAAGAATATTGTACGCTCCAAAAACCCGGGGAAGCCCGAATCATGGATTACAGATGAACACATGAAGTCTTTTGGTGGTTGGATGCGGACAGATCTCTTGAATGACACCACTGTTGGAGATCAGCTATACTTGTTGGCCGCGTCACCATCTTCTACTGTATTGAATTTCCAAGGGTACGAAATAAATGGGAATACATTCTACACGATCACCCAAGATAAAAAGAGCACCAACCAAAATAGTGGTGTCCGCTTTGATGCAATAGACGAGAATGGACTAAAGGACACATATTATGGTTACATAGAGGAGATATGGGAACTAGACTATGGAGTCTCTTTTAAGGTCCCTTTGTTTCGCTGCAAATGGATCAACCTGAATGGGGAAGGGGTAAAGATAGACCAGTTGTACGGAATGACAACAGTGGATCTCAACAATCTTGGTTATAGAGATGAACCATTCGTCCTAGCCAATGATGTGTCTCAGGTTTTCTATGTGAAGGATGTTGGAGATATGCCCAAGAGGCAATAATAAAGTAGGTTATTATCATATCTTCATACTTATGATAAATGTTTACATACCATGCTATAATTGTATTAAAAGGAAACATTAATACTTGTGTGATTTGTAAACATAAAAGAGTCCCTAGTAAAGCCTCTTGTTAAACTAGCTTGTTGGTTAATATATGATCATGGTTTCCTGATCATGAACATAGAGATGTTATTAACAACAGGGTCATATCATTAGGAGAATGATGTGATGGACATACTCCTATAGTTAAGCGTAGCATAAAGATCAAGTCATTTAAAATAGTTCATTTGCTATAAGCTTTCTGATACATAGTAACCTAATTCCTTCAACCATGAGATCATGTTAATCACCATCACCGGAAGGATGCTTTGATGACATCAAACACCCCACCGTAACTGGGTGGCTATAAAGGTGGCATTGAGTGTTCAGAAAGTATGGGTTGAGGCTCATGGATCAAGAGTGGGATTTGTCCATCCATATGACAGATAGATATACTCTGGGCCCTCTCGGTGGAATTGTAGGGGTTCGTAGCATGGAAAACAAAAAATTTCTATCGCATACAAACAAACAAGCCAAGATCTATCTACTAGATTGTAGCAACGAGTCGATGGAATAACTTACCCTCGAAGATTCCAAAGCGGTTAACGAGAGCAGATTCTCGTGGATGATGTAGTCGTACACTCCCGATCTCAAGATCGTGCAGACGATCCTTCCGGCGCTGCGTTCCGGCAGCGCTCCCGCAGTCGGTCACACGTTCGGTACTCGACGAAGACCTTCCTCTCCCTTGTTCCATCAGGCAGCAGAGGTTGTAGCACTCTCCTCGCGCTTCCGGCAGCACAACGGCGTGGTACCAGAAGTAGAGGGGAGATCCCGCAGGGCTTCGCCTTAAGACGGAGCGAGTATGGTGGAGTATGAGAGAGGCTTTAGTGGTCTAGGGATTAGACACACCAATTAGAAGGCTCTAAACCGAAGGCTAGGGCAATTAGAAGCTCTAAACCAAAACGGCTCTAAACCGGAGATTAGAGGATAGAAACTTGTGTGTCTAGAGGAGGAGGCCCTGCCCCTCCTTTTATGGGTGGAGGGTGCGGCCAAGGGGAGGGGAGTCCCTCCCCAAGTCGGCCTTGGTTGGCGCGCCGGCTTGGAGGGACTCCTCCCCCAAGTCGGTCCCAACCACCTCTTGCTTGTTTCCCACAGTTTCTTGTTTTAGCCGTTTGACTTTCAAACTGGACATTTGACTTTTCTGTTTTAGGATTCAATTTAATCCTTTATTTGGAACAGCAAGAACACTTAGTACATGATGCAATCATTCAAACATGCAATGAAACATTCATGTACCCCTTCCCCCCCCCCCCCCCCGGAGTGCCGGACATTCCGGAACCTTCTAGAACATTCCCGATGAAAACACCGGAATTATTTCCGAACTCCGAAACGGGACTTTCCTTATATGAATCTTATTCTCCGGACCATTTCGGAGCACCTCGTGATATCCCGGATCCCATCCGAGACTCTGAAAAACATTCGGTCTCTTTCTCATAATACCATAACTACTCAAACAACGTCGAATCCTTAAGTGTGTCTCCCTACGGTTCGTGAATTATGCGGACATGATCGAGACACTTCTCCGAACAATAACCAATAGAGGAATCTGGAAATTCATATGGCTCCCACATATTTCTACGATTACTTTGAGATCGAATGAACCACTTACATACGATACCAATTTCCCTTTGTCTCACGATAGTTTACTTATCCGAGGTCATGATCGTCGGTATCTCTGCATACCTAGTTCAACCTCGTTACCGATAAGTACTCTTTTCTCGTTCCCGTGATATGTGATCCCTTGTGAGCCAGTCACATGCTTGCAAGCTAATTGGATGACATTCCACCGAGAGGGCCCAGAGTATATCTATCCGTCATATGGATGGACAAATCCCACTCTTGATCCATGTGTCTCAACCAATACTTTCCGAACACTCAATGCCACCTTTATAGCCACCCAGTTACGGTGTGGTGTTTGATGTCATCAAAGAATCCATCCGGTAAAGGTGATATGCATGATCTCATGGTCGAAGGAATTAGGTTACTATGTATCAGAAAGCATATAGCAATTGAACTATTTAAAATGACTTGATCTTTATGCTACGCTTATCTATAGGAGTATGTCCATCACATCATTCTCCTGATGATATGACCCTGTTGTTAATAACATCTCTATGTTCATGATCAGGAAACCATGATCATATATTAACCAACAAGCTAGTTTAACAAGAGGCTTTACTAGGGACTCTTTTATGTTTACAAATCACACAAGTATTAATGTTTCCTGTTAATACAATTATAGCATGGTATGTAAACATTTATCATAAGTATGAAGATATGATAATAACCTACTTTATTATTGCCTCTTGGGCATATCTCCAACAGTCTCCCACTTGCACTAGAGTCAATAATCTAGTTTCAAACTTTTGTGTATTCAACACCTATGGCTTTCTGGTGTTGTAAGTACACGTTCGCTAGTGGTCAACTGATCTCTGGATCTGACACTTTCAGGTCCGTGTGTAATTGCATGTATTTGCGTCTCTACGCATCACTCATTCTCTAATGAGATGGCTTTGTATAAATTTGGTCCTTTGGTGAGACCTTTAGTTCTTTAGGGTTAAAACATGTTGATAATATTGTTGTACAATATATCTTCATAGTATTATCCCGCTATGAACTACACCTAGTTTGATAACAAACTACTTGACCCAAATGCCCTCTTTAGCTGCTATAATAGCAGTCATATACTTAGCCTTTTGTTGTAGTATCTGTCACAATGTCTTAACTTTGGAACTCATCCAAATCCATTATGAAACTTACTTTCCATTATATTGTGCCACCCTTAGTTTAGATTGAGATAAACTTAATTTGCACTTTGTGACAAAACTAGTATCAATGTAGTAATTTTACAATGAACTAACCATCTATTTGTCACTTCTACAAACAATATATTCTTAGTTCTTCCAAAAGATCATAAGAATATCCTTACTATTGTCCAATGATCATCTTATGAATCATTCTGGTATATGCTCACACCATTTAGAGCATAGGACATATCTGGATTTGTACATATCACAGTATGATTGATATAAATACTCTTTGTGATTTCATACATCAAGTATCAATCTATACTTGATTATTTGTTTCACTTTTCCAAATGTCAATACACTTGAATATATCATCAACATTGAACTCATTCAATCCTTTCTGTGCGACAAGAACCTCTCTTGTAGTTTCTATATTGAACTCATTCAATATCTTGTCTATGTACTTCTGGCACAACCATATTAGCGTATATTGATGCCAAATATTTGGGTTTTGCCTAAGTCTTTCATCAGGATGAAATTCTTAATATGTGTTAATAAAAATATACATCTTTTCTAATCAACAATATGTCCTCCACATAATGTATTAGAAATATGTCTTAGCGCTCCCACTTAATTTCTTGCAAAAGCAAGCATCTTCATTGTCTCTGATGAAATTAAACTCTTTAACAGTTTCATCATAGTGAAGATTCCAACTCCGCTATGCTTACTTCAACCATTGATGTTTGCATATGCTTTTAGCATCCTTTGAATTAACAAAACCCTATGGACCGTGTTACGCACATGTCCTAGGTAACAATTCTATTAGAAGAACTTGTTTTGTTTATTCAACTACCACATAACAAATTTATATGTAGTGGTTGCTACATTAATCCGTCTAGACTAAATATCGCTATGAAAGATCAAATCTTGGCATAGTCAACCCTTGAACATTGTTGTGAACCCTTTCCCAACATGTCGACCATATTCATGTCTATTTCTTTATAGATCCAAATACAACTGTAAGGTCTTACACCTTTCTCAAGGGTCCTTCAAGTTCAAAACTTGATTTTTCGTGTATTGAACTATCACGGATTTTATGGCTTCAAGCCATTTGACGGAGTCAGGGCTCATCATCGCTTCTTTGCATGTAGTCGGTTCATTATTCTCAAATAATGATTCAACCCTCAAATCTTGGTATTTGATTGTTTATCCGACCAACTTGTTTCAATAGGAACTTAGATCTCTGTGACCACAACCTTTGAGGCACGTGAGCCATGAGCATTGTTGCTGCCTCCGGAACACTTTTCGGCGCTGCGCAACTCTGCACATATAGCTATGGTTCTTTTAACCTTATAAAAGTTCTATTGTCCTCCCACTTAACTTTTCACGAAAAATTCCTTCTCAAAGAAATTTGACGTTCTAAGCAACAAACACTTTTGTCTCCGGTGTTTATGGAGGAATACTTAACAGTTTATACAAAGACAGGTTCATCCGACTTTGGTTGCAAACATCTTTCTTATGCATAGCATACCAATATTTAAGAAAGGACTACTTGGGTTTAATCCCAAACCATAACTTTATATGTTGTCATTTCAGCGGATTATGATGGAGCTCTTTTCAGTGGAAAACGGTAATCTCTAAAGCTTTTAATCTTTAAAATACAATGGCAGTTTTATGAATTATACCTTCGATCTTACCATGTCAAACAAGGTTTAATTACATATCTCGAATGCTCCATACTCTTATGGTGTTTCGGGAAATGCAAATCCACGGAACAATTCCTTAAATCTTAGGTATTATGCTAAACTCTGTAACTCAAATATCTTCCTTTATGATCTTTATCATAAACTGTTTATATTCTTGTTACAATGATTTTGCACTTCATCTTGAAAGTCTTTGAACTTTTCAAATGTTTCATACTTCATCCTTATTAAGTAAATATTCATATATTCACTCAAAATTTCGGAAAAAGCAAATGAAGTTAAAATCCATCGCTCTTGACTACACATAATGGACTTCGTACAACAATATGTACAAATTCCAATAAGCTAGTCTTTAGTTCCCTTTTTGGCCTATGAACGAAGTTTCAATTATCTCTAGGAAAGTTTCACAAGCGTCATGTGATCAAAATCAAAAGACTCCAAAATTCCATCCACATGGAGTTTCTTCATGTTTTCTTTCCAATATAATTTAAACGGCGATGTCACTTCCTAAGTGATCTTTCAATCAATTTGTCTTTCGACATTTTAGCACTAGTTTTATGGATGTGATTTCTCCAACGAGATTTGTGAATCATCCATCTTTTATGGATTACGGCAATTATTTGAACAACCCTTTTGTTCTCATAATACCTGATAAAACAAATCTTGAAGGCAAGATTTGACGTTTAACGAGCAACATAATAACCCTTTATTTGTTCTCGATGAACATCATCACATATTCTTTTGCTAGTTACTTAGGCCATTGTAGTTCATGAATTGTGTTGTTTCGTATGACGATTCACACCAACAAAATTCAGTATCAAATACTTGAGAACCACATTGTTTAATAAGCAAAGAATATAGCCATAACATGTATATCATCTATATACTTAAACTGAACAATTCTAGTCTTTTCTTTTCTGCCATATATTTATGAGATTCTCTTTCAGTATTTCCTTTTCTGTTTGAAAGTATCTATCAACATCAATAGTGGAGTCATACATATGACACATAGTCCAACGGGTGTATAGTTAAATACCAATGTCTTTGGACTTGCACTTTGAAGTAGATCACCATCATCAAATGTTTGGTGTTCTTTCAAATTCCTTTCTTTAGTAATCTCTTAGTGTAGTAAATATTTTACCTACATCAAATATTCACCTTTATCATGGAATCGTCCATGATCAAGCTACTTTTAGCTTATAATGATGAATTACGAGTATAATGTTGCTATCCAAAACCTTTTGGTGGATTAGGACAACTAGTGTCTCCAACCTTTTGCAAATTCTCATCAAATATGAGAACATGACTTTTGCCATATTATACTCTATCATGTTGCAACCAAAACTTTGTTTCAGATATCACAATATCTTCCACACATCATGGTTTCTGAAACAACTCTTTCAGATCCTAGATAACCTTGATATTAAGACAATCCTTTGAATATCAAGAATCATGGAGACAAACATGATACTTATACACTAACACTTGGAATTGTCACTCTTGTTTTAATACCAATTATTAAACTTCATGGAGTAACCGGAACTTACTGAAAGTTTGCAATAGGACTTTTAAACTTTTAGATTAACACTTCAAAACAATACGATACCAGTTCGTAAAGTAACTAACCAGAATTCTATAGTTCTATCATCTCAATTATAACTAAGCGCAAGGTGGTAAACGGATGCCAATGACTACAACAATTATGCAAATTCACTTTGATTTAATTTATGATAAATAGTGTTCAACTTTTAATCATATTGCTGTTAAACTCCCACTCAAAACAATATCCCTCACATTGTTTTAGTGATCACACGAACCAAATCCACCATATCAAAACCGATCATCACGTGAGTTGACATAGCTTCAATGGCGAACAATCAACATGTTCATCATATCTCCTATATGACTCATGCTTTACCTTTCGGTGATCGTGTTCCTGAGACCATGTTTGTACATGCTAGGCTCGTCAAGATCAAACCTTAGCTTCCGCATGAGCAAATCTGGCTTGCCCACGTTGTATACACTTGTGGAATCTAACACACCCGATCATCACGTGGTGCTTCGAAACAACGAGCTTTAGCAACGGTGCCAACTAAGGGTGAACACTTTATGACTTGAAATTCATGTGCATGAGGGATCATCTTATAATGCTACCGTCGTCTACTAAGCAATACAAGATGCATAAAGGATTAACATCACATGCAATTCATAATATGTGATATGATATGGCCTTTCTTCTTGTGCTTCCGATCTCCATCTTCAAGCACGAACATGATCTCCATCATCACCGGCATTGCATCAAGGTCAATGACGCTGCTCCATGGTTGTCGTCCACCGGCTTCAACTATTACAACTACTTTGAATAGACACGCGGGTCTTAACAGAAATTAAAGACAACCATATGGCTCCTGCCGGTTGCCGACTTACAATAAGGAACATTGCATACATCATATATAATCACAATCATGGCCATATCACATCACTGCACACCCCTGCAAAACAAAGTTAGACGCCTCTACTTTCTTTGCATATTTTACGTGGTTTGGGGCTTTCAATAAGTGTCGTTCTAACTTACGAACAAGAACCACAACATTGATACTAGTATTGTTAATCACCCGTTGTAAATTGGATCTTAACTATGCTAGGAAAAACAGGCACCCGCAAAGCCACTTATGCAATACAAGTTGCATGTCAAGCGTGGAGCAAGTCTCATGAACGATGTCATGTAAGGTTAGCCCGGGCCGCTTCATCCCAACATACCGCAAGATGCAAAGTACACAAGAAGCAATCGACAATAAAAGCATCAACGCCCACAATGACCATTGTGTTCTACTCGTGCAACAGATCTACATATAGACACGGCTCTGATACCACTGTAGGGGTTCGTAGCATGGAAAACAAAAATTTTCTATCGCATACAAACAAACAAGCCAAGATCTATCTACTAGATTGTAGCAACGAGTCGATGGAATAACTTACCCTCGAAGATTCCAAAGCGGTTAACGAGAGCAGATTCTCGTGGATGATGTAGTCGTACACTCCCGATCTCAAGATCGCGCAGACGATCCTTCCGGTGCTGTGTTCCGGCAGCGCTCCCGCAGTCGGTCACACGTTCGGTACTCGACGAAGACCTTCCTCTCCCTTGTTCCAGCAGGCAGCGGAGGTTGTAGCACTCTCCTCGCGATTCCGGCAGCACAACGGCGTGGTACCAGAAGTAGAGGGGAGATCCCGCAGGGCTTCGCCTTAAGCCGGAGCGAGTATGGTGGAGTATGAGAGAGGCTTTAGTGGTCTAGGGATTAGACACACCAATTAGAAGGCTCTAAACCGAAGGCTAGGGCAATTAGAAGCTCTAAACCAAAACGGCTCTAAACCGGAGATTAGATGATAGGAACTTGTGTGTCTAGAGGAGGAGGCCCTGCCCCTCCTTTTATGGGTGGAGGGTGCGGCCAAGGGGAGGGGATTCCCTCCCCAAGTCGGCCTTGGTTGGCGCGCCGGCTTGGAGGGACTCCTCCCCCAAGTCGGTCCCAACCACCTCTTGCTTGTTTCCCACAGTTTCTTGTTTTAGCCGTTTGACTTTCAAACTGGACATTTGACTTTTCTGTTTTAGGATTCAATTTAATCCTTTATTTGGAACAGCAAGAACACTTAGTACATGATGCAATCATTCCAACATGCAATGACACATTCATGTACCCCTTCCCCCCCCCCCCCCCTGGAGTGCCGGACATTCCGAAACCTTCTAGAACATTCCCGATGAAAACACCAGAATTATTTCCGAACTCCGAAACGGGACTTTCCTTATATGAATCTTATTCTCCGGACCATTCCGGATCACCTCGTGATATCCCGGATCCCATCCGAGACTCCGAAAAACATTCGGTCTCTTTCTCATAATACCATAACTACTCAAACAACGTCGAATCCTTAAGTGTGTCTCCCTACGGTTCGTGAATTATGCGGACATGATCGAGACACTTCTCCGAACAATAACCAATAGAGGAATATGGAAATTCATATGGCTCCCACATATTTCTACGATTACTTTGAGATCGAATGAACCACTTACATACGATACCAATTTCCCTTTGTCTCACGATAGTTTACTTATCCGAGGTCATGATCGTCGGTATCTCTGCATACCTAGTTCAACCTCGTTACCGATAAGTACTCTTTTCTCGTTCCCGTGATATGTGATCCCTTGTGAGCCAGTCACATGCTTGCAAGCTAATTGGATGACATTCCACCGAGAGGGCCCAGAGTATATCTATCCGTCATATGGATGGACAAATCCCACTCTTGATCCATGTGTCTCAACCAATACTTTCCGAACACTCAATGCCACCTTTATAGCCACCCAGTTACGGTGTGGTGTTTGATGTCATCAAAGCATCCATCCGGTAAAGGTGATATGCATGATCTCATGGTCGAAGGAATTAGGTTACTATGTATCAGAAAGCATATAGCAATTGAACTATTTAAAATGACTTGATCTTTATGCTACGCTTATCTATAGGAGTATGTCCATCACATCATTCTCCTGATGATATGACCCTGTTGTTAATAACATCTCTATGTTCATGATTAGGAAACCATGATCATATATTAACCAACAAGCTAGTTTAACAAGAGGCTTTACTAGGGACTCTTTTATGTTTACAAATCACACAAGTATTAATGTTTCCTGTTAATACAATTATAGCATGGTATGTAAACATTTATCATAAGTATGAAGATATGATAATAACCTACTTTATTATTGCCTCTTGGGCATATCTCCAACAGGAATGTCATCCAATTAGCTTGCAAGCATGTGACTGGCTCACAAGGGATCACATACCACGGGAACGAGAAAAAAGTACTTATCAGTAACGAGGTTGAACTAGGTATGCAGAGATACCGACGATCAAAACCTCGGATAAGTAAACTATCGTGAGACAAAGGGAAATTTGTATCGTATGTAAGTGGTTCATTCGATCGCAAAGTAATCATAGAAATATGTGGGAGCCATATGAATTTCCAGATTTCTCTATTGGTTATTGATCGGAGAAGTGTCTCGGTCATGTCGGCATAATTCACGAGCCGTAGGGAGACACACTTAAGGATTCGATGTTGTTGAGTAGTTATGGAATGATTAGTAAGAGACCGAATATTGTTCGGAGTCTCGGATGGGATCCGGGATATCACGAGGAGATCCGGAATGGTCCGGAGAATAAGATTCATATAAGGAAAGTCCTATTTCGGAGTTTGGGAAAGTTTCCGATGATTTCATCAGAGAGGTTCTAGAAGGGTCTAGAAGGTTCACCGGTCCGAAAGGAGAATGGTCCATGAATGTGTAATGGGTAAGTGGAATGATTGGATCATGTCCAAGGTCACTTGGTGTTGGCATATGCAAGAGATAAATAAAGCTCTAAATTGAAAGTCAAACGGGAAGTTTGAAAAGTCAAACTGGAACAATAGTTTCCTAGTGGGAGAAGAAACAAGTCCTTCTCTCAATCCAACTTGGGTTTGGGTTTGGATTCAAACCCACCCCTCCCAAGGCTGCCCCTCCCTCTCATAAATAGAGGGGAAGGGCTGCCCCAAACAAACACAATTCCAAGCCCTCTCCACGAGCCGCCGCCGCCGCACCGCCGCCGCCTTAGCCGCCGCCGACACCTACTCCCCCTCCTCCTCCCGAATCTCTAAAGCCTAGTTTTCCGGAAAACCCTAATCCACCATACTCGCT
Organism: Avena atlantica; assembly: GCA_910589765.1. Lineage (NCBI taxonomy): Eukaryota > Viridiplantae > Streptophyta > Magnoliopsida > Poales > Poaceae > Avena > Avena atlantica. Next base: position 491,153,647 of record OU342733.1, on the reverse strand, counting down.
TCGGTTTAAGGCGAAGCCATGCGAGATCTCCCCTCTACTTCCGGTACCACGCCGTCGTGCTGCCAGAATCACGAGGAGAGTGCTACAACCTTCGCTGCCTGCTGGAACAAGGGAGAGGAAGGTCGTCATCGAGTACCGAACGTGTGACCTGTCGTGGGAATGGCCACGGCAGATGCTGCAATCGGCAGCGAGTAGTAGAACGAAGGGCAAGGGCGGCCAGCCATCTGCGGTGCGAGATGAGGGCAAAGACACAGGGTTTTACCCAGGTTCGGCCCCCCGGAGGGTAAAGACCTACTCCTGCTAGATTGTATTATGAAGGTGTTTACAATGGGCGTACTCGGCGACTAGGCGGCGAGTAGCTTGGGTGTATGAGGGAACGTGTCTCTACTCACCCTTTAGGGAGGTTTATATAGGCTCACCTCCCCTAGGGTTTACATATCTCAACCGATTCGGTTACAACTTTGCCGATCGTTTAAGTCAAACCGACTGGGCCTATCTACTCGCCTGGGCCTTTAACCTCCAGTCGCCTGGTGCTTTGACGGGCTTTGATCCACTCGCCGTTCTGCAGGCCCACTCGCCAGCCCTTGGGCCAGTCGGAAACGTCCCGCTGAGGATACCCCAGTAGGCATATCCCCATCAGTAGTCCCCGAGGCCGTCGTTGATTAGGCGTGGGTGGCTGCTGGCAGTCGGAGTATACGGCTTCAAGTTGGCATCCAGTCGAATCGTCGGCGGGCTCCTGCACGAAGGAAAAAATCCAGCAAACCGAGTTGTGTCTTGGGTGAGTCGAATCAACGGGTCGCGGCCTCGGCGAGTAACTCAGCGAGCCGAGTGGCAGGAGGCGAACCGTCGGGCGTGGTCAAACTAGCCGTTAAGGTAACTTAACGGTAACTTCCGGCGTAATCATCGCGCGGTAACGGCCCCCTAACTTGACGGGTTACTCCCGCTATATAAGAGGAATGGTAGGCTATCGGAAAGCCAACCGCCCACCATTTCTTCCGAGTACGCATATCCTCCGTTCGTTGATCCCACGACCTGACCGACCCGCAATCTTCCGCCCCCCAAGCAAATCCTCGGCCATGGCCCTCTCCACTGAACCTTGGGGTAGATCCAAGTGCACCAGGGCGCAACTGGCCTCCTTCGAGGAGGCTGGAATCCTGCGGGCCGGCTGCTGGCGAATCCCCGCAGCCGGGGAAACGACCCCGAACCCACGCGAGAGAGAGTTCATCTGCTTCACTAGCCACCTCGAGCGGGGTTTAGGGTTTCCCACTTCTCTGTTCTTCCGGCGCTTCTGCGCCTACTACGGGATCCAACCCTCGGATCTGGGTCCCCACAGTATCGAGCAGCTCGCCATCTTTGTGGCGTTCTGCGAGTGCTACCTGGGCTGCCGGCCCTATTTTCCCCTGTGGCAAGATCTGTTCCATGGACGGATCAGCCGCGAGGAGGCGGGCGGCCCAATGCTAGCCGCGGGCGGCTTAACCTTCCAACTTAAATCCAAAGCCTCCTTCTTTGACCTGATGCTGCCGGCCAAAGCGGCAAGCGACTGGAAAAAGTCTTGGTTTTACGTGACCGAGGCGACCCCGAAGGACGAGGCGGCGATCCCGCGGTACTCGGCCAACCGCCCCGAGCCGCGCAACCTCCAGGTCGTCAAGCTCCCCAATGACCAGCGGATGGTCGTTGACGAGATGCTTCAGACCATTCGTGGTCTGAAGAAGAAAGGGCTCCAGACGGTGAATTTATACAATTGTTGGCTTGGGCGACGGCTTGTCCCACTCGCCCAACGCGAACACCACATGTACCAGTACACGGGCCGAGAAGACTCGACGAAGGCCTGCCTCGCCGAGTGGAAGTTGGAGGACTACCTCCTGGCGCTGAAGAGGATTACCCAGGCGGCATACACGGATGCGCAGGCCGGGGTCCCTCCCTACACCGCGAAGCGTCCGGCCCCAACGGTAATCATTTCATCTTGTTCGCAGTCGCAGTATGTGCAGTCGCGGTAATTTTAACTTCGTTTCATGTTTATGCAGCTATTCCAAGTAGTGGAGGGGTGGCTACCACCCGCCAACGACGACAGCTCCGGGCCATCCGCTCAGGACACAAGCGAGTCGCCATCCGCCAAGGGTAACACGGACGACGACGACGAGTCCGAAGAGGAGATTGCCCCACTGGTCCGAAAGACCCGCGGGCAACGTCAGCGCGAACTCGAGGCAAGCAGAAGCCTCGAACGTCATGATGATGACGACGAACTCCCGGAGACCACCTCGCTCCGTAAGGCCACTCCCGCGAAGAAGAAGAAAGAGAAAGAGGCGAGGGCCCCCCTGAGAAGGAGGACGAAGCCGCCAAAGATGGCCTCACCGCCGCGCTCGGCGAGCAGCTCCGATGCTCACAGCTCAGCTGGCGACGGGGCAGCCCCGCCAACGGACGCGCTAGATGCGCCATCCCTGGAAGCTCCGCTGGCCTCGATACCTCCGCCCTTCGCGCCAATCTCCGGGCTAGGGAAGGCTCCGGCTGAGGCAACTCCACCTCGCAAGGAGGTCCCGAGCGCGGCGACCTCGCCTCGCAAGGAGGTCCCGAGCGCGGCGACCTCGCCTCGCAAGGAAGCTCCGGCCACGGCAGCTCCGCTTCGCAAGGAGGTCTCCGCCGAAGGCGCCCCGGAGGCACCAACCGCTACCTCGACGTCAAGGAGGCCATCCGTATCCTGGGCCCCTAGCGTCCTGGAACTGGGGCTTAGTCGCCGACTGGGCCCTGAGCTGGAAAAGCCCGCCAGCCTTCGCACAGGGCTGCGTTTCATTCCAGTCGCCAAGTAAGTGTGCTCGGTCATCTCTACTTTCTTTTACTCCATCGATTGCCTCTTGTTGATTCCACTCGACGTGTAGGACCGGAGTGAAAAAGATGGGCCACCCGACTGTGGTCAAGGTACCCTCCACTGCTAGCGAGGAGGATCCTTCCCGTAAGAGGAAGGCGGACGAGGTCGCCACCTCCACGGAAGGCAGCAAGAAGGCCAAGGGCGACGACGTCGTCGCTATCTCTGATGACGCGGCGGCCGCACCAGCTGGGCCCGCAGTGGAGGCGACCGCGTCCACGAAGGAGGGCACCTTAACTAGGCCGGAGGAAGCGAGCTCCTTCGGGGCGGGTGCCTCGATTGCAACCTTCCCCCGCTTCATGACCAAGGCGACCACGGCGAGTGAAACTGCGGGCCCTAGCCTCGCTCCGGGGACCGCTGATGCTGGAACCGACCAACGTCGCGGGCACACACCGGCGCTGCTTGCGTCAGTGGACGCGGTGCAACTGCACGACATGCTTGGCGCGGCCATCCAGGTACTTCCAGTCCCCGAGGATCAGGTCGGTGCGTAGTAGCGGCTTGATTCTTATAGTTTCTTGTACGTTCGAGTCCAGTCCCCGAGTACGTGTACGCTAAATTTTAGCGGGTACGTACTGAGTAATTTTTGCGGTCGCCAGTCCCCGAGTGCGTGTACGCTAAATTTTAGCGGGTACGCACTGAGTAATTTTTGCGGTCGCCAGTCCCCGAGTGCGTGTACGCTAAATTTTAGCGGGTACGCACTGAGTAATTTTTGCGGTCGCTGACGTTTGTACTTATACAGGGTCTGCAACTGGAGTCGGTAGAACGACTGGCTGCGAAGCAGCGAGCTGAGAAGGAACTGGCCACTCTCCAAGAAGTGAACAGGGAACTTCAAGCGGTTGCTGCACAGGCGGAGGTAACTCGCCAAGAGCTTGTCCCTGCTGGCGAGCTGATGGCAGCGAGATCTGCGTTGGGTGCTGCTGAGCAAAGGGTCGCCGTCCTTGAACGCGAGTTGCGGGAGGCAAAGGAAGAAGCGACTTCGGCGAATGGGCGAGCTAAGGCCGCCGTTGCGGCTGCGGAAGAGGATCGCAAGGTGTCGGAGGCCCTCATTGTTGGGCTTCAGGACGACCATTCGTCACTTCAAAGCTTCATCACGGGACTTGCTCGCCCGTTACTTGGTGAGTGCGTCTTCCCTGACTTTCAGTTGTTTTGCTTGTGTTTCCTGTGGTCCTCATTCGCTGTCTCTTGCTTAGCAGGTCGCATACTTGGTAGCCACGAAGAGGCGAGCTCGCTTGGCGCGAAGGAGTGCGTAAGCATGCTCGTTGACTCGGCAACGCTATCAGCGACGTGCATCCGCGCCTACCTTCAGGAGATGTCGCCCACGGAGGTTATTCCCAGTGACCTCGTTGAGGTGTGGGAGTACTTGGAGAAGGCACCCGCGGTCTTGGAGTTCATGACGCGGTCGGCGTTTCGACGCGGGGCGTCGACCGCGCTGAGCCTGGGGCTCGCTCACTTCCCCGAGGACTTCGACCTCGACGATGTGACGAGTGGATATCCCTCGTCTACAGGCTCGGTGGAACTGTCCGAGGTTCTTAAGCTGCAGGAACGTGCCGCTGCTTACTCGGAGCGCGTCTGGGCGATGGGCGATCTTCTTCCCTACCAAGAAACAGTCGTCGCGCCAAACGACCCCGAGCCGCCACATCGGGACTTCAAGGTTGAACAACCGTTCCGTGCGGCGATGGCGGGTGAGTTGACGACGTATCCGTCGAACCCGTACACCGCGTTCATCCGGAAGCGCCGGGACTCTGGTGCATCATCGTCAAAGCCTGCGGAATAGTATAGTATGTCTAGATAAGTTAGTAGCAGTTCTGCCAAACAGGCATAGTTTGTAATGTAAGACAATGCGATTGGCGATTGAATTGGATGTTGTATCCATTTTGCTAATGATTGTTGTGTTTTGATTTTGGATGAGTCCCCGAGCGCGTCCGCCCTTTGTGAGGTTCATCTTATAACGTTTTGTTTGTATCGTGTATTTTGTTTGTGTAGTCGACTCGCCCGAGCTCGAAGAGCCAGTCGCAAGGCGACTCCCTTGAACGCTCTGTACTTTACCGTTTTCCCGAACGCGAACGAGGTCGGGTGGCCGAGTCCCCGAGCGTGGTACTTGGTGTTTCTAGGCGCGACTCGAGGGTGGTTGAGGACGTAGCGCGTTTGTGTGGGCGCGTCACTCCTGCCTGACCCGTGGGGTCAGTCGCGTGGCGAGTCCAGGGCGTGCTCTCTTACTTGACGTTTTCCCTGACCGATCGGGACGAACTGGTACTCAGTCCCCGAGCGTGGTACTTAGTCGTTCGAGTCGCTACGCCGAGGATGCGGAGGACCAAAGCCGCTGTGAGAAGCGAGGGCAGTTGTCTTGGTTTGAAAAACCAGTCGGGCTAGGCGACTCCAATGGGGCTCCGGATTGGCGTTTTTCGTGGACGATACAGGGCCTGAGGTGACTCAGTGCTCCTATATCGCACTACTTGGCCGTGCCGGTCGCTATACCAAAGGTTGACTTCTGCATGTTAGCATGATGCTGTTATTACGAGTGCGAGTGGCACAAGGCATGGAGAGTAGACGCAATTTGCGGTAACTGTTTCTTTTATTTCATAGCGACTGGAGATTACATATGTGGGGTTCTAGGAGTAGAACTTCCGGAGGAGGTTTACATTCCACGGCCGCTTGACGTCGAGTTCGCCGTCTCCGCGGACGTCGACGAGGTAGTAGGCGTCGTTGCCGAGGACGCGCCCGATGGCGAACGGGCCTTCCCACGGAGGGGAGAGCTTGTGCATGCCCTTCCTGTCCTGGATGAGGCGTAACACCAGGTCGCCTTCTTGGAAGGTGCGGGTTTTCACCCGTCGGCTGTGGTAGCGGCGGAGCCCTTGCTGATAAATGGCTGTGCGCGATCGGGCGAGGTCGCGTGCTTCGTCGAGTTGGTCGAGCCCATCTTGGCGGGCCAGCTCGTTGGCGGCCTCCGTATAGTGGACGACCCGCGGTGAATCGTGTTCGAGGTCGGTGGGCATGACCGCTTCGGCGCCGTAAACCATGAAGAAGGGGGTGAATCCCGTCGACCTGTTGACCGAGGTGCGGATTCCCCAGATGACGGAGGGTAGCTCTTCGACCCAACATCCAGCGGTGCGCTCAAGTGGTACTTGGAGTCGCGGCTTCAGTCCGTGGAGGATGCTTTGGTTGGCTCGTTCCGCCTGGCCGTTGGACTCCGGGTGTGCGACTGATGCGAGGTCGAGCCGGATGTGATGCTCTTCGCAGAACTCGGCCATTGCTCCCTTGGCAAAGTTTGTGCCGTTGTCCGTGATGATGCTGTTGGGGAACCCGTAGCGATATATGAGCTCGCGTAGGAATTTAGTGGCGGTCTTCCCGTCGCACTTCCGGACCGGCTTGGCTTCGACCCACTTCGTGAATTTGTCGACGGCGACCAGCAGGTGGGTGTAACTGGAGGGTGCCTTCTTGAAGGGGCCTACCATGTCCATGCCCCACACAGCGAATGGCCAGGTGATGGGGATTGTCTTGAGCGCCGAGCTTGGTACGTGCGTCTGGTTGGCGTACTTCTGGCACCCGGCGCATCGCTGGACGATGTCAACGGCGTCGGCGTGTGCGGTGGGCCAGTAGAAGCCGTGTCGCATAGCCTTGGCGACTAGGGAGCGCGCGGCAGCGTGGTGGCCGCAGTCGCCTGAATGGATGTCGTGTAAGATTTTGCGTCCTTCAGCCGGTTGGACGCAACGCTGGAACACGCCTGTGACGCTGCGTTTGTGCAGCTCGCCGTCGATGATGGCGTAGGACTTGCATCGGCGAGCGATCATTCGAGCGCTTGTTTCGTCTGAGGGCAGGTTGCCTGTCTCCAGGTAGGCGATGTAGGGCTTGGTCCAGTCGTCTGGCTCGGTGACGAATGCAACCAAGGTTGCCTCTGGTTGGAGGGGGACTCCGATGTCGATCTCCCTCGGGGGAGAGACTGATGGCTTGGAGATTGTATCGAGGAATACGCCGGCGGGTGGTGCGAGTCGAGCCGACCCGATGCGAGAGAGGGCGTCGGCCTCCTCGTTTTTCCGCCTGTCAATCCACTCGACGGAGTAGCCGGTGAAGTGGCCGCCCAGCTTGTCCACCTCTTGGCGATACGCCGCCATGGTAGGGGAGACGGCGTCGCAGGTGCCGGCGACTTGTCCCGCGACGAGGTCGGAATCACCGTAGCATCGAAGGCGATTAACGCTCATCTCCTTTGCGGCTCGCATGCCGTGGAGTAGGGCCTCGTATTCGGCCATGTTGTTGGTGCAGGGCGTGAAATCGAGGCGGAGGATGTAGCGGAGCTTGTCGCCTTTTGGTGACGTCAGCACTATCCCCGCGCCTGCGCCGTCCGCGTTCTTGGATCCGTCGAAGTGCAGGTTCCAATAGTGTAGGTACGGCGCCTTTTCGGGCTGTTGGGCCTCCTCCCAGTCGGCGATGAAGTCTGCCAGTGCCTGGGACTTGATCGCCCTCCGTGGCTCGTATTTGATGTTGTGGACGCCGATTTCGACAGCCCATTTGGCGACCCGCCCGGTCGCCTCGCGATTGCGAATGATGTTTTGTAATGGAGCTGACGAGACGACCGTGATCGGATGCTCCTGAAAGTAATGCGGTAGGCGCCGCTGAGCCCTGAAGACCGCGTATACCAGCTTCTGGTACTGCGGGTATCGCTGGCGCGACTCGGTGAGGACCTCGCTGATGTAATACACCGGCCGCTGGACCGGGCGCTCCTTTCCTTCCTCTGGTCGTTCGACGACCATTACGGCGCTGACGACGCGCTCGGACGCCGCGACGTAGACCAGCATGGGCTCTTTGTCCGCGGGTGCGGCGAGTAGTGGTGCGGCGAGTAGCACCTTTTTGAGGTCGCGGAGCGCGTCGTCTGCCTCCTTGTCCCACTGAAAGGTGGGATTCTTGCGCATCAGGCGGTATAGGGGCATCGCCTTTTCGCCCAGGCGGGGGATGAAGCGACTGAGGGCCGCTACACGCCCGGCCAGTCTCTGGACGTCGCGCAAGCACTCGGGTTTGCCGAGCCGGGCGATCGTGTCGATCTTCGTTGGGTTTGCCTCGATCCCTCGTTTGGAGACGACGTACCCCAGTAGTTGCCCGGCGGGTACCCCGAAGGTGCACTTGCCTGGGTTAAGCTTTATCTTGTACCTCCGCAAGTTGGCGAAGGTCTCCGCTAGGTCGGCGAGTAGATCTCCTTGGCGAGCGGATTTCACGACCACGTCGTCGATGTAGACGTGGATGTTGCGGCCAATTTGGCTCGCGAGGCACTCTTGCATGCACCGCTGGTAGGTTGCCCCTGCGTTCTTGAGGCCGAAGGTCATGGCGGTGTAGCAGAATGCTCCGAATGGCGTGATGAACGCTGTCTTTTCCTCGTCCTCGACGGCCATTTTGATCTGATTGTACCCGGAGTAGGCGTCGAGGAAACACAGCGACTCCGAGCCCGCGGTTGAATCGATTATCTGATCGATCCGCGGGAGGACGAACTGCTCCTTTGGGCAGGCGCTGTTCAAGTTTGTGTAGTCGATACACATTCTCCAGGTCCCGTTTTTCTTCTCGACCAGGACTGGGTTTGCCAGCCACTTGGAGTATTTGATTGGCCGGATGAAGCCGGCAGCGAGCAGGCGCTGCACTTCCTCGGCGATTGCTCGACGGCGCTCTTCATTGAAGGGCCGAAGCGACTGCTTGACGGGTCGCACTTTGGGGTCGGCGTTTAATTTGTGCTCAGCGAGCTCCCTAGGGACACCAGGCATGTCGGAGGGTTTCCATGCGAAGATGTCCCTATTCTCACGAAGGAACTCGATGAGCGCGCCTTCCTATGCTGGGCTCATGCCTGTCCCGATCGTCACCGTCTGGCTGGGGTCGCCTGGGACCAGCTCAACGGTGCGAGTGTGCGTCGTGGCCTCGAAGGTTGAGGTGTTTGTGCCATCTGAGTTGGGCTTCTTGAGAATTGTGGGGTCGTCATTGTTGACCCCGCTCGCGTATTTGGCGAGCTCGTCGGCGTGGTTAGCCTCTGCTGTGATGACGGCGTCTGCGAGTTCGGCTCCTTTGGCCTCGCACTCGGCGGCCATGTCGGGGTCGCCGTTGATGGTGATGACGCCGCACGGCCCTGGGAGCTTCATCGCGTTGTACGCGTAGTGGGGTGCCGCCATGAATTTGGCGAACGCTTGGCGCCCCAAGACGCAGTGGTAGGGGCTGTCAAAGGGCACCAGCTCGAAGACGATCCGCTCGGTGCGGAAGTTTGCCGGAGTGCCGAACGTGACTGGCAGCGTGACTTTACCGATCGGATATGCCTTCCGACCAGGGACGATGCCGTGGAACGTGGTGTGGGTTGTCTCGATCATCGACTGCGGGAGCCGCAGCCATCGGAAGGTGTCGAGGTAGAGGATGTTGATGGAGCTGCCACCGTCCATCAGTGTCTTGGGGAGCCAGTAATCGCCAACCTTGGGCTTGACCACAAGGGCGACTCGGCCTGGGTACTCGACGCGTGGCGAGTGGTCTTGCCGGCTCCAGGTGATGGGTTGTTCCGACCAGTTTAGGAACTGGGGGACATCTGTTTGGGCCACCGCGTTGACGGCGACAGCTCGGGCGATGACCTTCTTCTCACGCTTCGTGTTGAAGCCCGTGAAGGTGTGGAGCGAGCCGGCTACGTTGCCGAACCTTCCGCCATTCGGCGGGTTGTTGTCAGTGTCCTCTCGCGCGTGCCTTGCCTTCTCGATTTCCCGGAGGGTGTGGCAATCGGCTGTGGTGTGCGTTGCGGGCTTTCCTTCCCTGCTGTGGAACGCACATGGTTGGTTAAGGAGCGCCGCGGGGTCGAATCTTGGCTTGTTCTTATAATTGCCGCCGTCACGCCGTTGCCCTCCGTCGCGGCGGTAACTTTTGGGCTCGCGTTGCGCGTGCCCAGCATTGGCGACGAAGTCGACTCGCCCGTCGTTGCGGCGCTTGCCTGTGAGGCGGGTGCCGCTGTAGCGCAGGTCGGCTCGTCGTCCGCCGTCGTTGCCGCCCGTGCGGCGTTGCCCTCCTGACTCGTCGTCGATTTCTTGATTGGGGTCCTCCTCGGCATACCGTTTGGCGATCTCGAGGAGGTCGGGGATGTTGTTGAGTGTGCGGGCTTGTCGCTTGAGCTTGGCGACTAGAGGCTCGTAGCGGCACGAAGTCTTGAAGCAATGGATCGCGGTGTCCGGATGGATGCCGGCCGCGTTGTACCAGAGCTCTTGCCACCGCTGGACCCAGTTGCGGGTCGACTCGCGGGGTCCCTGGACGCATCGTTCCAGGTCCTCGATGGTGGTGGCGCGGGTGTAGGAGCACTCAAAGTGCCTGACGAAGGCGTCTCGCATTTCCTCCCAGGAATCGATACTGTCCTGGGGGAGCGTATTGATCCATTGCCTGCACGTCCCCTCCATCATCAATGGGAGGTAACGGGCGGCGAGTAGGTCGGTGTGGCCCGCGATACCCATTGCCATGAGGTATGTATCAAGCCAGACCGCGGGGTCGTACGAGGAGTCGTACTTTTCTATTTCCTTTGGCGCCTTGAAGTTTGGCGGGTACTTTTCACCTCGGATCATAGGTCCGAAGCACTTAGGCCCCAGTCGACTGAGCGACCCCATCGGCTCGCCATCGCGGCGATTAGCTAGGGTGTGCCGCAAGTCGTCGGGCTGGCGCGCACGCCAGTTCTGGTTGTTGATGATGTGAGTGCGGGCGTCGACGGGTTCTCCGTTAGCGGCGACGAGGTTGGTCGTCGGCCTTGGATCGTTGGTGGAGAGTGCCGCGTTCGTGGGTCGGCGCTGGAGCTGCAGTGGCTCTGGTGGCGGGCAATTTAGAGTGTTTGCCGCCGCTGGGCGGCCGCTTGAGGCCGCCCTGCTTCCTGAGGAGCGCGAGTATACTCGCCCTTGCGAGTCGGCGCCCGCTTTTTGTTGCTCCACGGCCTTTGCGAGTAGGGCCCTGACATACTGGATTTGCAAGGTGCCGTCGCCGGTGGCCGTGATGCTATCGGCTGCTGCTCGACCTGCCACGAGGTTGTCCATCGGGGTGGAGAACAGCGGGAGGCCGTTCGCGTCTCGCTCCCGTGAGGAGACGACTATCCGCGGCTGGTCCCTGGGAGGGGTGCGGTTGGGTGGTGGTGGGGCGCCCGTCGCCGTTGATCCTGGCGGGGGGCGAGCGCTTCCTCCAGGTGGCGCGTTCTCGCAGATCGCGCGCTCGGCTATGCGAGCCGGGTCGTTCTCATCATCGAAGTTCAGGGCGCGCCCCTGAACGGTGGGATTCAGGCGTGACCTGATCCGCTGCTGGTGGTAGCGTGACAGTTCCTGCGCTGTCACTTGCTCGAGGCGAAATTTCTCGCGCTCGGCCTGTTCTTTGCGTACTGCCTCCGCCAATTTTAGGCGGAGTTCCTCAACATCCGTTGCCGTGGCGTTGGGAGGGATTGGGGTGGAGAAAGGATCCTCCGGCGGATCGGTGCCGGTGGCCATGTAGGTCGCGGCATGGCGACCAGCTCCATCATGGAGGTCGGCGGAATTTTCCGACCCGGAGTCGAAGTCAAAGATCCCGAGGATGGAAGGGTCCTCGAAATCTCCCGCGTTGGAGACCTGAGCGATGGAGCCCGCGGATGAGGCCGCGGTGATGGATCCGGCGAGTGACGCCGGGGTCGCCGAGTCGGCGTCATCGGTGAGGGCCGCATCTTCTGCGGGGGCCGAATTTTCGGCCACGTTGCTGTGGGCCGAGTTGTACTCGGAGGCGAGGCGGTGGATCGCGCGGACCTGGCTCTCAGAGAGCCGGTCGCGTGGTGGCGACTCGCGGATGCGAGCCGAATCCTCCGAGGTGGTGACGTCGGTGAAGCCGACGAAGAGGCTGATCGTGCCGATCGGCAGGATCACGCTGTGCGTGACGGGTCGTGCCGCCGGGACGTAGCTGCTCGGCAAGATCTGGAGCATCTCGCCGATCGCTATCATGCGGCCGGTGGCGACCGTCTCGTTGATGGGCAGATTGGATCTCGCCGCAGAACACCGGCCAGACCGGCCAGGCCCCACGGTGGGCGCCACTGTCGTGGGAATGGCCACGGCAGATGCTGCAATCGGCAGCGAGTAGTAGAACGAAGGGCAAGGGCGGCCAGCCATCTGCGGTGCGAGATGAGGGCAAAGACACAGGGTTTTACCCAGGTTCGGCCCCCCGGAGGGTAAAGACCTACTCCTGCTAGATTGTATTATGAAGGTGTTTACAATGGGCGTACTCGGCGACTAGGCGGCGAGTAGCTTGGGTGTATGAGGGAACGTGTCTCTACTCACCCTTTAGGGAGGTTTATATAGGCTCACCTCCCCTAGGGTTTACATATCTCAACCGATTCGGTTACAACTTTGCCGATCGTTTAAGTCAAACCGACTGGGCCTATCTACTCGCCTGGGCCTTTAACCTCCAGTCGCCTGGTGCTTTGACGGGCTTTGATCCACTCGCCGTTCTGCAGGCCCACTCGCCAGCCCTTGGGCCAGTCGGAAACGTCCCGCTGAGGATACCCCAGTAGGCATATCCCCATCATGACCGATTGCGGAAGCGCTGCCGGAACGCAGCGCCGGAAGGATCGTCTACGCGATCTTGAGATCGGCAAGTGTACGACTACATCACCCACGAGAATCTGCTCTCGATAACCGCTTTGGAATCTTCGAGGGTGAGTTCCTCTTTCGACTCGTTGCTACAATCTAGTAGATAGATCTTGGCTTGTTTGTGTGCATGCGGTAGAATTTTTTGTTTTCCATGCTACGAACCCCTACAGTGGTATCAGAGCCAGTTCTATATGTAGATCTATTGCACGAGTAGAACACAATGGTCATTGTGGGCGTTTGTTGTCGATTGCTTCTTGTGTACAACATGTTCAATGGATGGTGGGATGAAGCGGCCCGGGCTAACCTTACATGACATCGTTCATGAGACTTGCTCCACGCTTGACATGCAACTTGTATTGCATAAGTGGCTTTGCGGGTGCCTGTTTCTCCCAACATAGTTAAGATTCAATTTACAACGGGTGATTGACAATACTAGTATCAATGTTGTGGTTCTTGTTCGTAAGTTAGAACGACACTTATTGAAAGCCCCAAACCACGTAAAATATGCAAAGAAAATTAGAGGCGACTAACTTTGTTTTGCAGGGGTGTGCTGTGATGTGATATGGCCATGATTGTGATTATATTTGATGTATGCAATGTTCCTTATTGTAAGTCGGCAACCGGCAGGAGCCATATGGTTGTCTTTAATTTCTGTTAAGACCCGCGTGTCTATTCAAAGTAGTTGTAATAGTTGAAGCCGGTGGACGACAACCATGGAGCAGCGTCATTGACCTTGATGCAATGCCGGTGATGATGGAGATCATGTTCGTGCTTGAAGATGGAGATCGGAAGCACAAGAAGAAAGGCCATATCATATCACATATTATGAATTGCATGTGATGTTAATCCTTTATGCATCTTGTATTGCTTAGTAGACGACGGTAGCATTATAAGATGATCCCTCATGCACATGAATTTCAAGTCATAAAGTGTTCACCCTTAGTTGGCACCGTTGCTAAAGCTCGTTGTTTCGAAGCACCACGTGATGATCGGGTGTGTTAGATTCCACAAGTGTATACAACGTGGGCAAGCCAGATTTGCTCATGCGGAAGCTAAGGTTTGATCTTGACGAGCCTAGCATGTACAAACATGGTCTCAGGAACACGATCACCGAAAGGTAAAGCATGAGTCATATAGGAGATATGATGAACATGTTGATTGTTCGCCATTGAAGCTATGTCAACTCACGTGATGATCGGTTTTGATATGGTGGATTTGGTTCGTGTGATCACTAAAACAATGTGAGGGATATTGTTTTGAGTGGGAGTTTAACAGCAATGGAGCGGCATCATTGAGTTTAACAGCAATGGAGTTGATTCTATTCAAAGTAGTTGTAATAGTTGAAGCTGGTGGAAGACAACCATGGAGCGGCATCATTGACCTTGATGCAATACCGGTAATGATGGAGATCATGTTCGTGCTTGAAGATGGAGATCGGAAGCACAAAGAAGAAAGGCCATATCATATCACATATTATGAATTGCATGTGATGTTAATCCTTTTATGCATCTTGTATTGCTTAGTTTACGATGGTAGCATTATAAGATGATCCCTCAAGCACACAATTTCAAGTTTTAAAGTGTTCATCCTTAGTAAGCACCGTTGCTAAAGCTCGTTGTTTCGAAGCACCACGTGATGATCGGGTGTGTTAGATTCTGCGAGTGTATACAACGTGAGCAAGCCAGATTTGCTCATGCGGAAGCTAAGGTTTGATCTTGACGAGCCTAGCATGTACAGACATGGTCTCGGAACACGGATCACCGAAAGGTAAAGCATGAGTCATATAGTAGATATGATGAACATGTTGATTGTTCGCCATTGAAGCTACATCAACTCTCGTGATGATCGGTTTTGATGTGGTGGATTTGGTTCGTGTGATCACTAAAATAATGTGAGGGATATTGTTTTGAGTGTGAGTTCAATGGCAATATGATTAAAAGTTGAACACTATTTATCATAAATTAAATCAAAGTGAATTTGCATAGTTGTTGTAGTCATTGGCATCCGTTTACCACCTTGCGCTTAGTTTTAATTGAGATGATAGAACTATAGAATTCTGGTTAGTTACTTTACGAACTGGTATCGTATTGTTTTGAAGTGTTAATCTAAAGTTTAAAAGTCCTATTGCAAACTTTCAGTAAAGTTCCGGTTACTCCATGAAGTTTAATAATTGGTATTAAAACAAGAGTGACAATTCCAAGTGTTAGTGTATATGTATCATGTTTGTCTCCATGATTCTTGATATTCAAAGGATTGTCTTAATATCAAGGTTATCTAGGATCTGAAAGAGTTGTTTCAGAAACCATGATGTGTGGAAGATATTGTGATATCTGAAACGAAGTTTTGGTTGCAACATGACAGAGTATAATATGGCAAAAGTCATGTTCTCATATTTGATGAGAATTTGCAAAGGGTTGGAGACATTAGTTGTCCTAATCCACCAAAAGGTTTTGGATAGCAACATTATACTCGCGATTCATCTTTATAAGCTAAAAGTAGCTTGATCATGAATAATTCCATGATAAGGGTGAATATTTGATGTAGGTAAAATATTTACCACACCAAGAGATTACTAAAGAATGGAATTTGAAAGCACACCAAACATTTGATGATGGTGATCTACTTCAAAGTGCAAGTCCAAAGACATTGGTATTTAATTATACATGCTTTGGACTATGTGTCATATGTATGACTCCACTATTGATGTTGATAGATTCTTTCAAACAGAAAAGGAAATACTGAAAGAGAATCTCATAAATATATGGCAGAAAAGAAAAGACTAATATTGTTCAGTTTAAGTATATAGATGATATACATGTTATGGCTATATTCTTTGCTTATTAAACAATGTGGTTCTTAAGTATTTGATACTGAATTTGTTGGTGTGAATCGTCATACGAAACAACACAATTCATGAACTACAATGGCCTAAGTAACTAGCAAAACAATATGTGATGATGTTCATCGAGAACAAATAAAGGGTTATTGTGCTGCGTGTTAAACATCAAAGCTTGCCTTCAAGATTTGTTTTATCAGGTATTATGAGAACAAAAGGGTTGTTCAAATAATTGTCGTAATCCATAAAAGATGGATGATTCACAAATCTAATTGGAGAAATCACATCCATAAAACTAGTGCTAAAAATGTCGAAAGACAAATTGATTGAAAGATCACTTAGGAAGTGACATCGCCGTTTAAATTATATTGGAAAGAAAACATGAAGAAACTCCATGTGGATGGAATTTTGGAGTCTTTTGATTTTTGATCAAATGACGCTTGTGAAACTTTCCTAGAGATAATTAAAACTTCGTTCATAGGCCAAAAGGGAACGAATGACTAGCTTATTGGAACTTGTACATATTGTTGTACGAAGTCCATTATGTGTAGTCAAGAGCGATGGATTTCAACTTCATATGCTTTCTCCGAAAATTTGAGTGAATATATGAATATTTACTTAATAAGGATGAAGTATGAAACATTTGAAAAGTTCAAAGACTTTCAAGATGAAGCGCAAGATCATTGTAACAAGAATATAAATAGTTTATGATAAGATCATAAAGGAAGATACTTGAGTTACAAGTTTAGCATAATACCTAAGATTTAAGGAATCGTTCCGTGGATTTGCATGTCCCGAAACACCATAAGATTATGGAGCGTTCGAGATATGTAATTAAACCTTGTTTGACATGGTAAGATCGAAGGTGTAAATCATAAAACTGCCATTATATTTTAAAGATTAAAAGCTACAGAGACTACCGTTTTTCCACTGAGAATAGCTCCATCATAATCCGTTGAAATGACACCATATAAAGTTATGGTTTGGGATAAAACCCAAGTTGTCCTTTCTTAAACATTGGTATGCTATGCATAAGAAAGATGTTTGCAACCAAAGTCGGATGAACCTGTCTTTGTATGTTATTTTGATTAACTGTTAAGTAATCCTCCATAACATCGGAGACAAAAGTGTTTGTCACTTAGAACGTCAAGTTTCTTTGAGAAGGAATTTTTCGTGAAAATATAAGTGGAAGGACAATAGAACTTTGATAAGGTTAAAAGAACCTTAGCTATATGTGCAAAGTTGCGCAGCGCCGAAAAGTGTTCCGGAGGCAGCAACAATGCTCATGGCTCACGTGCCTCAAAGGTTGTGGTTACGAAGGTCAAAGTTTCTATTGAACCAAGTAGGTCGAGTAAGCAATCAAATACCAAGATTTGAGGGTTGAATCATTATTTGAGAATAATGAACGTACTACATGCAAAGAAGCGATGATGGGCCCTGACTCCGTAAAATGGCTTGAAGCCATAAAATCCGTGATAGTTCCATACACGAGAAATCAAGTTTTGAACTTGAAGGACCCTCGAGAAAGGTGTAAGACCTTACATTTGTGTTTGGATCTATAAAGAAATAGACATGGATGTTTTGCATCTATGAAATGGTCGACATGTTGGGAAAGAGTTCACAACAATGTTCAAAGGTTGACTATGACAAGATTTGATCTTTCATAGCGATATTTAGTCTAGATGGATTAATGTAGCAACCACTACATATAATTTTGTTATGTGGTAGTTAAATAAACAAAACAAGTTCTTCTAATAGAATTTTTACCTAGGACATGTGCATAACACGGTCCATAGGGTTTTGTTAATTCAAAGGATGCTAAAAGCATATGCAAACTTCAATGGTTGAAGTGAGCATCGCGGAGTTGGAATCTTCACTATGATGAAACTGTTAAAAGAGTTTAATTTCATCAGAGACAATGAAGATGCTTGCATTTGAAAGAAATTAAGTGGGAGCGCTAAGACATGTTTCTAATACATTATGTGGAAGACATATTGTTGATTAAAAATGATGTATCTTTTATTAACACATATTAAGAATTTCATCTCGATGAAAGACTTAGGCAAAACCCAAATATTTGGCATCAATAGACGCTAATATGGTTGTGCCGAAAGTACATAGATGATGTATTGAATAAATTCAATATAGAAAATACAAGAAAGGTTCTTGTCGCACAAAAAGGATTGAATGAGTTCAATATTGATGATATATTCAAGTGTATTGACACTTGGTAAGTGAAACAAAGATTCAAGTATAGATTGATACTTGATGTATGAAATCACAAAGAGTATTTATATCAATCATACTGTGATATGTACAAATCCAGATATGTCCTATGCTCAAAATGTTATGAGCATATATCAGAATGATTCATAAGATAATCATTGGACGATAGTAAAAATATTCTTATGATCTTGTAAAAGAACTAAGAATATATTATTTTGTAGAAATGACAAATAGATGGTTAGTTCATTGTAAATGAATTACTTTGATACTATTTTTGTTACAAAGTACAAATTAAGTTTATCTCAATCTAAACTAACGGTGGCACAATATGATGGAAAGTAAGTTCCATAATGAATTTGTATGAATTCCAAAGTTAAGACATTGTGACAGATACTACAACAAAAGGCCGAGTATATGAGTGCTATTATAGCAGCTAAAGAGGGCATTTGTGTCAAGTAGTTTGTTATCAAACTAGGTGTAGTTCACAGCGGGATAATACTATGAAGATATATTGTACGACAATATTATCAACATGTTTTAACCCCAAAGAACTAAAGGTCTCACCAAAGGACCAAATTTATACAAAGCCATCTCATTAGAGAATGAGTGATGCATAGAGACGCAAAGACATGCAATTACACACGGACCTAGAAGTGTCAGATCCGGAGATCAGTTGACCACTAGCAAACGTGTACTTACAACACCGGAAAGCCATAGGTGTTGAATACACAAAGGTTTGAAACTAGATTATTGACTCTAGTGCAAGTGGGAGACTGTTGGAGATATGCCCAAGAGGCAATAATAAAGTAGGTTATTATCATATCTTCATACTTATGATAAATGTTTACATACCATGCTATAATTGTATTAAAAGGAAACATTAATACTTGTGTGATTTGTAAACATAAAAGAGTCCCTAGTAAAGCCTCTTGTTAAACTAGCTTGTTGGTTAATATATGATCATGGTTTCCTGATCATGAACATAGAGATGTTATTAACAACAGGGTCATATCATTAGGAGAATGATGTGATGGACATACTCCTATAGTTAAGCGTAGCATAAAGATCAAGTCATTTAAAATAGTTCATTTGCTATAAGCTTTCTGATACATAGTAACCTAATTCCTTCGACCATGAGATCATGTTAATCACCATCACTGGAAGGATGCTTTGATGATATCAAACACCGCACCATAACTGGGTGGCTATAAAGGTGGCATTGAGTGTTCAGAAAGTATGGGTTGAGGCTCATGGATCAAGAGTGGGATTTGTCCATCCATATGACAGATAGATATACTCTGGGCCCTCTCGGTGGAATGTCATCCAATTATCTTGCAAGCATGTGACTGGTTCACAAGGGATCACATACCACGGGAACGAGAAAAAAGTAATTATCAGTAACGAGGTTGAACTAGGTATGCAGAGATACCGACGATCAAAACCTCGGATAAGTAAACTATCGTGAGACAAAGGGAAATTGGTATCGTATGTAAGTGGTTCATTCGATCGCAAAGTAATCGTAGAAATATGTGGGAGCCATATGAATTTCCAGATTCCTCTATTGGTTATTGATCGGAGAAGTGTCTCGGTCATGTCCACATAATTCATGAACCGTAGGGAGACACACTTAAGGATTCGATGTTGTTGAGTAGTTATGGAATGATTAGTAAGAGACCGAATATTGTTCGGAGTCTCGGATGGGATCCGGGATATCACGAGGAGATCCGGAATGGTCCGGAGAATAAGATTCATATAATGAAAGTCCTATTTCGGTGTTCGGGAAAGTTTCCGATGATTTCATCGGAGAGGTTCTAGAAGGGTCTAGAAGGTTCACCGGTCCGAAAGGAGAATGGTCCATGAATGTGTCATGGGTAAGTGGAATGATTGGATCATGTCCAAGGTCACTTGGTGTTGGCATATGCAAGAGAGAAATAAAGCTCTAAATTGAAAGTCAAACGGGAAGTTTGAAAAGTCAAACTGGAACAATAGTTTCCTAGTGGGAGAAGAAACAAGTCCTTCTCTCAATCCAACTTGGGTTTGGGTTTGGATTCAAACCCACCCCTCCCAAGGCTGCCCCTCCCTCTCATAAATAGAGGGGGAGGGCTGCCCCAAACAAACACAAGTTCCAAGCCCTCTCCATGAGCCGCCGCCGCCAGCGCCGCCGCCCGTCGCCGCCGACACCTCCTCCTCCTCCCGGATCTCTAAACCCTAGTTTTCCGGGAAACCCTAATCCACCATACTCGCTTCGGCTTAAGGCGAAGCCATGCGAGATCTCCCCTCTACTTCCGGTACGACGCCGTCATGCTGCCGGAATCACGAGGAGAGTGCTACAACCTCCGCTGCCTGCTGGAACAAGGGAGAGGAAGGTCTTCATCGAGTACCGAACGTGTGACCGATTGCGGAAGCGCTGCCGAAACGCAGCGCCGGAAGGATCGTCTACGCTATCTTGAGATCGGCAACTGTACGACTACATCACCCACGAGAATCTGCTCTCGTTAACCGCTTTGGAATCTTCGAGGGTGAGTTCCTCTATCGACTCGTTGCTACAATCCAGTAGATAGATCTTGGCTTGTTTGTGTGAATGCGTTAGAAATTTTTTGTTTTCCGTGCTACGAACCCCTACAAAGGACATGTCCTCCAGACCGAAAAAAAGAAAAAATATGCAAACGAATATATCATATGATGAGCCAAAGCGTCACATAGTTCTTTCAGGGAAAAGAAACATCGTGGGAATCGAGGACAAGACAGACATGTTAGAAGATTATAATAAGTTTGATGAAATTCCGCCTTTCACAGTGAAAACTGACCCAAGCATTCCGTTAAGTAAAGAAGATGCTCCATGGTTACGTCTGAAGCGATCATAAGAAGGACATATGCCAAGAAGTTCATGCTCATATTATGTAACTCTAGTTCATGTCTTTCGCGGTTTGTGGCTTCACCGAAGGGTATCTTTCGCGGTTTGTGGCTTGACCGGGACTATATATAGGGGGGCCTTTAGTCACGGTTTTGTAGTCTCAGTTTTTAATATTAATAAATGTCTTGAGTGTTAGTCCCGTTTTGTGGCTGGACTGGGACTATGAAGAAGTTGTCCTGATTCGTACTTACCATTAAGATCTGATCTCCAAACGCGCGCGGTCACATATCAGGGAGTGCCTCTATGACGAGTTTCTCGGAGATGCCGGAGGACTGGGATTCGGCGGCATCTCCCTGAAACTGGCCGTAGTGGTGTCCCTGCTCTCGAAAACCATCTTGCAGCTTGTAACTTCTCTAACTAGATCAATACGCCTGGGAGCTAACTAATTTCACATATTAGGGAGTGCCTCTATGACCAGTTTCTCGGAGATGCCGGAGAACTGGGCTCCGTCGGCATCTCCCTGAAACTGGCCGTAGTGGTGTCCCTGCTCTCGAAAACCATCTTGGAGATGCCTCAAACTGGCTGGAGGACTGGACTCACAAGGATGCCTATTTATAGTACAAGCAGCTCGGCATAGTGTCGACACTTACGAAATAATGTCGACACTCACCCCTATTATTAGTGCTGACTCGTGTTTTGTCCTAGTTGGTGTCTCCAACCGGGACTAAAGGTTCATCTTTAGTCCCGGTTAGTGACACCATCCGGGACAAGGTACACGCCGCACGAAATAATATCAACACTCACCCCTATCATTAGTGCTGCCTGGCCCAGCCTGCCGAAATCCCTCCAACCGGGACTAAAGATGAACCTTTAGTATATTGAAAATCCGAACAATGAAAATCCTTCGCGTGGTGTCATATTATGTGACATAGTTGAAAGGAAAAATACCAGACTTGGTATATTGATCATGTCTCGAAAAAACCTTCACAAAATGACCTATCATGTTCGAGGTTTCATGGCTTTCGCTCCAAATGACCAATGTTATGTGCTGAATCACGGCATAGTTTGTGATGTTGTGCCCATATTATGCATGCGTGTGGACATTGGTATGGAGAACAATGTTGCAGGAGGAAGTTTTCCTTTTTGTCGCACGGAAAAGCCTTTTTCTATTTTCCGAGCGCAAAAAAGGGTCGTTTTGTGAAGTAACCACCAAAATGCCGTTTCACAATGCTACCGTCCCATTTTACTAAAATATTAGACCACGTTACATGGACTATCTCCCAACCGGGACATCTCAAACCTTTTCGTCCATCCCGGGTAAAAAGGACAAATGTCTGCCGAATCGGTAGGAAGTGGGTCCAGTTTGTACTACAGGTACATGATCTATCGCCCGTGATTTTTTGAAAAAATCATTTTTAGACTCGCAATATGTGGTTTCTTCAGAGATCCAATGCAAGTCTAACGATGCTCGTCCCCTATCTTCATGCACGCTGGTTCGACCATAGTTAGAAATTCAGATAATTCAAAACGGGCATAATAAATTCAAAAAAATCCGAACAATAAAAATCCTTCACGTGGTGTCATATTATGTGACATAGTTGAAAGGAAAAATACCAGACTTGGTATATTGATCATGTCTCGAAAAAACCTTCACAAAATGACCTATCATGTTCGAGGTTTCATGGCTTTCGGTCCAAATGACCGATGTTATGTGCTGAATCACGACATAG
Organism: Avena atlantica; assembly: GCA_910589765.1. Lineage (NCBI taxonomy): Eukaryota > Viridiplantae > Streptophyta > Magnoliopsida > Poales > Poaceae > Avena > Avena atlantica. The sequence continues at coordinate 491,131,563 of OU342733.1, read as the reverse complement.
TTTGTGACGTTGTGCCCATATTATGCATGCGTGTGGACATTGGTATGGATAACAATGTTGTAGGAGTAAGTTTTCCTTTTTGTCGCACAGAAAAGCCCTTTTCCATTTTCTGAGCGCAAAAAATGGGTCGTTTTGTGAAGTAACCACGAAAATGCCGTTTCAGAATGCTACCGTCCCATTTTCCTAAAATACTAGACCACCTTACATGGACTATCTTCCAACCGGGACATCTCAAACCTTTTCGTCCATCCCGGGTAAAAAGGACAAATGTCTGCCGAATCGGCAGGAAGTGGGTCCGGTTTGTACTATAGGTACATGAGCTATCGCCCGTGATTTTTTGAAAAAATCATTTTTAGACTCGCAATATGTGGTTTCTTCAGATATCCAATGCAAGTTCTAAATGAGCCATTTTTCTTCCCGCCATTTTTCTTCCCGTCATTTCTCCCGCCATTTCTTCCTGCCAGTTCTTCCCGCCAGTTCTTCCCTTCAGTTATCTTCCTGCCATTTCTCACTATATATATATATGTAGGGTTGGCCTCCATTGTCATTGCACATCTCTAGACTCATATCTGCAACCTCATCACTCTTTCCCACGACTTCCACCGTAGCACTAACTCCCAGGGAGGCGGAGGCGCTTTGCGCCTCGAACTACCCCTGCCCGTCGGGCTACTGTGTCCCCGTCGGCTGGATGCTGAGCGCCGGAGGCGTGCCGGTTCCTCCTCTCCCTCTAGGTGTGGCGCGTCGAATGGCCATCACGAACCACTACTAGTTCGATATCACGCCGGAGCAGCGGAGGAATCCCAGATGGCATCCCGACTATTTCCCGACTTGGGAAGCCTTCTTCGTGGATCGGCGTGAGAGGGCGCTCGCCAGGCACGAGGAGGATGGCCCACCTCCTCCGAACTTCAACGAGGCCGTCCGTCGTTTGTGGTGGCCCGGTCGGACTCTCCAGAGCGTCATGGCCTATGACATGGCCACCGACTCTAGCCCCCGCCTGCGCTACCCTCAAGTCTAGCCCAGTCGTACTCAGCCTTCAAGGTTCAACTACGACGACCCCGACGATGACAGCGACGACGGCCGCGGCGAGTACGACGACTACAGTGGCGAGTATTACAGGTGTAGGCAGGAGCATGACTGAATCACTCCAACATTGCAAAACAAGTTCGGCCGATTGTGGCTTAATCTGGCCATGTATATTAATTTCCAGTTCTTCTATGTAACTTTGTGTTAGTTGCGTTATGTACTTTAATTCCAGTTCTATCCTAATAAAATTTTCTTTCCGCCCATTATTTCCCGTCCTTTTTTCCCGCCCATTAATATATAAAAAATATAAGTTAATTCAAATCCAAATTAAAACACAGAAAATGGTTTTGAATTATTTATTCAAATCCAGACACTTTTTATGTTTAAAGTTTTTCTAAATTCCAAATTAATATTCAAAAAATATAAGTTAATTCATTTTTAATTTTAAATGGTTCATAGTTTAAATGGTTACATTAATTATTTTTTTAAAAGAGAAAATGGTTTTGAATTAGTTATTCAAATTCAAACACTTTTTATGTTTAAAGTTTTTCTAAATTCCAAATAAATGTTCAAAAAATATAAGTTAATTAATTTTTCATTTTAAATGGTTCATAGTTTAAATGGTTACATTAATTATTTTTTAAAAATATAAAATGGTTTTGAATTATTTATTCAAATCCAGACACTTTTTATGTTTAAAGTTTTTCTAAATTCCAAATTAATATTCAAAAAATATAAGTTAATTCATTTTTAATTTTAAATGGTTCATAGTTTAAATGGTTACATTAATTATTTTTAAAAACAGAAAATGGTTTTGAATTAGTTATTCAAATTTAAACACTTTTTATGTTTAAAGTTTTTCTAAATTCCAAATTAATATTCAAAAAATATAAGTTAATTCATTTTTAATTTTAAATGGTTCATATTTTAAATGGTTACATTAATTATTTTTTAAAAATAGAAAATGGTTTTGAATTAGTTATTCAAATTCAAACACTTTTTATGTTTAAAGTTTTTCTAAATTCCAAATTAATATTCAAAAAATATAAGTTAATTCATTTTTAATTTTAAATGGTTCATAGTTTAAATGGTTACATTAATTATTTTTAAAAATAGTAAATGGTTTTGAATTAATTATTCAAATTGAATCACTTTTTATGTTTAAAGTTTTTCTAAATTCCAAAGTAATTATCATTTAAAAAACATTACAAATTTAAACCCCAAAATAAAAAATAAGGCGGGAACAGAGAGAAAATTCCTGAAAAATTTTGAAAACAGGGTCATATGTCCCGGTTGGAGCCACCAACCGGGACTAAAGACCCCCTGCGCGCGCCCCTTGGTCTGCTGAGAAAATTGGAGTATACGTCCCGGTTGGTGGCTCCAACAGGAACGTATGACCCTTTAGTCCCGGTTGGAGCTACCAACCGGGACAAAAGGCCCTTTGGTTAATAACTGGGTGCCCCTCCTCTTCTTTCCCATCTCACAATCTTCTCGCGCACAGGGACTAAAGCGAAGCCGTCAGGCTGCCCCGCCGCCCTACACGCCCTACCGGCCTTCGCCGCTGCTCCGCCTCCTCGCCAGGAACCTCCTCACCGAAGCTCGCTTGCAGTCTTGCTCTCTCCTACCGGAATCGAGCACGTCCTCTCCGTCACCAACGTCGGCCGCCGTCACCATTCACGCCGTTCAGGACCTCCCCGCGCTTCCCCGTCACTACCTTGAGCACCAGGGTGAGCACGCGGATCTCGCTGACCTTTTTTCCCTCTCTCCCTCGCTCTGTAGTCCCCGCTCGCCGACGACCTGCAAGCGCCGCCGCTGCTGCTCGCCATGCGCCATGATCCGGTGACCAATCCGAAGCGGCGCCGCTGCCTTTTGGCTCAACGCAACCACGCGAGTCTAGCGCGCTAGCCCATGCAGCCACGCTCACCTCCTAGCGCCGACCCGCGCCGCTGTCTGGCCCGTTGGCCGGCGAGCCGACGTGGCATCCGTGTGGCATCCTCGTGTTGCCTGCGTGGCCCATGCCCACTCGTCAGCCTCTCTGGCTAGATACTGCCTCGGTGAGAAATAACCAACCAGCCCCCCCCCCCCCCGGTCCCTCTTGATTGCCATGGGGCCCCTCTGTCAGTCACTGTGGCTAGGTATGCCCGCAGTGTAAAAAGTTTAACCAGCTTTTAATAATTTCAGAAATAATTATAATCTTATAAATTCAATAACTTTTAATCTATAAGTCAGAAAAATATGAACAATATATCAAAATGTTCAGAAAAATGAAACCTAGCTATCTAAGCTATAATCATGCATTGTTCAACAACTTAAATGACAAGTTTAATTAGAAGAACAAATCCACCCCTCTCATGTGTTCCGGAGTTTCTCCGAGTTAGGGTTTTCACCCCTCGGAACCCCGATTAATTGTAGAGCATGCTTTAGGGTTACATTTCAATGCAATTCAACTTGTCATATCATCATACTTTCTTGAGCATTGCATCGATGCCATGTGTTGATTGTTTCCCTTTCTTTCCGTTGTTTGTTTCTTCCCGGTAGAATACGATATCGAGATCGAGATCAAAGACAGAGATCAACACCGTCGAAGCTCGAAGACAAATACTTGACCAACTGTAATCAAGTCAAGTACAAGGATCCTGCAGCTCTGCTTTCGTCTATCAACATGCAAAGGCAAGCATAGCCCTACCATGATATAATCCTATGATTTCGAAAGCATTTCAATTCTTGCCATGATGCATACAATTCTACTGTGGTCTTTTATCGATAGATAGAGTGTCCTATATATTATCATATTTTGTATTTGTATATGTATATGTATATGTATATGTATATGTATATGTATATGTATATGTATATGTATATGTATATGTATTTGTATTTGTATTTGTATTTGTATTTGTATATGTATATTATCATATTTTGTATTTGTATATGATATTAGTTGTCATAGACCCTATTTGAATCGATGTTGCACCTAGGGTTAGCCGGTGTGTCCTCGCCAGGGCATCCCGAACCCGAGGGTTGATTGATTGCCGCCTTTCTTTCCGGTATTGGTTCTTCGCTTTATACACGACGTGCCTGATGTAATAAATTGTTTTATAATTCCAGAAAATGATTAAATATTGTAAAATTCATATCCTATTATTTATAAGTCAGAAAAATACAAATAATATATCAAAATGTTTAGAAAAATGAGTTCTACCTTTTTAAGCTATAATCATGCATTGCTAATCAACTTTAATGACAAGTTTAATTAGAGAACTAAATCAACCCCTCTCATGTGTTTCCGGAGTTTCCCGAGTTAGGGTTTTCAACCCTCGGAACCCCTTTAAATTGCCGAGCAAGTTTTAGGGTTTCATTTCAATGCAATTCAACTTGTCATATCATCATCCTTGTTTGAGCATTCAGCCTATCCCTCCTCCCCGACCGCCACAGCGCCTCCGTCTCCGTCCATCGCCACGCGCTCCAGCCGCCCCTTCCCTTTTAGTGTGTATGTATATATAGTGTGTATGCATATATTTTTATTTTTGTGCATGTATATATTAGGGTTTCTCTGAATTAGGGTTTATCCGTTTTGACTTATCCGTTTTTCCACCTATGCAGAAAATATGGACCCACACGTCAGAGACGAAGAAAAGGAAGAGTTGATCCAAGGTGTGATCCGCGGGGAAGAAAATTTAGATGTATCGACGTTTCTGAACAACTCCGGTGAGGGTGATCCTCTTTTTTCCGGAATAGACGACTTGTTCGAGGTTGAAGGTGTTGCCTTCCGCGAGGGAGAAGGCGATGCCTTGTGTAATCGAGAAGACCACCGCTCTGTCGAGGTGCATGTAATATAATTAATTCATTAATTAATCATCTGCTATCTATATAGAAATAGTAACGACGATCTTTCTTCTTTTAGCCTTCTGGATCGAACAAATCTACTGAAAAGAGCGGACGAGGCCCAACCAAAAAGTTGGAAGACCATGAGAGGTTCAGGATCGAAGATATCGCTGAAAACGGCAAACCGACGGCTCCCGAAGTTGTCGCAATCAAATTTGTGGCACAATGCAGAGTAATCGTTAGGGACTTAATCCCGATCACCATTCAAAATTAGAATAGGCCTACTGATGCTAAAGAAGAGGGAACATGTTTGTTTGTCCCTAACAAGGCCAAAGATTTACTGTGGAAGAGGCTCATGGTTAATTTCAAACTACGAAGATAGAGCTGGATCCAAATGCGGAGGATCCAGTTGTGGACGCCTTAGAACATGGGAGAGCCATGGAGGCTAAGGTCAGGAGTGGGCTATGAAGAAGATGGCCCAGTGTTTCACCAACTAGAAGAAAAGATTGCACCTTGACTATGTCGTGAAAGAGAAGACTCCGGATTTCAAGAAGATTCAGTTTGAGAAGATAAAACCATTCTGGGCTGAGTTTGTAAATTATAAGACATCAGAAAAATCTAAGAAAATGTCTGCAACGAATAAGCTGAATGCTGCTAACAAGAAGTATCACCATACTATGGGGCAAGGTGGCTACAGGGCTGGCATTCCTAAGTGGGAGAAACTTGAGAATGAACTGTGTGCTAAAAAGATCACCCCAGAGACAGACGATTGGGTAGAACGTGCAAGGAATTGGTTTTACGGGCATGGGGCACGTTGGACTCGGAAAGGGATGTGTATATATAACATACGACATAAAGAATACCCCTTGCCAATCGAGAGGATGAGAAAAGCAGTAAAGGCTGTTAAATATGGGGACTTCATTCCTGATAGAGAGAATGATGAGCTCACACTCGCCCTTGGAAATACGGAACATGATGGATGAACACGAGGCACAAGAGGCTCCCAACCATGGAGGACTGGGTTTCCCGAACAGAGGAAGAAATATCCTGATAGAAGCCGTCAGAGGAGAAAGGACAGGGCGGAAGTTGAAGCAGATATTCAGAAAGAGCGAATTCGTATAATTGAAGAATGAATAAAGCAACAACAAGATGAAATTAACGCACTTAAATAGCAAAGTACTACCGGCCCATCTCAGCAGCACACTGCATTTGATGCTACCGTCCTGTCGAATAATCGAAAAAGCAGTGTGGCTTCCACCGAGGTCCCGGGTGATGATAATGGCGATGACGATGGTGCACCGACGATGGCTCCTGTTGGCTACCCAGTGGATGATATCACAGAGATGACACACTGCGATCTACATGTCAAAGTTGTGAAAATATCAATGAAGGTGGCAGTCGGCTATGCCTTACTAATTGGACCCACACCAACCTACCACTGTCGTCCGGTTCCAGAGGGCTACGCTGTTGTCGGGGTGGATGAAATCATGCCCACCTTTGAAGTTTTGGATCTTCACTACCCTGCAGGTGAAGGGGATGCGACTGTACTGGGAGACGCAACAAACATCACCATTCTATGGCCGAAGGAATGTATCGTGCTTCGAAATCACATGCCAAGGCCATCTTCGCCGCCGCCTCACCCGTCTCCAGCGAGGTAGTCGCCGCCGCGGCAGCCGTCTTCGTCGCCTCACCCGGCTCCGTCGCCTCACCAATCTCCGGCGCAGCCATCGCCGCGGGAGCCATCGCCGGCGCCTTAGGATAAAAAGTGTAAGAGTACCGCTACTCTACGTCATGGTAAGCGATCACCGAAATGTAAACAAGAGCCTCTTCCAAAAGTACCAAAGGTTCCTCCCAAGAGAGCTTATGACTGTACTAAAGAGGAGACTGCGACGATCGTTGATGCGGAAACGACAGCATTTTTCGCTAAGCTGAGGCGGCCGAAAGAGCCAGAGTTCCCCAGCACCAAAGAAGAAAAAGCCAAAGTGTTGAAAATGCTAAAGACTCTTCATCAACCCGAGCTAAAGCTGTCATCAGACTATGAGCGTTCTATTCTCAAGTCACATGCGGCACAAAAAGCCTCGAAGAGCAGTACTGATGCAAGCGAGAAATTTGTTGCCTAGCTCGTAGAAACAAGCAAAACAGTCTTGCGCCCCTCTCAAGGTGATTTCCCAAACCAATGTGGGGTCGAGCAAATATGGGGCCGAAGAGCAGTATGATCCAGAGGTAGTTGCACAATACGGAGAAGCTGCCGCTGCTCAAGGTATGAGTATTGCCCAGTACTTATCCCAGTTAGAGTACTTCCCCGTGAGTGAAGTAGCATACAAATATCCGTACGGCAAACCTCTCGTCAAACCCGAGGAGGTAAATAATCTTCTAACAAAAATGCGAAGATTGCATAACTGGTACATGCACGCCACAAAGGCCCGGGCTAACTGGATAGTGCTGAGGGTTACAAAAAAGCATCATGGGAAAGAAAATGATGACATGATATCCATTAAATTTGATGAACTATTTCAATTATTCAATCAAGACGCCTCGGACAAATCGATCATCAGTGCCTATTGTCTGTAAGTACTAATTCTGTAATTAATTTAGTCTCCAGCTATCTCACCTTGTTTATTGCATGTATATAATCATAGTGTAATATGCAGAATGAAGATTCTCGAATGCAGCAGAGGACAAATCTATGACATTGGCTTCATTGACCCATATTGGGTTCATGAAGCTAATCTCAAAACAAGCCCCCAGGATACGGAGGATAATATAGTACACGCGTTAAGGTTTCAAGAAACCAGAAGGGAAATACTTTTTTCTTACAACTTCGAGTGAGTGTTATTGTCTTCTATACACTTTCTATTTCGCTTACTCGATGTTAAGTATATAATTGATTAGTTATGCATTCGCAGCTTTCACTATATTCTGTTAATCATTCAACTTGACAAATGGCGTGTACTAGTCATGGACTCGAAACATAAACCCCTTGAGCAGTGGAAGGACATGCAGATGCTTCTCCAGCGGTAATTCTAATCATTACGACACTATATCGGCAACGTTCGTGAATTTTATGATATCAAGTAATTAATAACTTATTTTATTTGTTCTCTTTACCGGGCAGCGCTTGGAAACGGTTCACCAACAAGGCTAGGGGTGTTTGGAAAGCGGAGCTTACATTTGAAGCACTAGATGTAAGCACCACTAGCTATATCCGCGCATCTCTTTGATTCTAGTTTTGATACAGTTATTATCATGCTTGATTATTATTTTGATTGAACTATGTTCTCGTAAAGTGCCTGACACAGGGACCAGGTAACTATCTATGTGGATACTATATTTGCGAGTTCATCCGGCAGACGTGCGATGAGAAGGGCAGAAATTTAGAGCAACTCCACGTACGTAAACAATTTCTATAGTTTTTAATTACAATCAAATTGTGTTTAGTTTCATTCATATAGGCTGACTCCTTTTTTAAATCAGATCGAACGTCTATGAGACGGTCTTCTGCCAAAGGATCGCGTACGAGCAATTCAGAAGGAATTGACGGGATTCTTGATGCAGAAGTCCTAAACCGAAAAGGGGAATACTATTCGGCTGTGTATAGACAATAGGGATTGTAAAAAGGGCAACTTTTGTATGTAGTGCATGAACTCGATCCGTGTATCGAATGTAATATTGTCATGATGATCTTGTGTAATATAACGGTTCCTTCATTGATAAGTGCAAAACACTAAATAAACAATAAAACAACCTAAATGAATTCTCTGTCACGGCACAAAAAATGGCGAAAATGCTGCCGCGGCAACAAAATATGCCAAAATAAATTCTCTGCGGCGGCAGAGAAATGTGCCAAATCTCTGCCGCGGCAGGAGGTTATTTGTCCCGGTTCGTGTTACAAACCGGGACGGTTGCTTCACCCCCCCCCCCCCCCCCCCCCCCCCCCCCCGCCCTTAGACGCCGCCACGTGTACCCCCATTTGTCCCGGTTGGTGGGGCAACCGGGACTAAAGGTTGGGGCTTTAGTCCCGATTGCGCCCGGTTAGGTAACCGGAACTAATGCCTCTTACCGACCGGGACGAATGGGGCGTTTTCTACTAGTGCTAGCACATGTGAAGAGAAGGTGATTGATATCCTCCACTCCAAGTTGGCATACTGGACATATGACGTGATGCCAAGATAGCCATCCCAGGCACAATTCCATGTAAAGCTTTTCATAGAATTTTTTAATTTTTTTATGAATCTTAAATTTCCATAAGATCTTCCGTACATCATTCAAAGTCGATGAGCCCTGTCCGTCACTCCTTCTGGTTTTTGATCCATACTGATGTTGTCATTCAATATAATAAGCCAACTTAACCGATAAGGTGTACGACACTGTCATATGCCAGGCAACGAAATCATCCGAGAGATGTTCATTGAGTTGAATTTTTAGAGTACTTTCAGCATCCACTCAAAGAAAGATCGTCCTACTTAGATCATCATCCCACGTATTAGTGTACGGGTTAATGAGCTCGTCTACGGTCTGCAGAACAACATGACCACACGATGATAGGACCTTGCAAGTCAGACTGGTAGGTATCCCATCCCAGATGTTAACCTTCTCTCCTGATCCAATTCACCATATGTGTCCACGTTTAAATATTTGCAATCTAGACACAATACTCTGCCAAGTAAATGAGGACCCTTTTCTAGGTCCCGCTTTAAGTAGATTTCCATGTGGATAATATTTAGCTCTTAAAGCCCGAGCTCAAAGAGACTCGGGATTAGACAACAATCTCCATGCCTGCTTTGACAACATAGCTAGATTGAAAGAGTGTAAATCACGAAACCCCATACCTCCCGCATTCTCGTTCATCTGCTTCTTAATAAGTACATTCTGCTATGTTGTTGGCTTGTTGGCTTCTTAATAAGTACCTCTCTAAGACCAATATGTAAGGAGGCAAGTTCGTGTCTCATATATCCGTATGTTAAAATTACATCATCGGAGAGGTACACATCAAATTGGTGCAACTTCAGTTGAACATACAGTATATTGCACATATAAACCCATGAACACAGCTGCATATATACATATCTGAAACAGGGGATTAGTGATTCCTATATTGCCATGAATATATATACACAACATAAATCCGAATAGAGAATTGGTAGTATGTATGTGCGCGATCGAGATGGACACAATTGGTTTCATCACATGTATCTTCGTAGGTAGTCGACCCGTGTCGGGTGCTTGAGCTTCATGAGCGCCTTGAGCTCGTACTTGCGCACCATCTCCCTCGAGATCCTCAGATTGCCGGCGATCTCGCTCAGCGTGCGCCTCCCCCTTCCGTCCAGCCCGAACCTCTGCCGGATCACCACGCTCTCCTTGGGCTTCAGAGAATCAAGCTGCATCACAACAACATTCATCGTTAATGGTGACCGTATTATCAATCAACCAAACACATTAGTTCTTGTTGTTGTGGTGCTTACGAGGTCGTCGATGGCGAGGCGGAGGAGGCGGTTGTGCTTGTGGGTGTCGACCCCGATGGCGTCGCCGTCGGTGACCTCGTTGATGAGCTCTTCCTGCGTGACACGGTTCCGGGAGTGGAGCGAGTAGGTGGGCCTGGTCATCCGCACCACGTCGCGGTACCTCGCCGGAGACAGCCCCACTTTCTTCATCGTCTCCTCGTCCGTCGGCGCCCTCCCGAGCTCGAAGGACAGCTCCTCCCTCGCCCTGTTGATCTCCTGCCTCTCCTGCACGACGCAATCAACTGAGTCAAATTTCCTGGAACTGACGAGCAGGACGTGCATTGCTGTCGCTGAAGGCTGAGCGAGCTGGGACACATTAGGCGTTACCGATTCCATGGCGAAGGGGAACCGGGTGAAGCTGGAGAGCGTCATGGCGCGGACGACGGAGTGGCGGATCCAGAAGAGCGCGTAGGTGGAGATGCGGAAGCCGCGCTTGGGCTCGAAGCGGTCGATGGCCGTGATGAGCCCGTTGGCGCCGGCCTGGCACAGGTCGGCGAACCGCTCGTCGCCGGTCATGTCCGGGTAGTACTTGTTGATCGCGTACAGGACCAGACGAAGGTTATGCTGGAAGCAAGCAATGGCATCAGCAATTCACCCGCAATTCAGCAATTTTAGCTGGGTGTTTCATACTAGTACAAAGTTCAGAGAGTTCAAGACATTGGTACAACAGAACAGAGTACTCGGCAGATTAATGTTCCGATCATTGACGGTACCTTGATGAGCTTGTTCCTTGCTGCCCGGCCAACTTCGCGGCACCGCCGCAGCCGCTGCACGGGCATGTTCATGGCCTCGGCGACCTCGACGTCCGTCGGCTCCCTCTCCAGTTCGTTCTGCAGGTTCTCGTGCACCTCCAAAATCGCCTGGAACATGTTCAGTCAGGGCCTCAGTTCAACTAGTTTTTGGATCAAATCAAGAGGAAATTAAAGTTGACTTGGATCGTTCAAGAAGGCAAGTGATTGATTACCTTCATGGGCTGCACGATCTTGAAGAGCCGGGCGCTCTGCGCGGCGGAGAGCACGGGCGGGATCTTCATCCGCCTCCAATCCAGGCTGCCCATGTCCGTCGACACGGCGTGCTCCCTCAGCAGCGCATCCTCGAACCCGCGCTCCTCGCCCACCTCCTCCTTACCCGCGGCCTCCCTCATCTCCACCCTCTTCCCCAGGTCCATCCGCCGCCGCCGCCGGCTCCGCACCACCACCGTCGTCCTCGTCGGTGTGGTCGTCGTCGTCCCCGCCGCCGCCTTCTTCCTCCCCTTCCGCTTCTTCTTCGTCGCCTTCTTGCTCTGCTCGTCCTCCTCCACCAGGGCCGGGCTCCGCTTGTACAGCGTCTCCAGCGCGGCGGCCACCTCGTTGTAGTCCGTGCTGATCACGCCCGCCTCCTCCGACGGCGCCGGCGGAGGAGGGAGCTTGGCCACGGCCGTGCTCTGCTTCGACGCGAGCGCTTTGGCGGCCGGGGCTCGGCGCTTTGGCGACTTTGCCCCGCCGGCGATGGCGAGCACCGTGGGCCTGTACCGCCGGCGCTGGCCACCCGCCGAGAGCGGCCGGCTGGGCGTGGTCACCGTGGAAGTCATCGGCGATGATCGGGTGGGATCGCGATCGGAAGAACCGTCTAGAGACTCTGAGCTCAGCTGGGCGCGTTCGTGTGGAAGCAGTGCGACGCGATGCTGGCCGCGGTCTCCTTCGCTCGGCGCCATATATGGCCAGGCGAGAAGCCGGACACGTACGTCGGCGGTTGGCCGAGCAACGGCCGCCACGAGCCGGCGAGGGGCGATCACACGGACGGGAGGTGGCCAGGCCGACGTATCGGACGGCAACGGAGGCGGAGGCGTGGAGCGGGAGCCGCGCGGGAGGTGGTGCGTGGATGAGGCGGGCGCCACGTGGGCGGGTGCCATAAGCTGCGTGTTATTCCGAGGGACCACGCGCAGTCGTGAATCCAGGCCCCACGCTGCAGCGGGACGTGGAGGTGTCTCGTGCAGAGCAGGACGAGTGCTGCGAGGAAAACAGAGTGGGCCGTGGCCACGGGAAAAATCTTGTTCCAATACGATGGGCAGAACACGTCGAAATTTGAGCGCCACAAAAGCCTGTTTTTGATTTGACTTGGTGTTTGACTTCAACTTGTCCAAGTTCACCTTGGAAACTGTAGTGTGTCAAGTGGGATCCCCATTTTTAGTTTATTTGCCAAAATCTATTTTAGATTTTGAGTAAAATTTAAAACTAGAATCTGACAAATGAACTAGAGGTTGAATTTTGGCGGGATTCTACATGACACCTTATCAAACTGCCTTACTGGTTATGATCAAATGCCTTTATATGAGCGAACTAGTGACTATGGAAAATCTTTTTTTTACAGAGACTATGGAAAATCTTACGATAGAGTAAACCTAGATTTTCCTTGGGAAGTGGTTCGCAAAAGAAAAAAATAATAACTTTCAAGTTTTATTTTAGAAATGAAAACAAAGTAACCCTCCTCTCCCTCCCGCTCTCATGTCGTCCCTAGGGTGCCACCAGGTCAAAACCCTAGTGCCGCCACAAAAGCTGGCGTGGCGTCTGTGGGGTTCGTCTACGTGTGGACGGTGCTCCCTGGTCAAGCGGTGGCGGCAGACTCCTTCACGGTCGACAACACACCCTGCTACGTCTTGGAGGATGGTGGAGGATAGTGTTGTGGGTCTGGTCTCCTTCCCAGATCCGTCACCTGCGCGGAACAGTGCGCTGAAGTACTAAAAATATCTAGCACTTGTAAATTTTAGACGGGCACAACCTATCTACTCCCTCCCTTTGGAAATATAAGATGTTTTAGGTTTGTAAAAAAGATGTATCTAGACATCTTTTAGTGTCTAGATTCATTTGAACCTATACACTAAAATTTGTTTAGATACATCTCTTTCACAAATCTAAAACATCTTATATTTCTAAACGGAGGAAGTATTTGTCTTCTGTTTGGGTCTCAAAGTCCCACCAAGAATCCAAATCCTTTTATGGATTCTCTCCCAGAATAAGATCATGACTAGGGAAAATATTAGGAAAAGAAGAATGGCCGAACCACTAGAATGTGATCTTTGTAAGGACATTGAGTCTGTTAGCAATTTATTTGGTGGTTGCATAGTACCTAGTAGATTGATTTGGTAGGATGTCTTTGAGGTTTTTGATAATAATGTCAGCGACTTTGAACCTATTGCTTCTAAATGGATATGCAACAAATGCTTCTTACATTTCTATGTTGTCTCTGCTGCCATCTTATGAGTAGTGTGGAATAACATAGTGTTTAATATAGAATAACTTTGACTAATATGAAATAAGTGTGGAACATGATTCTAATGTATATGAGAAACTGGAAGATTCCGATCCTTTCGAAAGTTTGGAGGGAGGAAAGATGGGTCAGTTCGTGGATAGGATGATGCAGAAATTCAAGACCCCCTGGCGCTACCAGGCTCAAATGCAACAACTTGAGATGGATCTCTTTATCGATTTCGTCTACTGAAGGCGCTGCTCATAGTGTCCAATATTCAGTGGCATACGTCAAGGACCACCCGTAGGAAGATTCATCGATCCATGTGGTGATACGAGAAATGGTGAAAAATTCTCCCAAAGCAGATGTTGCTATAGGTGTTTATATGTTGTCGTTCTGGACATATTGGTAGTTTGGCTGCTAGCAGTGCATGCGGGCTTTCCGCTGCTCGTAAAATAACAGTATATGGTTAGGAACATGCTCTATTATCCGGATCTGGGAAGCAATTAGTAGCTACTACTACTTTGTTCTTAAATGTAATTATTGGAGTTGGAAGGCGTTTTGGAAGTTTAAATTGAATTCCAAAAATATCTTATATTTACGAACATTATATAACAAACAATATTCTCTCAACTAAAAAATATCTCCATCATAGGACAAATTGTTTTCATGAGGCCTGCTTATATTCTCTCCCACACATCCAAAAACCGACCTGAATTGTTCAAAAAAAAAAGTTGAGTGAAAGGGGTGAGAGAAGGCGAGAGATAGATCCAGTGTGTTATTTGGGTAGTGAGGCGATAACGACATCGTGAAGTTGTAATAAGGTCATCCTATCCATGTCCCCCTTCCAACGGTGGTCCTAACGCATGCGGAGGGATTGTGGAGTTGTCTTCTCGACGGATCTCCTAGGATCCGAACGATGTTCAAATATGTTTTTCTTGTTAGAGTTATAACCTTCCGATTGATATTTTTAAATGTTGATGATGGTTACTTCTCAGGTACGCTGGTCCTTTGGGCCTTTAGCACGCCGGCTTCTCGACTATTTTATAAAAAAAGTTTTCCGACTCTAGGGAGGGTTGATGAGTGCAGCATGCCTTCAGCTTGCTCCACCTTGTAGTCGTGCTAGGTACTACAAGGATTTCATTATATTTTTTATTACTTTTGAGGATATTTGTACTAATGTTGCTTATTATTAATAGATTTAAAAATATTTTCGGCAGTTAAAGTAGTGGACTTGAGGAAACTATTCAAACTCTCGATTAAACCATTTGGAACTTTAGGTAACTTGAATAAGATAGACTTTGGGTCCATATTGATAACATACATGGTAGTTTTTACAAAAAAAATTGGAGCAGCTAAAATCCCCACAAGCAGATGTACGAGTTGAATTTTTCTTCAACATGGATCTGTAAGTACAACCTAACTTATCCGTCGATTTTTCATCCAACCTAGCCGACGTGAGCCATAAGCCCTAGCGATTGAAGGTTGCCCGCACCATGGCGTCGATTATAAATTGTTCACACTAAAAGTTCCAAGTAGTTTATTTTATATTACACTTAGCAAAATTAACCCCATATAATTGTTCCCATTTTTTATACGATGCCACTTGTTATACAATTCAACCTTCCTTCATTGTAAATACCATCTAGGATACATTCAAATAGTATCGCACAATGACAGTCTTGTTAATTGTACACTTTGATATGCTCTCTCTTAAATGAACATTCATTGAACCTAAATCCTCAAGAACCCACAAAAAAGAGATGAAATCACATGCCTCTACATATCACTTTGTGACACTTTGATGAATTATAGTTATACTTATGTGTTCCTGTCTTGTTTTTTATAGTATCCTTCGGTATTTTTGGGTAAAGTGCTGGAAAGTGTTGTATAACAAATATCTAGTTATATGTTAATTTCTAGTGTAGGATTATCTATTATTCACATAAGCAAACATAAAATTCTAAAGTAGGTTCCTACTCCATATATAGGTTTGTCCTAAAATCACTGTTTGCTCACTACCGCCTACTACAAAATGCAACCTCCACCGACGCCAAGGCGCACACTGAAAAATACGTCGATCCTCCACCATTGCCAGATAAAAAAAGCATCACCGACAAGACTTTGTGAGTAGATGAATAGGTTCGTTGCAAGCAGTGAGGCATGTGTCGTTGACCGGTGGACGTCCATGTGATGTCGAACCTAGATCCACTTCATCCCATCGACGAACTCGGAGTATAAAGCCAGATATTTGAACTTCGGGCCAACCTCCTCGCTCCAGAGCATCCACCTTGCCACGGTCCCTAGCGGTCGTTGTAACGGCGGACGCCAGCGACACACCAAAAAATTGATCGCGCTCGATCTGAAGAACGGCGAGAAGATCACGCACAAGCACAAGTTACCACCTACTCTGAGGCGACGCTGTGAAGGTCGTCTCCGGTGTGGAAGTAGAATTGAGACATATTTATTCCCCTGAACGCCGCTCACCCGAACGGCGCACCAAAATAGACAAAACCTAACCCTAAACTATTAGGGAAAGGATATTGTTCCCCTGGGGGATTGTTCCGTTCGATCCCAGGGGTTGCTCTCGCTCACATGATTCAGGGTGGGTCCCGTGTATGTACGTGTTTGCCCCTTCCGCACGATGGATCGATTGCTTGGGAGAGCAGAGTAGAGCACAACACGCACCCGTGTTGGATCCGGCCCACGGGAGAAGGAAGCTGGCGCCGTCGCCGGACTAGGCCACCGTCGCCGGATCCATCCCACCAGAGTAGGCACCTGGCGCCTTCCCTCCATGGATAGCCCTGCCACGGTCCTTGCCGCTCGTGCTGCGTGTGCTGCCACCCTTGTTGCGTGCCGCCGCCGTAGCCATGCAACTCGTCCATCCTCGTCCAGAGATCCCTCTTGTAAGCCGGCGTCGAGGACGACGTGGCCACCCTTGTTGCGTGCCGCCGCCGTAGCCATGCAACTCGTCCAGAGATCCCTCTTGTAAGCCGGCGTCGAGGACGACGTGGCCATCTTCCTGCCATGGCCTCGCTCCGGCAGAGTTTCTCAGCCGTGCGCCGGGGTTGCTACCCTAGGGCACCGACTTTGCTACCCAAAGGCACCAACGTTGCTACCGAAGGTCACCAGCGCTACTACGTACGTCGTCATTTGCTACATGGGGTCATCAGCGGTGCTATTACGTGCGGCCGATGGTGGTGCTACAAGTGGGGTCGTGTTTTGCTACATGCGACCAACGGTGGTGCTATAATAGTATAATTTTTTTGCTACGAGATCTCCGGCGAGGTGTCCGGCGAAGTTGGATTTGCTATAATAGGACTTTTTTTTTGCTACAACCATTTAGTGGTTTCGCTATAATAGCGCAAAGTTTTTGCTACAAGGTCTCCGACAAGGTCTTCCGGCGAAAGTCTCGGGCGAGATCGGGTTTGCTATATTAGCACAATTTTTATACAAAGTATCCGGTAAGGTCTCCGCGAAGTCTTAGACGAAACAGTCTTTTTATTCTATTTATTTACGTGAACAGGAGGACTTTTTATAGCAAAAACAAGTATGTTTATAGCAAAAGAAATTTTTTTGAGCTTTTCGGAGACGGTGTTAGCAGGAGGAGGAGGCGAGGGATCCAGGAAAATATCCACGGGAACGTCTAGCACGCCCCAAACTATTAGGCCAGAATAAAGAAACGAGCTCCTTCTCCTTCCTCCTACCGCCGGGCAGCAAGCAATAAGCGGACCAGCGCTGGCCGGTGGAGATCGAGAGGAGAGAGACGGAAACGGTTCGTGATCAAACGAGTTCTGCCGTGGCCTTGTTGCACGGTCTTTGGTTTCTACTTGTTCAAGTTTGGATTCGAAAAACGTGACCATTGTCCATG
This sequence comes from Avena atlantica, assembly GCA_910589765.1. Classification (NCBI taxonomy): domain Eukaryota; kingdom Viridiplantae; phylum Streptophyta; class Magnoliopsida; order Poales; family Poaceae; genus Avena; species Avena atlantica. The sequence continues at coordinate 491,114,118 of OU342733.1, read as the reverse complement.
TGACGGAGTATAAAGTTCAATGCGAACAGTGGACATGTGAAGTTTTCGTACTTTATACCTGGACCAAATCCCGATCGGACTGGTAATTTTTGGCGCGAAGCTCGAGCATGATATATATATATATATATGAATCAAAAGAAAAGAAGTATACATACGCTCCAGTACGTGTTGGAGTCGGAGCCGGGAGGCGAGCAACTACTCCCTCCGTTTTAAAATATAAAAATATAAGATATTTTAAATTTAAACGAATGTATCTAGACTATTTTTAGTATGTAGGTTTATTAAGGTTTAGAGTGAATCTAGACACTAAAATAAGTCTAGATATATTTTATTTATAAATCTAAACATTTTATATTTTGAATTGAAGGGAGTATAATAGAGTGGACGGGAGGGGCGCCCAAAACGCCCAGAATCCGCAAGAGAACCACACCGAAACTCCAGATTACCATCGCAGGCGCCGGAAGAAAGCGATGGCGGCGTTCCGACACACACGGCGAGGAGCCTGATCGGCGCCCAGCGGCCGCACGACGGTCTACAAAGGCGTCGTCTTGCCGCTGCTCGAGCAGGAGCGGCGCCGGCTGCTGCCAGGGCTAGTCCACGGCGGTCGTCAACACGTCTCAGTTCCTATCCGGTCTCTATCAACCTCCTCGTCCTCCTCTGACGCCACCGTCGCTGCCCAGCCACCAAACGGCGACTCCACCATGCAGGTACCATCGGCAGAACCCAAAATCCAGAGTCTTCTCTAGCAATTTGCCGAACGTGCAAATTACTTCACCGGATCCATGATCTACACATTGCCGAACGTGCAAATTACTTCACCGGATCCATGATCTATACAAAAACATCATGTTTTTCTACAACTAATTAAAATTACTCCCTCCGACCCATATTAGCTGACTTTAATTTAAATATATTTAGACAAGTTTTAGTGATAGATACATCCATATTTGAGTCAACTAATATGAGTCGAAGAGAATATTACAAACCGTCTTCTGTCGGCGGCAACCCTGTGCCGAACGTGATCCAGACGGACCAGACCCAGAGCTGGACCCCGAGGGAGCATGGGCCTACGGTCGGATAACGGAGATCGAGACCAAGAAGCACGAGCTCTTCTACCTGATAGCTGACATGATCAAGAGATACCCAGGTCGCAAGTACGCCAAGATCAACAATGAGCTCACCCACAATCTCTTCCCGCACATCGTGCCTAATCCCGACGACCCCATCTGGTACTATCATCATCCGAAGCACAGTTACATATGCACATTCAGTTAATTTCTCTAGTCACGTGGAGTACTAATTATTTATGATCTACAATTCTATTTCTTTGTAGGCGCTACTGCCGAATGAAGGAAAGAATCAATAATAGCTTGGTATTTGGATTTCCTACGACGATGGCAGCTTGGATGTATCTGTCGAAATTTCCACGGATCGATCACATCAAATTAGACGAACAAACAGGCTCGAAAAAACTTATGACCACGGACACGTATCGTGTTCTCGAATTTTCTTTATTTCTTCTTTTCTCACGCGGTGCTACAAATTCAGACCCATGGTGTGCTTATATGCACGTACAAGGCCCTAGCCTAGACCTACTCGAACATAGTCCTAAACTGATTACTACTATACTTCTATGGCAATATTAGCTTTGCCCAAACCTACATGGACTTACTAACCAAACCTAACTCGATTTAGACTCATACATGTATGACATGTACCAAAAACTCCAAAAGACTGAGATAATCAAAATTATCGCTAACAATCTCTCCCTAATTTTTACTTCTGATCTTCCATGCATCTCTGATCTTGACTCCTTACAGCTTCACGACCTCTTGACTCAACTCAACGTATGATCCAGACTCCCAGTCACGCTGCCAGACGACACCATCGGCCACCCCTAATGCAATACATACCAACGATGATCACCACATCGTCTCACGTAGAGACATGTCCTCATTAAAGAGGCTTCCCTTCACTGGTCATTGTCCCACTATACGCTTGAGCATCATCCTCCCATCGAGACCCTTGGTCGCACCTAGCACCAGACAGCAACACGACGTGACACGCTTCAACTGTAACAGATCCTCACAAAGACGAGCACTTGGACACAACGACGACTAACGGACACGACGTCGACTCAACGTGCCAACCCGCACGCCCATGACTCCTTGACTCTTCTAGCTCCCTGGTTGACGGTCATGACGAGACTCCCGACACCGCACCTCAGCACCTCCTCTCCCATCAACGATCATCCACCTCCACCGCTTTTCCGACGATAGTGCCCTCCCGCCTTCGCCGGACCACCACCGCCCGCCATCTTCCTCCTTGCCGCTCCGCCGAGCGACAATATCGCCCGCCTCGAGGCGCTAGTCGGGTCGCCTCCCCGGGGCAAGCTTTAAATCTTCGACCTCGCTCTGATACCAATTGTTGGAATTCCCACGGATCGATCACATCAAATTAGACGAACAAACAGGCTCAAAAAAACTTGTGGCCACGGGCACGTATCGTGCCCTCGATTTTTTTTATTTCTTTTATTCTCACGCGGTACTACAAACTCAGACCCATGGTGTGCTTATATGCACATACAAGGCCCATATCCTAGACCTACTCGAACATAGTCCTAAACTGATGAGTACTGGACGCTCTACTACACTTCTATAGCAATATTAGCTTTGCCCAAACCTACACGGACTTATTAACCAAACCTAACTCGATTTAGACTCAGAAATGTATGACATATACCAAAAAACTCCAAAGACTAACATAATTAAAATTATCCCTAACAGTATCTGGATTGGGATGGATGGAGAGACATGTTCATCGACCTTGTCAGTCGGACTTAGTGAAGAGCTGGTCAAGCTATCTAGAGCAATGTCGTTATGCTCATAATGCGTATATATATTCACCCCTATGAACACACGCACGCACATCATTAAAAGAATATTCTGCATTTATGAGACACCAAAGCGTTAAACCTGGGGTTTGAACTCTGGTGGGCTGGGGGTACCACTGCCCTTCTAACCATCCAACCACGGGTTGCTTCTCAAACAAGTGTATTCCTTCGGCAAGACTTTGTGAAGAGTCAATAGTTAACGCAGATAAAAGTGGTGTCCCCTTTTCTTTCCGTTTGACGCTTCTTTGGCCTTCATGTTTCTACAAAGATGCTTTATAAGCATCAAAATCCACTCAAGTAACACGTATGGTATCCAGAGGCGGATGCACGGGGTCGGTTTGTGCTATTCTAGCATATAATAACTTAAGTGTCATTTCAGTTTTGTCAGGTGTTTACGTGACTTGTACTATGATCTTTATGATATATAAATGATACATGTATTACCATGCAAAAAAAGACATTAGAACCCAAGGCTATGACAGAGCAAGTAATATATGAGGGGAATGGAATGGACTGAAGACTTATTTTGAAGGAGTGCCCTTATGCGTATTATGTTCACTGTACGGCTCATCAACTATAGTTGGCTCTTATTGCAGCATCAAGGAAGGTACAAGAAGTGCATATTTTTTTTCTAGCATGCAATTGTCATTATAAATGTTGTTAGTGCATCGCCTAAACGGAATGATGAATTACTAGCAAATCAAGATGCAGAAATTGCACGTGAAATTGAATTAGCGGAGCTTGATAGTGGAAAAGGGGCAAATCAGATAGGCTCTTTATAGAGGCTAGGGGACACTAGATGGAGTTCCCATTTTAAGTCAATTCAAATCTTGAAGAAGATGTTTGGTGTTGTAATTGATGTCTTGCGAAGTATAGCAAATGATTGTTCGATCTCAAGATATTCTCGAGAAGATGCTGGAGGCGCCCTAAAGATGATTATCTCTTTTGATTTTGTGTTCATTCTGCACATCATGGAGAAAATTATGAAAATTATTGATGCCTTGTGTTAGACGCTCCAGAAGAAATCTTTGGATATTCTAAATGCATTGGATCCAGTTTTGAACACAAAGATACTATAATCTTAGAGAAGATGGATGGGAACCCCTTTTAGAGGAGGTCAGGGCTTTTTGTGTGAAACATGAAATTGAAATCCCCGATACGAGTCTCAAATAAGTCCCCTTTTTTCTCAGTCTCTTGTGTAGAATAATATTTAATCACAATTATTTTCTTTAACATATGTTATATTTTGTAATATGTAGGTATGTTTATGTGACTAAATCTCGTAACAAACATGATAACACCACAATCAATCACCACTACAAAGAAGATGTGTCTTATGTGGCGATTGATCAACTACAAAGAAGAAAATGTCTAGAAACGCCACACGAGAGCAATAGTAGAACTTGCAGTTCGAGGCAAAGAAGCAACTAACAGTTGTTGTACACCTTCCAACAATGACATGTGGTGGTCTGGTGGAAAGAACAGGGCGGTGCCGCCAGTGGCGACCTCGTAGTGCAGTCGTACATCGGGTGAGTGGCAAATCCCCGATGCTGGAAGAAGGACTACCGCGGATATTTCCTGATGTTGTTCTTGGGGAATGGAACGGTGGCGGTGGGGAAGTTTTGGCGGCTGATAGGTGCCGTATGGGAAACAATGCAGAGAGAGAAGCGCGGGCGAAAGGCAGCAGGGAAATAACAAGGTGCCTCGATGGTCGATGGAGCAATTCAAGAGGCGCGGGGTCACGCGGGAGAGGCTCACGACGACCAATGCCATCGAGAGACCTCTTTTTTAATCCATCGGGGGAGAGACCTAACGAGGTGGCGTCATGGTTGATTAGGAATAATAATTATTCGGTTGGATGACTAATTGGTGGCATTGGTGGGTAAAATCTCATCAACTCAAGGAGTAAATAGGTATGCCGAAGGTGGGGTGAATCAGGTGAAACACTCGTTGGCTCGCTTCGGCAAAATGAACTATGTGGCCTCGCAACTTCACTCCACCTAATACCCGGACTTTGTGTGTTTGGTACAACTTAACCTACTCCATCGTTAGATTGGTGGAGTGGAGTTGTCCCAAACACACCCTAAAGCGTGTTGTTGTTTGTTAGTACACTTATGAATTTGCTTTCTGCTTAGTTACTCATTATGGTTTCATCGCTCCTCCTCAAAAGTAAGAATATGCATAAAATGGGTAAACTTGTGCCCGAAGAAGGTAACATTATTATGGAATCAGTCGTAAGTTCAAATGGGCTGAAAACTTATCCCAAAAAGTAGAACAACTCAACACAATATAGTACGATATAAAACAATATAATTATTAATTTCAAACTCGGAGAAGACTTTGACATAGCTCATCCCCTAAGAAAGACTACCATGTTAGATAGATAATTGGTCCCTTGTCGTTGTCAACATCATTGTCGAGTACTAGAAATAACCAATAATTTTTCTACAGATTTCTTAGCAGCCCCCTTAAGGCTCAAGTTTCCTATGAGTTTCAATGAATAAACCTCAGTTGTTGCTTACTTGGTCCATAAGATTGAGGAACGCCAGAGCACTGTAATGCACTATGTTGATATTGCCATGCCTATTAAGGGAAAAACATAAAAGAGTGGGTCTCCACGGGGAGGCTACATCAGATATTAGGTAAGAAGGCGTAATTTTCTGTTTTCACCTTGATCAGCCCAAGGTATGCATATACAGACCCAAGTTTTGGGGTTGTCGATGTCTACGGCATCTTAGACATAAATTTAATGACCCTTTAGAAACCAAAACAATCTTACTCCTAACTGGTTAGCTCATCTAAAGTAAAAAATAATTATTATAGATTGTTCATACAAAAATAATGTCATTTATATTAAGTAATGTATTTTATATTACACTCGGCAAAATTAACCACACATAACTTGTGTTTAATTTTTTTATCATTGTCCGTTTATTGCAAATATCATCTATGATAGACTCAAATAGTATCTCAGAATGATATTTTTGATAGTTGTATTCTTTGAGACGTTATCCTTAAATTAACCAAACCAAATAGGTCCCTGGTGTACGTAGCCAATGTGGCAATTATTGTCGTGTTTACTTGCGTAGGGGTTATAGGCGCTGTCGCCTCCGTGCGGAAGCTCGTGCTCGACGCCGGGAAGTTCAAGCTCTTCAGCGATCATGTAGTTGACTGAATCTGAAAGTATTGTTGGGCTCATGCCCTTTCTTTGAGACGTTATCCTTAAATTAACATTCATTAAAGCATAGTTTCTCAAGAATTTAGAGAAAAAGAGCCGAAATCACATGCCTCCACATATCACTTTGTGAAAATCAGATGAATTATAGTTTATATGTATGTGTTTCGCTTAGTTTTTGCCAGTATCCTTCGATTTTTATGGTAAAGTGGTCCAAAGTTTCATATAACAAATATCTAGGTATATATTTTAATTTCTAGATTGTAGGATTAACCAAATAGGAACGTCAAATCGAAGCTCCTTTGTGAAGGGCATATGATCGTATTCAACAAGGACCCCCCCCCCCCCCCCCCACACACACACACACACACACACACACACACACACACGCACGCACCCAAAAAAAAACAGAACCAAACTTTAAAGAGGGCGAACCTAGCTGCCATGGAATCCTTACCATCATCCTACACGTGTGGAGCCGTACCCCTGTCACACCTCGGTCATATCTACAACTCTATCAACACCTCACAACACCCAAGAAATATGAGAAGGATTGGTACAAGGAGACCACATCATCAATCTTCATCAACGTCATCATCATTTACGGGCGCACGCTATCGATTCCTCCATCCATCATGTTTTAATCCCAAGCTCTATTATGGATCCCTACATGTATCACTTTATTCGTTCATCGATGTGTATTCATATGATCGACTACGAAGATATAGCCATTTTCTTTTAAAAAAAAAATATTTTTCAAAGTCGAATATTTTTTCAAATGTTATTTCAATGGTTTAATTTTTGTGGTCAAACAAATGACGCACCTCCAATGAGTGTGCACCTTGTTGACTGGGATGGATGGTGTATTCTTGCTTCATGGGAGTGGGACATGAGTCAGAGGCAAAGAAAGGGCATGAGCCCAACAATACTTTCAGATTCAGTCAACTACATGATCGCTGAAGAGCTTGAACTTCCCGGCGTCGAGCACGAGCTTCCGCACGGAGGCGACAGCGCCTATAACCCCTACGCAAGTAAACACGACAATAATTGCCACATTGGCTACGTACACCAGGGACCTCCTCGGCGGCGCCAGCGCCACGTTGTACATGACGACGGGGAGCACGAAGTCGAGCGGGATGAACCCGACGGCCCCCACCACGCCCACGATGTCGCCGAAGAAGGGCAGCGCCGCCGCCACGAGCGCGCACGCCGCCACGTACCCGGTCCGCAGCGCCAGGCGCGGCACGAGGTTCCGCCGCGAGAACCTGCCGTGCGCCGCGTCCGCCGACCGCTTCTCCATGATCTCGTACGCCACCTGGGAGTACACCAGCGCGATGGCCAGCAGCTGGAGGAGGACCAGCACCACCGAGAGGCCGAGCAGCCACGTCGGCGCCAGCGAGGGCCCCACGTCTGGCATCAGGCTCTGCAGGGCGTTGGACCGCACCGCGTTGCCGAAGGCCCAGTAGCCGGAGACGGCCGACAGGTAGAATGTGAAGAAGGCCACGGCGTAGCACATCACCAGCGCCTTCACCATCTTCCCGGCCGCGGGCGGCGCCAGCGTGGCCTGGATCTCCGGTAGGATGCCGTTGCCGAACACGGTGGCCAGGATGGAGACGGAGAGGAAGACGTCGAAGGTCCTCTCGGACTTTGAAGGGCTCAGCGAGTAATCCTTCACTGGAGCATTGCTCAACATGCCTATAAACGAAAAACACAGAATTGAGATCGAAAAGACATCTTATACTGTATTTGAAAACAGAGGTACTCGTTGGTGTTTATTTGTTGGGTGTACCTGCCCGGATGCAAGCGCCGGAGACGAGGACCGTGTAGCCTAAGCTGAGGAACAGGGAGCCGAGGTTGATGTAGCGCAGCGAGTGGAACGACGGCATCTGCGAGAAGAGAGCCAGCACGACGGCCACGATCATGATGAAATGGTACAACTTCATGGGGCCGTCCGGCGCCAAGCTGGAGTACATGATCTGCAGCATAATGATTTTCTTTCAGTTTTTGACACATGTCCCATGTTTGTCACAAATTACAAATATGGATGCCAATTTCTTTTCTAGGGAAATACAAATATGGATGCCAATTTCTTTTCTAGGGAAATTACAAATATGTTTGTCATAGGAGTTTCTTTTCTAGGGAAATACCGAAATACTCCCTCCGTCCGCAAATAATTATACTTCTAGCTTTTGACTAAGTCAAACATAATTAAATTTGACCAACTTTTAAAAAATATAGAAACATATATTATATCAAATTAACATATTATGAAACTAGATTTAAAAATAAATATAATGGTATCAAATTAGTGTCATAAATGTTGATACGTTGTCCTAAAAAGTTAGTCAAATATAGTAAAATTTAATTTAGGATCCCTTTAGGATAAGACTAGAAGTACACTTATTTACGGACGTAGGAAGTACACATAGGAGTTTCTGAAAATAAATGTCTCTATGTGTGTACCTGTAGGCAGTTGCCTGCGATGAGGATGCTGCCGATGGTGATCCCGGCGTTGATCATAGTCTGCACGGTGACCACCAGGTAGAACACCCATCCAGATCCTGCCAAAAAGCACATGTGGAGTAGTACTCATTAATCACGCTGCCAATTAATCGGTTCGATCGGATTAGTAATTAGTACTGACATTAATGATGTGGAAGCAGAGGAACTAAGTACCGAGGACGTCGGCGGCGAGCTCCCTGAAGCGGATGTGGCGGCGGCCGGCGGCCTCGCGGTGGTCGAGCACCCTGGACATGAGGTAGTAGGTGTAGAAGGTGACCGCGGCGACGGCGGTGAGCGCCGCGAGGCCCAGCCCCCAGCCCATGCCACGGAGCGCGTACGGCAGCGTCAGCACCGTGGGGCCCACCATGGCCGTCGTGAGGTGGAACCCCGCGTGCCACCACGTCCCCTTGGACTCCAGCACGAACGCCGCGCCCGCGTCGCCCGCCTCCGCCGCCTTGCCATCGCCGGTGGCGGCGTAGGAGCAGGAGGCAAAGGAGGACGGTCCGGCGTGCCCTGTCTCCGGCGAGACGAGGAACGGGGTCCCTCCGGTGTGGGCTTGGCCGGCCATGGGATCGATTCTTGATTCCTGCCTGATCGTGGTCGATCAGCTTTGCACCGTGCGTGTATGTGTATGTATGGTATGGATGGGTGCAATTAAGAGCGCGATTAATGGCGGAGAGGGATCTAGGAGGAGTACTAGGAATCTCGTGTTCTTGCTGGACTACAACTAGGATGGCTTTGACCTTGCGGCTAGCCTGGCCCACTACAGCAGATCCGGCGGTAGATACCTAGTATACTACTAGTAGTAGCTAGCAGCCTGACAGATCAAAGTCAACTCGACAAAGCCTCTTCTAGCTTTTCAATGAGAAACAAACAAGAAGGTCGAACGAAATTTCTGACACGTTGAGCGCACACTGCACAGACTACTGGGGGTGCGTGCCACACGACACAACTCAGCTCACCTCGTCTGCCGCTTATCCTTTCGATGGCAACCGATGCCTGACGTATAGGGATGGGCGTTCGGCCATGACTCAAAATTCGGTCTCACTATAGGAATAGGTGAAGGCACCGATGGCCTGACGCTATGCCGATGGCCAAACATCGCAGCCATCAACGTAGACTGCGATCAGGCCAGCCCTTTCCAACAGTTGTCGGTGTAGGATAACTGTTGGCATAGGCCACTCTACTTCAACGGCTACCCTTGACGTATGGCGGTCGTCGGCGTAAGAGGTGTAGGCGTGGCCCCCGAAGGCCAAGCCGTGACGTCGTCCTCACGGCGTCAACCATATGCCGACGGTCACCCTCGGCGTAGGTCTTTCTCATGTTAGACCTACGCCGACGGCCACCCTTGGCATACCTCCTTTCCATTTTCGTGTTGCCTAACGCCGACGGCGACCCTTGGCGTAGCACCTTCAATTTTATTAACCACATTTTATTTGTACTGTATCAATTATTTAAACATGGTTCTATTTTTTATCAATTGGACGAATTACTCTCCGAATAGCGGTCTCCACGCCAACATGAACAAGTATTTAGACAAATTCAACTCACTTATTTTGGATGGAACAAGTATTATATTACTACCTCTGTAACAAAAATGGAGGTGATACTAATTAATCTTGAAAATAGTTTCATGGTAAGTGATACTATTATCCTTAACACAGTAGACTGGCCAACGACAAAAAAAATCACATAAACTTATACAGATATAACTGATTTAAGTTTGTCTAGATTCGAATCTATCTAGTCGCGTTTTACTGTATAGATACATTTATAGACAACTCAAGTTCGGAGGGAGTGTAGCTACCGAGAAACAACTCGTGTCTATCTCCATGAGTCGAGTAATTCACACATATCCAAGGTCGCTTTTTCTTCTTTGTAATTCACACATGCGACGGTCCGTAGTTCTAGGTGCGTGGTGGGTCTTTCTCGAGAGGGCGCAGCGGTTGCACGCCGCAGTTGATCTGCCGCTTCTAACATTTCTTTCTCTTTTGTTTATCTGTCTTTTCGTTTGGGCTTACTTATGTTGAAGCCCAGCAATTATACCGTTGTATTGGATAGTTGATATAATAATATAATGGAACCAAAACTTATTTCCAGAGGGTGTATAGCTACACTCGTGTCTATCTCCATGAGTCGAGTGCGTACATATCTACACGTATCCAAGGTCGCCTTTTCTTCTTTCTGAGATCATGCTGCAGATGACGGTGGTTGTCAGTTTGTGCGGCACTCAGCAGTCACTACCGGTGTATTTTCTATTTGAATATTTGTTTTGAAAAAGGAAGACTTTTGAATTCATGTTTGTATGTATTTTGTCCTGGAAGACAGAGCAGGTCAGCTTTCACTGCATGCTATTAGACATGTAGGTATACTGTATGGTACACAACCGTATACTATCCGGACTCTATATCATGCCATGTTAGAGGCTTTTCCTCACAGATATAACACGTAACCGGTGCCCTCCGTGGGACAACATCGTTCCATCCTAGTTATTCTACTTGGTATCGAGAGCTACTCCTCTCCCTTCTAGCTAGCCGCCGCCGGGATTCCCTCGACGTGCCGCCAAGGATTCTGGTCGCCTCGTGCGTCCTTCACGATCAGGATCTTCATCGCCGCCAGGGGTGCCAATTCCCTGAGTCGATTCCGCCAAAAACCCTACCCACGACAACCACCCAGATCCATTTCTTCTCTGTGTTTTTTTTCATCGCCGCTTGTTCTCTAGGATCCGATCTTCTGATAGCCACCACAAACCCTTCCTCTTTGTTCAGGATTTGATCGTATTGATCGCCACCACCAGGACCCTCCCAACAACCCTTCCCTCTCCTTTGTTAGCTCGGATTCATGCCGACCAACTCGTCTCCTGCAGTGTCGGGTTTCCTTGGTGCGCCCCCGGCTATCAAGCTCACTAGGGAAAACTTCTTGTACTGGCAGGCCTCTTGTCCTTCCTACCCTTCGTGCCGCCCGTGTCATGGCCCTCCTTTAGGGGACCGATCGTGCGCCGTCTGAGGAGCTGGAGGCCCTAGATGAGAACAAAAATAAGGTGTCTATTCCCAATCCCGAGTATGATACCTGGACTATGAAGGATCAACAAGTTTCAATTCTGATGGAGGTGTTAACCTCTTGGGTGGCCCGATCTTCACGGATCTCATGGTCAAATCGATGGGAAAGCGAGGGGAAAGGGAGAAGGTAGCGGAAGCGAACACACACCTCGCGAAGAACACGATGAACACACGCAAAACTCACACGATACAAGGCCGATTGCTCCCGAACGGCGGCCACCGGTCCGATAGAATCCTCGCAAGGAAAGATCGGTCAACGTGCTCCCTCAAATCCACATCGGAGAGGGAAGAACACCTTGGGGAGGGTCTTGACAACTTGGAGACGAGACATCTAACTCCAAGGCCTTGTTCAACGATGGATGCGTGATGCAAAGTCCAATCGAGGTTGGTGACGATAGTCGGTCCCCTTGGTAAAGGGGATGAGGCAAAACTAGAGATTCCACAATGGGGGTTGTCTTTAGTCTATCATCTATGCCTAAGGTATACATGAGGGGTGGGGGCTCTATTTATAGGCCAGCCACTAAACAAGGGTAGTTTTGGGGATAAACTAGGCGAATAGGTAAGTAAAGGGGAATACATGGGCTATGGCCCAACTGGTGCGCGCAGGCAGACATGACCGGTAGTACCGGACTTAGGACAGGTAGTACCGGTCATCACCGTAGTACCGCTCTGGGACCGGTAGTACCGCTTGCGGTCCTGGAGCGTCAGTTGGAGCCGTCAGTAGCGAGCGGTATCAGGGGCGGTAGTACCGCTGACCGGTAGTACCGGTTCCGCCGACCGGTAGTACCGCCGGGACCTGGCAGCTGCTGAGTTGTCTTCTTCCTCCTCCTCTTCCAAGCTTCCGTCTTATCGGGCTTGATGCTCTAGGCTTCCTCTCTTGCCTCCGTACTTGTCAATGTGAACCTATTATGGCCATAGGATGGAGTATGAAGTAGTATACCATTCAATAGGATAGGAAGTGAGCTCGCATAGAGGAACGGATTCACCTTTGGATTCCATGACGACTTGGCGTAAGTTGGAGACCTTGATGTAGTAACGACCGTAGGTCGGGCTGCATCAAATTCTCTCTCTCTCTCAGGACGTGCTGCCCCATATTTTTGGCCTTCATCATGCTGTTGATATCTGGAGTGCGCTGCATGCCATGTACTTGTGGCATCCCGCAAAACCACTACTAGAAAATCGCGTTGTTTTTGTGCATTGCATCATCATGACCGCGTGCTCATGTCATCATGCCACATTGCATTTGAGCATCGTCATCATCTTGCATTTGCTTGCATAAAACTATTTTCGGAAAAACCTATTTTTGTTTTCTAAACGCCCCGTCTTGATTTCAAATTAAAGCCCGGGCTTGTCCGGATTATTTTGTTTTGTCTAACCATGGTTTGCTAAAGCCCGGTTTTTAATTGAATAAAATATTTAATTATTTTTTAGGAGGCAGCCAACCGGGCCGATCCGACCCAGTCGGCCACCCCCAGTTCAAACCGGACCACCCAAAATCCCTTTTCTACCTAAACCTAGTCTACCCAGCCCCCTCCACATCATCCCCACCAATCCCCTCCCTCCACCTCACCTTTCCTCCACCTCATCACACACACCGCCACCTCACCAATCCCCTTCTTTTCCTCCCTCCCCCAAACCGCCTCCACCCTCCCTGTTCACACAACCAACACGCGCGCAGCACACACGCGCTCACCCACTCCCCAACCCTCTCTCTCTGCCACCCGGTCCCACCGACCCACCCGGCCCCACAGGCCCACCACCTGCCTCTCTTCCTCCCCCACCATCTCCAACCTCTCTCCCCACCACCCGCACGCGCCTGCCCCGCGCGGCCCCACCACGCGACCCTCCCCCCGCATCCCTCTCCCTGTCGCCGCTCTCCTTCTCCCTGTCGCCGCTCTACCCCTCCCCTCCTTGCTGGCCGCCCACCGCCCCTCCTCGCTTCGCCGGTTTCCACCTCCGAGCGCCGCCCGCGGTCCCGCGTCCGCCTCCGCGAATCCCGCGCCCTGCCTCGCCGCGGCCTCCTCCGCCCCCTTCACCCGGCCGCCACCACCGCCGCCTGGGGCTCCCTTCGACGCCACGCCGACCGACCGCCGCCCTGGGCGCGACCACGCCGCTGGCCTCACCCATCCCTGGCCCTGCCCGCCGCCGCAGCGCCTCTCTCCGGGCCTCCTGTCTCCGGCGACGCCCGGCGCCCCCATGAGAACGACGACCCCGCCGCCCAAAGCTCCTCCTCGCCGGTGCGCTCAACCCCACGCCGGCAAGCTCCCTCGGGCAGAGCCGCCTCGCTGGCCGCAGCGCCCCGCCCTCATCGCCCCCGTCCTCCGCTGCCGGTCCGCCCCGCCTGCACCCCTCTCCGGTCGTCGCCCCGGAGCCGGCGCCGCCCCGCTCCCCGAGCGCCCTCCTCCGCTGCACGGCCATGCCGTCCTCCCTGCTCTACTTCCGCTACCGGCCATCACCCGCGCGTATGTTTGTTTTGGGGCTCGTGCGTAGGTGCTCTGGTGTGTGTGGTGTGGGACTGCAGTTCGGGCCAGCAGCTACGTGCTAACGTGTCGTGTCCGCCGCTCTAGTGAATCGATGTATGCCTCCCGAAGCTAGCTGATCCGGCAAGGACCAATGGCAAGATCTTCTCGAAGCTAGAGTAACAAGAACTTCTCGGACCCGAAGCCCGATCCCGTGGAAACCGCAAGATCCATTCCCGGACCCGACCCGTGAACCGAACAAGATCTTCTTCACGGAACGCCAAGGTCTCCGTCCCGAACCCGAAGATGTCAAGTTCTTCCTCACGGAAACTGAAGACCCCGGTGTCGAGCCCCAAGTTCGCCTCCGATGATCAAGATGGTATCCCAAGATCTCCATCGCATGTGTCGAGTCCAACACCAAAGCGATGACAAGATCTACCGATGACTGAGAACCCGGACGCCAAGATCGCCACCGGAACGACAAGCACTTCACCGCGGAACGCCAAGCCCTTCATCCCGGACCCTGTAGCCCTGATCCGCACCTGTTCCCGTCGAACCCTGAACCCTGAGACCGAAGCCCGAACCCCCCCCGGAACCAAGATCGCCGAACCCTAATGTGTGACCCTAAGCCCCTATTTTTATAAATGCTAGATATAAACTTGTTGCATATTAAATTGTTCATGCATGCATATTTTTCTGTGGTTTGGGGGCCTTTTGCCGATTCACCATATAATTAAATATGGGGCCCATATGCGGGCAAATCTAGTCTTATATTGGCCCCATTTAAATTTGTGTAGCGAACCGGTAATATCTTTTGCCATGTTAAGACAACATTTAAATTGTGGGGTATCTAAATAACTTGAACCATCTAAATATTTGCCGGGACCCCGGTTCCGTTAATATTGCCTAATTGCATTGCACCTTTGCCATGCCATACATCATACATGCATCATGCCCGATTTTCTACCGTAGTATTAAATAGTGCATCCGGTGTTTATTCTAGTGTTTTGCCTCTTCGCGGATAAGACCGTTGAGTTGATGTGAGCTTCGCCCCGATCTTCGGTTGAACCTTCGGCAATGTTTTCAGGCGAGCATCTCCACCTTTCTACCTATCTTACTTTTATAGTATTTATTACCTCCTGTTGATCTATTGCTATCTGGGTTGCGATGCTCTAGTTTTCGTACCCGTGTTACCCCTTGCAGCCTTATATTGCCTTGGACACATCCTATTACTTGTTGTTTGGTAGATAGTTGGACTTGCGCGTCGTAGTCGCTTGCTCAAGTGCTGTTGCGTGTCGCCAAGTACCACAGTTGTTGGAGTATTTGCCGCATGTTTATTGTTGGAGATGATCATAACTTTAATTATTGTTTAACAACTAAAATTGAAGTAGGTAAGCAGAGGCACAGGTGGGAAATAGATGTTATTTGGTTGTTAACCGTCCACTTGTGTCCCGTAGGACCCCGAGTACTTGATACCTGTTCCTTGAATATTCGCGCTATCCACATCCGGGAGGATTATGGGACCCTCTTGAGCCAGAGCTTGATTCATTCTTATTTCTTGGGGCCACAAACTAGTTTGAGGTTTTATTTACTATCCTATACTTATGCCATGCTTTACTGCTTTATTACGATTGCGCGAGGAGCACCTGTACTGTTTAGATAAGCGGAGTGTTTTCACGGTATCGACAAGCCCAGTTTTGGGTTCCCAGTCGTTTACGGCCACTGGCGCAAACCTTGAGTCCGTCTCGGAGTCAGCTAACTTTGTTGCGGGTAGCTTAATGGGGTGGCCCCCTGAAATATTTCTGAATCTTGTGATTGCTTTGTCGTGAAGGCCTCGTTGGGTTTTGATTTGGTTTTTCCGAGGTTGATCGAGTGTGTGTTGCTATTTGTGCACCCCTACAGGGTAAAACTTTCTGAAAGCCGTGTCCGCGGTTATGGACGACTTGGAGCACAGTATCTCGATCATAGACAACTATAACAAAAGTAGTACTATAAATTTGACTTTATAATGACTAGTAATCAGCTTCACTATAATGGAATGGCTTAATAAAACTGCCAACAATTGCTTGTTTGGGTTGTCGCTTGCTACCAATGTACCTGACTAGTAAGTATTGCAACTATAACGGAATGGCTAAATAAAAGTACCAACAACTGCTGGGTTTTGGGATATCTCATGCTAATCGTATATTTGACTAGTAAGTGTTGCAACTACAATGGAATGGTTAACTAAAATTGCCCACTGCTTATTATATCAGGATGATTATCTATACCTGACTAGTAATTTCTGCAACGATAACTGAATAAATAAAACTGCCAACTGTGTGAGTTCCTCGGTTGACTTCCTCGTTTGGTCTCGAGGGGGAAATACCAGGATGGGTTTGTTTGGTAGTACCAGGTGGGTTCCGAATAGGTCTATCTTATCCCTCTCTGATAGCCGACAGTTGTATCGAGTCTCTATAGGTTGTTTAGTGCACGCTGCCGCTGCCGCTTCAGTCCACCACACCTATGTAGGCGAGGACCGCCGAATTCTAGCCTCGCCGTGTACTGGCCTCAGTACTGACCGCTCTCTCTTTTTCCTTGCCCTTTGTCGGCACCCCTTTTGTTTAAGCAGGTTTGAGATCGACGTCGTTAGCAGGGTTACCCTTCCGGCTTGGCCTGGGCAGGGTTATGGACGCCATTGGTTATTCTTCAGGGCTCTTAGCCCTATTTGCATTTTGTCCGTAGTCGGACGCTCTATCATTTTCAAGGTGATTTGGATCTTTGTATATTACATCTGTATTCTTGACTCATCGAGTCGCTGTTGTATATATGTCTGTTCTGTGGGTCCCATCGAGGACTGTTGTGTAATGTTATTATTTCGTTTTCCACCCGCACGAAAGTGTCTGGTCTTTGAATCGTTTCTATGCGGGTTTGGCGGGAATCGCTGAAACTTGCATAGGGTCGATTCTGAGGGTGTTACAGTACTCCACCCAATCCAAGTCCCGAGTTTCCACCCTCCGTGGTGCTCTTACAAACACAAAAAAGCTTGACATGACTGCCCAACAATCCTGTATGGTCATTTAGCTGGCCTAGGATGAAACTTCAAATTAAAACTGCGTCTGTCATTTCCCTGGCCTAAGATGAAACTTCAAATTAAAAACTTCGTGCAATCCTGTATGGTCCGTCAATAGGCCAAACCAGAGCGTGTCACGTACCCAGGGCTGTTGGAACCGCTACCTACACCTGATGGAGCATGGAAAATGGTGACCATGCACTTTGTGGAGGGTTTACCATCTTCTGGCCATGCAAACTGCATTATGGTCGTCGTGGATAAATTTACCCGGTATGCGCATTTCATCCCACTGCATCATCCCTTTAATGTTGTCACAGTTGCCACAGCACCTAGACAATGTGTTCAAATTACATAGTCCACCCAAAGTGATGATATCAGATCGTGATCCCATCTTCACTAGCCGTTTCTGGCAAGAACTGTTTGGCAAATTAGGAAATGATCTGCGCATAGTTATATTGAGAACCAGTTTGTCTCGTACTTGTTGGGTGATTAATAAATTAAATGCAGTTATTCCCTCTCAAAAAGAAAACTTCCCGTGAGAGCCATGCGCGCAGATCTCCGCACGCACGAACGGCCGCGCCCTAGAACGGTTCTTTCTTCTGGAGCAATAGGCAGCTCCAAGTTCTTCGTCCTTTATTGTCTTTCTCTTTCACATGTTTTGATAGATTCTTGTACATAGTTACTCTCTCCGTTGGAAATAAGAATTTGTCTAGATTCGTACGTTTTCTAGTGTATATAAATGGAGACAAATCCACGCCACTTTTCTCTGAACATGTAGAATATAGCACATTTTGATTTTATTCTAGTAGTAGGCACCATATATACTTTCTGAGGAGCCGTTCACTAGTAGTTAATTACTGATTTCCTGAAATAGTGGATCAAGGATCAACAGGTCAATTGACAAATTCCACCGGCACTGCACAGTGCACAGTTAACGACGCAGAGAACATGGGCAACTCGCGTTTACTTGTTGATGATGCCATGCATGTCTAAGGCTTCGTGGTGTCTACTCTACGGCATACCATCATCAATCTCAAGAAACACATCTTTAAGAGGACGGAGATCCACAGTCGATGGACTATATATATTAAGGACTTTGTTGACTGTATTTCGAGAAACAGCCAAACGGAGCTGCGTAGCTACTAGTACAAGTGAGGTAAGCTGGCCTAAGATGGACAGCGGAGGCAGCACTGAGGAGCCGAGCTGTGCGGGGGTCGAGGAGGCCGCGCCGTTCACAGCGAAGAAGAGTACGAAGGCGGCATCCTCCGTGGTGGATGTCAGGCGATGGAGCTCGGTGGCGAACGTCGTGGTGGTGGTCCTGATCATGACGGTGCCGCTTGTCATCCTCATCCTCAGTGGCCGCCGCCTCGACGCGCCGGCGGTATGGATCAATTCCACCATGGCCGGCTTAGGAGCAGCACAACACCAACGAGGTATTTTTCGATTTTCGCCCGCTCACTGTTTGAAGCATACTATTAGCAGCAAGGCAGTTTGCACGGCTTTCCTGCTAAAACTCTGATGCTCCATGCCACCACTTACAGAACCCAAGAGAGACATTCTTCTCGGCGGCCTGCTACTTCCCGGATTCGACGAGCGGTCCTGCGCCAGCCGGTACCAGTCCGTGTACTACCGCAAGAACATGACGCGCTCGCCGACGCCGTACCTCCTCAACCGCCTGAGGGAGCAGGAGGCGCTGCAGCGGCGCTGCGGCCCGGGCACCGAGCCATACGCGAGAGCTTCGGAGCGGCTGAAATCCGGGCAGAAATATTCAGCAATGGACGACGCCGTCGATGGCGGCTGCGGCTACCTCGTGCTGCTGTCGTACCGGGGCCTGGGCAACCGCGTGCTCGCCACGGTCTCCGCCTTCCTCTACGCGACGCTCACCAACCGCGTGCTGCTCGTCGACCGGGGCAAGACGTTCGCCGACCTCTTCTGCGAGCCGTTCCAGGGCGCGACGTGGCTGCTGCCTCTCGACTTTCCCCTTGAGGGCTACAGGGACCTCTGGGAGGGCGCGGCGGAGAGCTACGGGAACGTGACGCTGCGAAACGACACGGGGCCGGCGTCGGAGCACCGCTTCGTGTACGTCCACCTCGACCATGCCGCGACGCCGGCGAACAGGCTCGCGTACTGCGACGACCACCGCCGGTCGTTCCTCGGCCGGGTGCAGTGGGTGCTGTTGAGGACGGA
Source organism: Avena atlantica (assembly GCA_910589765.1). Taxonomy (NCBI): domain Eukaryota; kingdom Viridiplantae; phylum Streptophyta; class Magnoliopsida; order Poales; family Poaceae; genus Avena; species Avena atlantica. The sequence continues at coordinate 491,094,791 of OU342733.1, read as the reverse complement.
CTCCTACATGCCGCCCAGCCTGTTCCTCAACCCGGCGTATCAGGAGGAGCTCGCCCGGATGTTCCCCAGGCAGGACTCCGTGTTCTACCTCATCTCCCGGTACCTCCTCCACCCGACCAACGACGTCTGGGGCAGGGTCACGCGGTTCTACGGCTCCTACCTCAAGAACGCCGACGAGACGCTGGGCATTCAGGTCAGGGTATTCGACGCCGCCACGCCGCCACAGAACATCCTGGACCAGATCCTCGCGTGCACGTTGCAGGAGCGTCTTCTTCCGGGGGTGGCGGCGACCGCTGCTGGAGAAGCGCCGCCGCTTCCAACGACGGCAGATGCACGACCCAACAAGGCCGTGCTCATCACGGGCCTGAACGGGTGGTACCACGACAGGATCCGAGACATGTACTGGCGGTCGCCGAGCGCGGACGGCGGGGTGGTGAGCGTGCACCAGCCGAGCCACGAGGAGGTCCAGCATTTCTTCCGGACGATGCATGACAAGAAGGCGCTGGCGGAGATGTACCTGCTGAGCATGACAGGGAAGATCGTCACCAGCGGCTGGTCGACGTTCGGGTACGTCGGCAGCGCGCTCGGCGGGCTCACGCCGTACATCATGACGAAGCCTGGGAGGAAGCAGGAGAAGGTGCCCGATCCCCCGTGCAGACGGGCCATGTCCATGGAGCCGTGCAACCATGGGCCAGCGTACTTCGAGTGCACGAGGAAGGAGATCCACAAGATCATCGACACTGGCAAGCTGGTGCCCCATGTTCGTGCTTGCGAAGACATGTCTTGGGGACTAAAACTCACCGAGCCCATCGAGGAGAAGGTGTAGAATTTTGGTAGTACACGGGTTGCTTGAACCCCCCGCTGATCCCCACTAATCTATTCCCCGCAATCATTGCTACCATATGCCACTGGTAATCCTGGGCATATGCGGTTTAAGCCAGTTTTGGCTGGTTTCTCGAACCACCCCATAGCTATCACTTTGAAGTGGGTTGGTCTGGTTTAGACTGTTCAGGTATTAGGTGAAAGGATGGTTTTGTGTAGGCTGGTTACACGGTTTATCGAAACTGTTGAGTGCTGAAATAAACAAACCTGTGAGTCCCAGATAGCAGTGCAGCACTGAAATAAACAAAAATGCACATGCACTGAGTATCTGACGCACATGCACCAGCGCATCAACGGTTAATTCATAACTGAGGGAGTATATTCTAGGGAGCATAACTGAAATTAATTTATCAAAGGATAACAACATGCGGAATAGAATTTTACATGTCCAAAACAGAGTATATCACATGCCCATAACAAAATATGTATTCGAGATAGACGACAATTCGAGATGTCAACAATAACTTTACAATGAACTTGGTCAGATATGCATGAAAAATAAATGTAAGTATTCTTCAACGTCAGCGCGTCAACAGTTTCACATTCAGATGGTCATCCATTCAAGCATGCATTCTATGTAGCATGAAAAAAAGACATGCAAGCACGCATCCATTCAACACCTGCAGTTTCACATTCAGATGGTCATCGTTTCTCGAAATCATAAAAACAGCAGAAACTTAATCATCAAAACTAAAACATTTCCTTCCATTTAGAAGCAAAAGAACATGCTAATTGTCAAGAAAAAGCTAATTAAAAAAATTGATAATAACACAAATGGAACTAGCAAGTTGTAGCTACCTATCTTTTCTCAAGCAAAGATGAAGCATAACTTAAAACTATCAGATTTAGATACTTAAGAGCAAATCAGTGTCATAGAAAGGACACGATAACTTTGTACCGAGGATCAAGAATAGCAACAATAAATAGCAGTGGGTTAAATATATCATTATTATCCCAATACTTTTCAAATTTTAGCTTCATATTTTCTGCCATTAATGCTAGCCTAGGTTCTTCCTTTTTTCCACGAATCAGTTGTGTTATCTTGTTATGCATCAACAAGAAATCGTGAAAGAAGGCAGTTGATGTGACATTTAGTTGTCCGAAGAATCGGACTGTCACATTGTAGAAAAGTTTGAATATAGAAATTAGTTTTCGGGCTTCCAACGAGTCATCAGCAGTGGGAGGACCGCCAACTCTAGAAAAGTATGGTGTAAAGTATTTGCATTCTTCACATAATATTTTGAAAGCCTTTTCAAAGGGAACTGTATCCTCGAGCATAAGGTAAGTCGAGTTCCACCTTGTGTCAACATCTAGCGAAAAGAGACCCATCTCTCCAATCTTCTCCTTCTTCACACATTTCTTAAATAGTCTTAACCTTCCCGCGGATGATTTTACAAATAGAAGGACAATTCTGATTTTTGCAACAGATGGATTACTACCTTCCCAACCCTTTTTCACCACCAGATTCACGATGTGGCAACAGCACCTCACATGTGATGACCCACAAGTGTAGGAGATCGCAACAGTCTTCGCGGGTAGTATTATCCAATTTATTGATTCGACACAAGGGGAGTCAAAGAATACTTGCAATCCTTAACAACTGAGATGTCAGTTCAACTGCACCTGGAAATAGTTCTTGCTCACAGAAGTTTATCAGTAGCAACAGTTTGGTAGTAGCAACAGCAAAGCAATAGCAGCAATGAAAAGTAGCAAAAGTAACAGTAACAGTAAACAGTGGGATTCGAGTGCGGTAGGCATAGAGATGGATGGACGGGCGTTGCATGGACGAGTCTAAACATATAACTTTAAGATCTAGGGCATTGCAGATAAATAATAACAAGCATCCAAGTACTAAACAATCCTAGGCATGTGCTCCAAATATAGTCATACGTGCTCGCAATGAGAACTTGCACAACATCTTCTGTTCAGCCAGCCCGTGGCAGCGGGGCCTCTAGGAAACTACTGACAATTAAGGTGCTCCTTTTAATAGAGCACCGGAGCAAAGCATTAACACTCCGTGAACATATGTAATCCTTACACCACAGCCATCCCCTCCGGTTGTCCCAATTATTGTCACTTTGGGGCCTTTGGATCCGGACAATATATGTGTACACAACTTGCAGATAAGATCATAAACAATACTATCATAATGATTCAATAATAAGTTCAGATTTGAGATCATGGCATTCGGGCCCTAGTGACAAGCATTAAGCACAACAAGTTACAACAAAGTCAAATAACACTAATAGAGATACTATGCACTATGCCCTAACAATCGTATTCGATTACATGATAGAACTCATCCAATCCTTACCATCCCCAAGCCTACAGCAGGGGATTACTCACTCATGGATGAGGGAAACATCGGTGGTTGATGAAGATGCGTTGGTGATGACGATGGCGATGATCCTCTCCAAATTCGCTGTCCCGGCAGGGTGCCAGAACGGAGTTTCTGGATCCGAATCTTGGTTTCTGATGGCAACGGCGGAGCGGAACTCTTTCTAGAAAACCATCGAACCCCCTCGGTTTTTTAGGTCGAAAGGCAACTTATAGGCGCAGAGGGAGGCTGAGGGGGTGCCTGGGGTGCTTGTAACCCCCCTAGGTGCGGGCAAGGCCCACCCGCGCCTGGCATGGGTGTGGGCCCTCCAGGCTCCTTCGCCGTCTCTTCTTCTGGCTCCATAGATCTTCTGGTGAAATATAATTTTTGGCATATTTTTCGGGATTTTTCCTGATAGTTCATTTTCTGCACAAAAACAAGACACCAACGTAATTCTGCTGAAAACAGCGTCAGTCAGTGTTAGTTGTATCCAAATCACACAAGTTTAGAGAAGAAACAATAGCAAAGTGTTCGAGATAGTAGATATGTTTTGGACGTATCAACTCCCCCCAAGCTTAGCTTATTGCTTGTCCTCAAGCAATTCAGTTGAAAACTGAGTGCGATAAAAGAACTTTCACGAACACATTGCTTTATATGATGTAAATATTCTCATCACATGAGTAGATGCTTAGACAATTCATAATAAAGAGTATGCAACTAAGTCTACTCAATAGTCATTGCGAGCTATGAAGAGAAACCAACTCAATAATAATAAGTAGCATGAAATATAAACATAAGCAACATTGCAATGCTCATAATAAGGTATGATAGAGTAGTATCTCGCTTGCCTTTGTTTGAAGAGCAAAATATAAATGCCAAGGCACCCCTGAAGTTCAAGTGAAGACTGGAGATAAAGATATTAGAGATACAAGCATCAAAGTCATGACATAATTAACCAAGTTTTGGAACAAACACAAGAATGACAACTATGCTCTCAAGAAGGTGCTCATAGAATAAGTGGTGACTCAACAAAGTTGTGAAAACGGTTTTGGAAAGTTTAAAAGGCTTCCAAATGCTCAAAGGAAGGTACTCATTAGCTTTGAGCTCTCATTGCCCCTATCATAGGCATCTTCATGTGGTTAAGGTGAAAGTGAGGTCCACTCTGAATCATATGCTTGACAGACCATAGACTAAAAATCCCAAGTCCCTTGAGTACGAGGGTCGCTCCGCATGACGATAAAAGAATTCAGAATTGTCAATCATTAGCCATGATGATTAAGTTTTGTCCAACTTGATTTCAAGTACAGGACAAACATCCAATCATCAAGGAGAAGTACAACCCGCGCCGGATACTCCTCTTCTTCTTCACCTGAATGTACGGTTGGATTACATCAAACAATTTGATCCATATAAATTAAGCATCTTGTGATGTGAATGCTTTGACTCATCTCAGTGTGCGACAAAGAGTTGCAACGGAGAGAGAGACTACAATAATGCCTCTGATTGGAATAAGTTTCATTAACTAAACTAACTGCATGACAAGGTGTGAAATCTATAAAACCAATCAATTTGTCGCAATAATTGTTTCTGACCTATAGGATAAACGCAAAGATCACCATAATTAGTAACAAAGATAAATCATCAGAAATATGAACAAATTTTAAGAGATAGCATAGAACTTACACCACAGGCATACACGACGCATGCGCATCCTCATCTCGGAGTCGACTCCATCCCTCCGATAGTATATAAGGTAACTGCCGATTTATCTCATCCCACGGCAAGAAAGCCCCCATGCCTCTACAAGTCGATGACATCCCTCCATATAGGTGGCTGGCACTCCCTGAGACTGTATCTTCAATTCTGCATACAGGCTCACGGTAGGGCAAGCAAGTGGCTAAGTAAATTCAATTATCCAAGAGAAGGTGGGTGGTGAAGAGGGCGAGAGTAACACAATGGAGGAAGCTCACCTGGATGTGCCCCTCTCGACCTTGGTCGAGGTTGTTTCCGTCCATGGTCACGTACATGGAGGCGGAGAGGACAGATTGGGGGAGGAGAGGGGAGGGCCAACAAGGAGGCAATCCTTGGTCGCCACAGACCTCGCCTTCTTGTGGGCCGTGGGCTGTGGGCAGATGGGATTATGGGAACATGTCAAACGTGATCGAGAAGAGTAAAATTTCTCCTTTTTAAGGAGTCAATCCTTCTCTCTTCTGTTGAATTGTTATCCGAGATGGCAGGGTTTTGTTAGGAGAAATCGAAAGATATTTTGACATGATCTACATTGCGGAGAGCATGGAATACTTACCGCAAACAAAAAAGAAAAAATAAACACGGCTGGTGAAAGGATAAGAGATCGACTCGTAACGTCCGGGCGCGAGCGCACCATGCACGCGGAGATACGAGGCGACATATAATTGTTAGTTTGACCGCGGTGGCATTTGTTTGTAAATTTTCAGACCTGTGACACCAGGCATTCACCACGCCTTTGAAATTAATAGTAAAGATTGATATGAAGATGGGTAATCAAACTAGCGATTCTAGTAGCCAACATGCAATATATTTGGCAATGAATTTGTTGTGCCTTGTTCCTTCGCTAAACGGTAATCATGGACACGATGGTGCCTAAATACAAAATCTTGATCCTGGTGACGACGCTCAACCAACGACACCATAACCCTGGATAAGCGCTGCAACGGCTGAGGCGGAGAAGGGAGAAAAAAGACTGCTAGATCGTCAAGGGAAACCAAGTAAAACACAAATTCAGATGTGTCTCATGGATTGGTTGAGCGATCTGTGGTACCGATGCTTCAATAGGTGTGTATTATCCTTTAATGGCTAAATTTTAGGCTTAGTCCATAAAGCTTTAGCAATAAGCATATTGCAGACATTGACCTAGCCTGAATAGAGTATTACAATCTATTCTATCTATTATATACTAAAAGCAATATAAGGGGTTTTTAGGAGACACCACGTTGAGCCACATCATCTGAATTATCTTAACCGTTAGATGTAAATGTTACGGTTATGATTCTACCAGAGACCATAAAAAAACTGTTCGGCCCTGCTTATTATCTCCGGAGTCCGTACGCAAGCTACAATCGATTGACCCTGATTCTTGACCGGCCGGCCCTCTTTCTGTGCATGATGAGCAACAGCGACTCCTGACTCATGGCGCTGGCCTCGATCGGCCGGCCGGCTGTTTTCGATCGGGTGTTTCCGAGCGGCCGGTGAGCAGCGAAGTTTCAAACTTGCCCCATGCACTCGGTCATGCAGATTTGCCTCTTATACATATCCTAAAGCTAGGCTAGGTTCATGTGGTAGGTAATTTTACTTTTTGATCGCCCTTGGCCCGCCGGTCAGATGTCTTCGTGTGCTTCCGGTGCATGTAGGCCAGCAGGGGAAGCTTCAAATCTTGCCCCACTCGCTCACCCATGGAAGATTAATCCAATATCTATCTTCTGTACAGATCCGAAAGCCGGGTGCATGTGGTAGGTATTTTCCTTTTCTGATATCTTGATTTCTATATAATACACTACTGCAATATGCATATGCAAGATAATATTTTTTGTGTGTTTGGATATGTGAAAGATAAGCTGATCTATTTGTTTCAGTGCTTTTCAAAAATTACCAACGTAAGAAACCACAAACATTGTCAATGATCCATTAGAAAATTTTCAGTAGAAGGGTCTATATATTATCAATTCAACATGTTGAATTCATTTGTTTCCAGCATGCTTAACTTCTGACATAATAACACCATAAGGTGTGCAAACCCTTTTACCGTTGGTAGTACGAGATGCTTAATGATCAAGGCCGTGGATCTGATCTGTTTGTAGCCGAACTGATGAGATAAATCCCGTCATGCATCGCGATCATCCGGATGAACGGCTCACCCCGCAAAAAAGTGAAGAAATTTGATCTCCCTGATTATTAAACTTCAAAGGTAAACTCATTGCTTTCTCCTAAAAGTTGTGGAGTAGTAGTATAAGTGCATCTAAATTTGAAATAATAGAGACTCTATAATTTGTTTGGAATTACTGAATGTTGGACGACACAAAATGTGAGACAACATGTACAAGGGCACGCAATGAGAGCAAAAAAATATGATGCAGCTATATGGTGAGTGCTTGAACATCCTAGATATTTTATCTCACTTAGTATTTTAGTGTTATTTAGAGTTTAAATTTACAGACATAGACATTAATACATGAGTTTTAGCAGTGTGCCCGGCAAAATTTAATAAAATAACTTTGATAGTTGAATTACGATAATGCATTTTGTTTTGTATGGAAAAGTAATGTTTTAGTGTATAATGCATTTTGTTTTGTATGGAAAAGTAATGTTTTACTGTATAATGTTTTATTGACAGTTCACTTCTTCAGAGGTAGAATTTTTAGATCATTAATTTGTTTCCTCCTATGAAATAGTGTTAAATAATGTTTTGGTGTAGTATAATGTTTTACTCGGTAGTTTTTTCATATCATTACTATTGTGTTATCCAATGAAACTTTTTCATCAGTCTTACAATACTCACAATTCTCAATCTACTACTAAGTAAATAGTTTAGTTTATCTCTTCAATTTATATTTTTTGCTTGAGATAGTAATATTTGTATTGCCCCATATAAACCATAATTATCTTATGTATCTCATATTAGCAAAAAAATAATTCTACCAACTATCTAAGTGTAATAAATAAATGGTGATGAAAAAAGTATCCCCCACAACCTATAAATCTAGCCATCTATTATATACTAAAAATAATATACATAGGAAAAACAAATATACATGTATATGTATATATGCTAGAAATTGAGAAATTTAATTCAGTTCACAAGTTTATATGCACCCTCTTGAATAGTAAGTTCAAAATAATGATTGTTTTGGTTAAAATATCCAAGTGGTCTACTTACATGCATAATTTTTCATCAAAAGTAAGTTTAATAGATTAAACTTCTTCGAAACAAAATTGTCCGAGTTTTACTTACGGGGAAAATTCATCATGAAATCACATCTGTTTTAAAATAGATACTATAAAAATAGTATTCTAAAAATAATATTTTTAATGTCCTTTTAGCGCATCCATTTTGGGTGTATTTGTAGGAATCACCGAGAATGTCATTTCTTCAAAAAGAAACTATGCATCCACATAGACACTCAAACATGTTTATTGAAAAATTAATTTGTATACAACTCAGAAAATGAACTCATATTGATACAAAGTAAGAAATAATTGACATGCCAGAAAAATTGTAATTCGACTCTTCTAGCTCATATGCATCTTCATGACATGACAGAAAATGAGAAATTTAACTCAGCTTCTAAGCTCATAAACGTGTTCATGAACAATAAATTCAATAAACCAGAACATTTGGAATCAAATTGAGTTCACAAAGAAACTGAAACTCCTGGGAAACATAAATTTTGATTATTCTACTTACGTGCAAACAGTCATCTTGAAATGTCATTCTCGATGTTTTGTCAAAAAACACAAAACATAAATGTTCTAAAAGGGCATAAAATAGTCTATTTGGAACATCACAATTTATCATGATTTCTTATAAAATATATGCACGTACGTAGACACTAGACCATATTTTATATATACTAAAACTAAAGATACATAGAAAATAACTACGAAACTATCTTGAGGTATTTCAGACCATCATATACAAAACTAGATATCAAAGTTACACCTCAAAAAATGTCTCCACCTTAAAAACTAGATATTTACAACGAAGAGCCTATTAAGTTGAGGATGACACTACAATATCAGCATGCCCTCGCATTTGCGAGGGCCACTTTGCTAGTTATATACTAAAAGCAATATAAGGATGTTTTTCGAGGCATTAGGTTGATCCACATCATCTCAATTATTTGGATGGTTGGATCTAAAATTTATGGTTAGGATTTAATAGGAAACTAATAGTTACGTAACTATATGTTCCTGTTTGACACGTTTAATTATGTATATATATATCTCCAAAGGGAACTGCCGCACCATATATTCCCGGTTGACACACGTTCGATTATGTAACTATATATGTTCCCGGTTGATGTTAGTAGTTTTTAATCTACACGTATCTATCTAGGACTTTAGTTGTGTCCATTAAAAAGGTAAGACAACCTAACTCACGTTTGACATGGCATGGTGGCGCAGGACTAGAAGACGCCTAATGATTTGGACGAGAAGTACTACACGTAAGTTGTGAACCACGACGTATGGCGGAGCCAGCTGACTCATAGAGCCGGGGCAAAGCTAGCAGAGACGACAACGTCCATCAATTTGCCCCATCATGCATCATTACTAACCACCGTAATTACGCTAATTAACATAGAGCACTCGCCGGACGAGCCCGGGCAGCCGCCTGGGGTCACCGGGAGCTGGCACCGCCCCTATGCTGTTCGGCTTTGATACGGTGCTCATGGCGTCAAACGAGACATGGAGAATGGTGATGGGTAATGCGTCTATATGTGGGCTATGGGAGAGCAAGCTTCTGGGGGTGATGGTGAAGATGGTCGTCTACAATCATATACTCAGCAGTTCTCCTTATGACATATCATGTGTATGCCCGGGATTTCAACAAAAAAAATAAACTTATGTATGCTGGGTATAAATAACATAACACTTGGGTCATGGTTGAACTATAATTTTGTTGTGTACCATTCCAATAGTCACATCGGATTGATGGCTTCACACGCAAAAAATATCAAACCTGACATGCTTACTTACGCCAGATATAGCACGCTCAAATAGGTCTATGTTCTTGTATCATATAATTACCATATCTACATAATATTGATGATATAGACTCAATCTGATCATGCGTAGTGATGCAATAATGATCCCTAAATATTTCTTGAGTTCTCTAATAGTTAAGCCTTTGGGAACATTGAATCTTCAAATTTTCATTTTTAACCACATCTTGTGATACAATTTGTAAGAGCTAAAAACTAATCTATTTTGTAAATCCTGACTCGGTGTCGGAACTAAAAGAAAATTATTGTACCAATCAAATATCAAGCACATGAAACTAATCGTATCTCACTTCAAACACTATGCATGTAGAAGGCTCTTAGTGTAATTGCTTAATTTTGGCTCTGGGGAGCCAAAAAAATTTAAAAAAATGTCAAGAATGACATTTGTAAATTTCCAAAGTTGGTATTTTTTGGTGGATACGTAGAAATGTGTTCTACTTTCTTCGTTTCAAAATATCAGATGTTTTAACTTTTTTCTAAAACGCATATATCTATACGACTTTCAGTGTGTACGTTTGGAGCAAAATAAGTTAGTAGACACACTAAAAGGCGTCTAGATATATTTGTTTTAAAAAAGGCTAAATATCTTATATTTTGGAATGGTGTGAGTACATACCAGCAAAGTTTTGTCAAACATACTTATATATTCGGCTATACAAAAATCACAAAATTGTTTCTTGAAAAAGACAAACAAATCAATATTGCTAGACACTTTTGTTTATTGTGTATAGATCAAATCCAAAATAAATTTTGATACAAAATTAGTTGTACACACTACAGATGTATTGGTATTCTATAAGATTTTCAATCCGATCTAAAGTAGTATTTCCTATGTCCTGAAAAAGATGTCATTGATTTGTCTAGATTTCCATGTGTATGTATACTAAACCCATCTAGATACTTGCATATCTAGACAAATGCCTGTAATTATTTTTTCGGACCAAGGGAGTACTATTATTGGTTTCTCAAATTGTGGTGGTATAAGCGCAAAACTTCAAATTTAACTACGAAACAATCTTTCACTCTCACCATGTAGATTAAGCTGTAATTTGGCCTCCTACATTTCAAAACTTATTTACAAGCAATAATGATGCGCTAAAGAGGTTGTCAAATGGTGTCCTCGCATTTGCGAGGGCCATCTTGCTAGTTAATAGTATAATATCAAAACTAGTGCTAGCTGTCCCTATATATCCTTGATAGGGGCCGGACCATAGGGGCCTTTGAACTCAAGAAGACGACGCACTTCTCCGTCAAACTGCAATTAGAGATTCAGAGGTGCCATTTCGTCAAAAATTTCGAAGAGGAGAATACACAAGGCTTCCACCGACCGCTGCGTGCCTCAAAAACTGACCACCGTGGCACCGTCTGTGACCAGCCTGGTTCGACACTGAAAAGGATGAGCCACCCGCACACACACACACGCCCGCCTGCCCGCCCGCCCCCACGCGCGCCCACGCACACGCACAGAGGAGGAAGTAGAAGGTGTGTTATGAAAATATTTACCAAGATGAATCGTGTAACAGCAGTTTCATGTTCAGAGTTAGCATCAACAAGCTCCGCAGCCAGGTGAATCATTCAAAGTACAAGGGCGCGACTGCTGATAACTTAACCAATATACTCCCCAGGTGCCCATATTGCAAGCTTGTATATTAAAATTTACTGAACCATTTCATCATGATAAAAAAAAACAATAGTGACAAATTCCTGCATGACATGTCTGTCAGCTTGACTCAAGTACAAGGACTGGTCTTCAGCTTCGACCATTTCATCATGATAAAAGAAAAATAGTGACTAGATCGATTCAATTATTTCAGCTTCCCTCCGGCCCATGTGCCAACAACATGGAAGTGTTGTACTAGCACTTGTAATGAACCAGGGCTGCGTTTCACAAAAAGGTGGACACACACATCAGCCACCTAGCAACAGGTGGTTTAGGAGTAGATATTTACAGTTCTACTACAAGGTAGAAAGATTCTACCAGCACATTACAAGCCCAAAAAGATATGCATTCCGGTGCTACCTATGCTGAGTATATATAGATGATAAACAGCACAACAGGAGGAACTTGGAGCTGCCCGAATGATCGGGAGATAGGTATATCCAAACCGAACATTTCAAGTAAAGGAATGGAATCTGCGGAAACAGGTTGGATGAGTAGGAGTGGAAGCATGCAAGAGATGGTGGCCTGAATTTCTTGAATATTCGTGCTGCTGCACAGCATGAAAGAGATGGTGGCCCAAAGATTTAACTCAAATAGGCAGCTTGTAGGTGAGGCAGGGAGAGGAGTACCAACGGAAGGAGACATCATCACATAGAAGAGTGCTAACTTGTCTCTTCAGGGATGTGCATGCCAAAGCCACGTTTCATCTTCTCGATTCTGATATTTGAAAATTGAAGCGGTTAGTGTCCGAAAAATATATATAATTAGCGGAAACTGACAAAATTCAGTTGCTGATCGTCATAAAGCTTAGATACATGGTACTCAGAGTTGAGAAAATGGAGGCTAAAAGCAATAAAAACTTCTAGCAGAAACTTGCATATCCATATGACGACCAAAGTGATGATCTTCCATAAAATCGTAAAAGAAATTTCCTTCCGTGTAGAAAAGAAACAACAGAAATTGATTTAAAATAGACACAGAAAGAACAAAATGCGTTTTGCTTCAGGGAAATTTTATCTAAGGCTGGCATTATATAATCTAGAAACCCAAACCTATTCGGGCACATTGTTTCACAAGTTTTACTTCATAATGAGTTGAAGATTCTTTTTTATGTGAAGATGAAAAACATTGACTCTTCCCCAAGGTGATGCAGTCCGTAATAAAGGAACTTACGTAGGAGCAAGCTTTCCAAGGTTGCGTAACTTCTGGCCAGTTGTATCATCGATGACATTTCCTGAGATGTCAACGGTATATGATTTCCCAGTGAAACGTTGAAGGCCTCTCTTTACAAGCAAATCAAAATCCTTCTGATGAAGTTCTCTGCCGTTTACAAGGACACCAGTACTCCCACCGGCACAATTTTTGGGCATTGAATAGCTGAATTCTTTTATAAATGGCTGCAAAATGAAACACCGGTCATGGCATGCAAAGATAAAGTTTTAGGGAAGGCATTCCATGGAAAAGACTCATCTTACAGGGATGATGCCGCTGCACTCGTGCCCCATGACACCCCAAAATCCAGCACGTTGGTCATACCTGAATTACCAAATAGACAAAAGAACTGCTTAATAGACTGATCAAAGGATTTAACAGCAGCTAGCAAGTGTGCTAAAAATCACTGCGAAAAATCAAATGATTTCATGATAGTAATTTCTTTTATGTTTACATCCAATCACTGCGAAGGTGACAACAAAGGGTGATATACTAACTTTTTAATATGGAAAGTCAGGCAAATTTAGAAGTTAGGACAGCCATCCAAGTTGTAATGTGGGTTATTTTGAGCTAATAGCATTTAGTGGAGAAATAATCAAAGAAAACAAAGCATCGGTTAATAAGAATCTTCAAAGTCTATCATAGATTGTACAAACTATTCATGTGATCATCCCAACCGGAAGTGGCCGATTTGGCTGACACAAAGCAATATTTCCCTTCTTCCTTTAGTAGATTAATCAAGGCAAGATTAACATCATGTACATAGTTATGCAATGAAACCAGGCATGATCATTTTATCACCGTGGGGCAGTACTAGTTCATTATGATTCCCACTGTTAAAGTAGATTTCTTCTGAAGGATAATACACATCAATTTTTGTGTCTCTTTATTGTAGCAGGCATCAATTTAGATAAGAAAGGTATGCTCAGCGCAGATGATGCTAACATAAACGATGACAAATGCCAACAGGTCATGCAGCATAGGCTGCAAATACAACAAAAGTTCAGAATCGCAATGAGAGAAAGTGACTTACCAATATGAACCAGGGCCAACAGGACCAGCTTTTTTCTCTGCCTTTCGAAGAGCACGTTCAGAGATTGGATGACCATTGATGAAAACCTTGACACTGTCCATAGACTGATTGAATAAAGAAAGATCCTTGAAACCTTTCTTCAATAAACCACCCAAAAACGACGAATCCCCACTCTTACCAGCTGAAGATTGAATTTCATCTAGCCCAGCCTCAGAAGAAACATGAGAGCTAGTATGTGTTCGCTCATTGACTGAAGACTCATTTCTGGCTACTCTCTTGGCATTTTCACAATTTGAGGACAGTGACTTAGCACAATCATCTTCTATGCTCTCTTCTTCACATGTCTTAGTTATGCTATCAACTCTAAGGACATCGTTATACCCTTCTTTGTTGTATTTGATGTATCTCTTACTAACCCCTTGAACTGCAAAGTTGTTTTCATCTTGTTTGCTCTTGTCTTCATACTTTTTGCTCACAGCTTCATCTTCGAAGCTGCTGGTATCACCACTATAGGCCTTCTGCATGTTTGCGTTACCCATGTGACCGTCATGATGGCCAGCATTACTTTGTTTGAATATCTGTTCATATGCTTTGTTAACGGCCTCTTCACCACATCCATCCTTAAGACTTTCTTTGCTCTTTTGTTCACATTTTGTATCAATCCGCTCACCTCTGACATCATAGTCTCCTTTGCTATTCAAGCCATATCTCTTGCTCTTGATTTGATCTCTCCCACCGTAATCATTTTGTCTATTGGAAAAGGGATCAACAAGTTTGTCCTCTACAATTGGGGCTTGTGGACTGATCTTACGAAGCGCTGAAGCTTCCACTTGACTGTCTGCATCTCCTTGACATAATATATCTTTCGGGCTATCTGCAAATCTAGACCTGCGGGTAGATGCTGGTTTTAACTGACTGCTCTTGTTTGCCGCGCCTTCTTTGTCTGTGCTACAATAACTGGCAGTAGAAGACCGCGATAGATTGTCTGAAAAATCCTGTTTCTGTCTCTGGCTGTAGAAACTAGAACTGTCATCATCCTGCTCCGGATACCACCGAGAACTTTGGCGAGTCCGACGATTGGAGCTCCTCACACTTCTCGGTACAGTGAAAGAAGGCGACGGGATCAGAGGGTGAACTTTCACTCCGTTAAGCTTGAAAGTAACAACCTCTGAGCAGGAACCACACTGAACCTGATTCTGCTTCGGTGATGTGCACTTCCCAGGAGGCAGCTGCAGGAGCTGGTTACATGAGCTGCACACGACGAAAGGCGCGCCGCCCTTCACCGGCCGACAGAAACTCTCCCCCTTCTTCCTGAAATACTCCACCCTCCTCTTCGACATCGAGAGGTGCGAGTACAGGGATGAGGCCACGGACCTCCGGTCGTACTCCGACGATATCGACGAGGACCTGTCGAAGGACCTCTGCTGCCCCGCGAAGAACCTCGCCATCAGAATGCTCTCCTCCTGCGGCGCCACGGCACGCTGGCCCTGGACGCACTGCGCGCACTGGCACGAGCTCTGGTGCCGGCTGCCCTGCCCACCACCGTACCCGTAACCCTCCCACTGCCCCTCAGGGCGCTGCTGCGGCTGTCGGAACCTCCCGCTCGGCTGCCTCCCGTACCTGTCGTCGCACACGGACCGCTGCAGATGGTCGTACGAGCCCGGCGGCCCGTACCGGCCGGCGAGGCGCGAGCGGCCGTACTCCGGCGGCGGCGGAGGAGGAGGATCGGCGTGCGAGGGGCGCATGGAGAGCGCGCGCCGGCCCATGCGGTGCGAGGGCGGCGGCGGCCCCGCGATCTCGCAGGACCGGGTGATCTGGTCCCGTATCTCGTCGAGCTTCCGGAGCAGCTCCGCGGGGTCCTGCCGCTTCAGCGCGGCCCAGTCCACCGCGCCTCCCCGGTCGCTTCCGCATTGCCCGTACTCCCCAGGCTCGGGTGCCCTGGCCCTCCGCCTGTACTTCATCTCCTTCTGCTCGCTCCCCATGGCGCCGGATTCTCTTCTCCCCCCTTTTGGTGGACTGTAACAGGTGTAAATCAATGCGTGAATTCGCGGGGTGGATCGAGGTGGATCAAAGTCTGCTCGGGGTTGAGGATAAGTAGTGAGGCTTTCCGATGCCAAGGAGCGAAGGAGGAGGCGGCGGTTACCTGGACGCGGGGAGCCCGCGGCGGCGTCGCAGAGTCTACGGCGCGGGAAATCAGCGGCGCCTCCGGTTCTCCGTCAGAGCTTCGCGGCGGCGCCTCCGGTTCAGTGGAGGGTCGTGCGGTCCGCCATTGGCGAGAGCGGCGTGGCAGTGTGGTGGTGGCGGGCGGAGTGGTGGCCGCGGCGAGGAAGACGAGGAGGGGGTCAAGTAGAAGAGTGGGCTATGTACTGCTCCTGTTATCGCTTCTGAGGACTATCTGGTAATACCTACAATTCTGCAGGGGCTTTGAGCGTCATAGTCCGGCAAAGTTCGGCGGAACCGCGGGTAGGATTCGGTTTGGGTGACCTGGCTGGGACAATGACGCCTGGGGCCCAGTTGTAGGACGGAGGTGTCCAGCTGGGATGAACTGGACTGGCTTGACTAATGCTACGCGCATTCAGATTTAGGAGCAGTTCTTGTCAAAACAAGAACATGGTAGTAGCTGGGCACATGAAAATTAAAAGGACAATGTTATCTTATTAATTATTTGGGAATTTTGATCTTGACATTGGGCATTTGAACCCACTAAATCCATCTGATGATTGGGCAAGTTTGGTTTCTTCATATTCGCTCACCTTTCATGTAAATCGCCGTCACTCGAAACATTGTACGAATTCTATGTGAATTACTTTACCTTCAAACGATGACCCCAAAAAATCACACATTCCACCATTTCACTCGGACCACACGAAGAAGCTAGAAAAGTAACATGTTAGGGTGCGATCTTGACATGAAACGTAGTTGCATTCGTCATGTTTTGAAAGAAACAATGTAAGCTAACCATTTTGTTGTTGTTGTGATTGTTGGTGGCATATTAGTTAGCTCTAGCTTCAATAATACAAGCTACCACTACTTACCAATCAGTAGTGTGCCTAGAAGTGTAATGCTTTCACCAAAAGAAGCAGTAGTATAATGGAAGCAATGATTTTTTGTCAACGACAATATAAAGGGAGCTAACTATATATACGGCTTTGTGTTCTTCGTATTCACATGTCTTTCGAGCAAATAACATATACCCTTGTCTTTTAGTTTTCTATAATCCGATCGTGACCCTCATGATATGGCTTGGAAAATACCGCGCATCTTTCAACCGGACCATAGAAAAGAGCTCGAAAGCGAAATATCATGGCCTGACCACGACTCCGTTGCATACTTGCGTTCGTCATGTTTGGCAAGAACAATGCGGTTTTCTTGGCGACAAGACTCTCAAAATCATTTGCGCCTTTAGTTATGTCTTAGCTAAGCCTCATTTTGGTCGCTATTGTTGGGGACGTATTATAATTTTGCTCTGAGGAGTTAGCTTCAATGATGCTACTAGCTACCACTAAGCACCAATCAGTTGTGTGTGAGTATTATATGGAGACAATGATGGTTTCGCGGCAGGAAAGTAGTCGTGTAATGTAAGCAATCATGTTTGTCAACGACAAAAGAAAACAGACGAATATATGGGGAGGACCTAAACGCGCATGCATGCATGTGGTCCGTCTCTACTCTGGATTAATATAATTGGCCATGTCAGGGTAATCCCATCTGTTTTCGATCGATGTCTCTGCATGGAACAGACTAAACAAGCCACAGGGATGTTCGCTACAGGACGGTTTAGTCGTCTTCAGGCACAACCGACGAGAGCCCTAGACATGTGAACTGTGTGCATAAATAATATTATTACCGCTAACGATGCTAATAGAAAACTAAAAAATATGAAAAAACAAATAAAAATATCAAGAGACTGGCTAGCTAGTGAAATGTGAAACGGATGGAACACCTCTGTCTGAAACCAGCGAAGCACGCGTGCATGGAGCACCTAACTCTGAGAGCATCTCTAGCAAAATATTTATGGGCGGAGCTGGATATTCGTATCCTCTATGAGAATATGATTTGGAAGAACTAGAAACAAGAACTAGAAATTCAAAAAACACGCCGGTGCTATGAGATTTCTTGAACTAACATTCATTGTAAACCTTCATTCAACATACACAAGAGGAATACTTACATTTGCAAGTAAACAGAAGGGCGAAACTTAGGCCCGGTTCTTTTAGGGGCTTCTCCGAGAAGCCATCCTCCCCCAAACTTTCTGGAGAAGCCGGTCTAAAAAATTTACGAGACTTTCAAAATAGTTAAGACTAAACAAATTTAAAAGTCTCGCAAAATTTTTGAACCGACTTTCCCAGGAAGCTGGAGGTAAGACAGCTTGTGGGAGAAGCCACCAAAAGAACTGGGCCTTAACTAGTTCTACTAACCCTAGATCGGCGGCGCACAGCCTCGTCATAGCCCGAGCCGGAATCCATGGGTGGATCGGGTGGAAGAGCAGTGCATGCGGCCGAGGGCTCGGGGATTAAAACCCTAAAATCCTCCTCTAAGTACGATATATAGCAATGGTGCAGCAGGTGCCCTGGATAATTATATCTAGGTTAGGCTATAAATTTCAAGTATTTCTTTGAAACACAAATTTGGTCCGAAACCGAAAAACGACAAGAGTTTTTCGATTTCGGACCATTATGAGAGGACTGCTAGAGATGCTCTTACTCCGGGGGAAGAAACAAGCCGGAAGCTGGTGGCCTGATTAATCAACAAACAAGATAATCTAAGTGGCAAGTGCCCCACTGTTAGCACCTAACACTGGTCCAACCACAGACAGGAGGTCCAGAGAAAGAAAGAGTAGTGAGGCAGACGAGAGATGCCAATTGCCACATGAGATTCTCTCTCCAACCCCAAAGTCGAACTTTATTAGCTCTGCTCCTTTACCAATGGATGGATATATTGCACACCGAACTCTCCAGATCTCACATGGCCGATCGATGCTCCAGTCAACACGTACGGCGTGTGGCTGGTGGGATCGAAGGAGCTGGCACAGAGGAGGCTCAGGACTGAATGTCTCAAGAATTTGAATAAAAACATGTGACCTGTAGCTACTACTGTACTGGCTGTTTGAGCATCCTAGTTAAATGAGGGAGAGGATCTTTCACTTACTAGCTTGAAACAATAAGCCCGTAATTAAAAGAAAAACGAGCAGGACTACTAGCTGGCACTGCCTGCCGTGCATGTTGTCTGATGAATGAATGAGTAAAATTAAACTGCAGGTGACACGATTGTCTGACCAAAATACTCACCGACGGCTAGGGGTGGGCATTCGGTTTTTTGGATTATTCGGTTCGATTTTCGGATTTTTCTATAATTCGGTTTCTACAAAATAGACACCGAAATTATTTTGATTTTCTAATTAATTGATATTTCGGTTAGTGGACAATTTGGTTCGGTATTCAGTTTTTAACCAAACTTCTGCAAATAACAACACTATGCCATAATTTATGTCAGATCCGTACGAGCTAAACCACTCATCGGCACACCGAAAGAAACCTCCAGGACGCCGAGACCTGAAGCAATATATGGCTAGCTGATGTCTTGAACACATGTGTAGAAAAAGAACATAATAAGCATGATGTCTATCTTACTCGTTCAAAAAAATGATGTCTATCTTCCAAGCCGTATACATTCAACAAATTGTATGTGTTGAGAGTTCAGCTAAAATACATGATTATATCCAAAACAGGAAAACAATTGAAAGGCTTCCAAAAATTCATAGACACAATTGACAGTTAAACCACGAACATATATGTGGCTGAAGACATACATACATGCATGGACTGCTTGGCAACTTTTGCACGCATGTCTTTGTGTCGCATGAGTTAGTATCTAGGACAGTAATGAACGCATGGGACAGAATCATAAATATATTTAGCTCTATCATGTATATTTTTCAGTTTGCACGATTATTTCGGTTAACAGAGAGTCAAAACCGAATTAATATTTATAAATTCGGTTAATCATATTTACTAATCGAAATTAGTTTCGGCTAATTCGGGTTTGGTGTATTCGTTTTCGGTTCCGGTTAATTTGGTTTTTCCGAAGCAGCCTCGTAGCTAAAGCAGGATAATCTTTCGCTGGTACCTTGAAAAATTGAACAATGAAAACACAATAATCGTATAAATGAGAGCGGCAACCGATTTAGTAGGTTGTTTTTGTTTGAGTTAAATACAGTAATAGTCCTTGTACTTGTACGAATGGTTCGATTTGGTTCTCGTATTTGGAATTTGCTGAATTTTGTCCGTGTATTTATGAATTTTGCTCGATTTAGCCAATTTAATGTTTGCCGCCAAATTTGTGCTAACGTGGACGACACATGGAATCTTGCAAGAACACCCACTAGCATCTGAGAAAATTGCAAAAAGCAAACGAACATTAGACACCGACCTTTTTTTCTCTATTCATCATTTTCTTCTTTTTTCCTTAATCCCTTCATCTCCCCCATCCCCATTGTTACTCCTTCCTCCGGCCGGAGCTCGGTGAGGCGCGTCGCCCCTCCCCTCTACTTAAGCTTGCACGGCAATACCCCTTCTCTGTAACCCCGCTGGCCCGCACTGATGGTTTGCGAGTGAGGTGCGAGGCCGCGCCTTTGTTCAACCGCATGATCACACCTGACGGAAACAAGACGGGTGCGTCGCGCCCGCGTGCTAGGAGGCGCGACGACCTTTGTTGTACGTATAGATTTTTCCAAGCGCCACCGCCGCCATTTCTCTGGCGGGCAATTTTCTCCGCAGTAAGCTCCTCTATCGGAAGAGGACTACCCCATATGACCCACGGAGAAAAGGATCACACCTCGCCCGTCCGCGACTCCATCGAGCTCGGATACCACCATAGGGCGACGTCCTCGACAAGAATTAGTCGGCAATCCACCATCATCATCGATTTCGGTGAATTTTCACGATTCCGAGCCTCGGAGAGCACCCCTATGCGTGCGTGCATTGGCACCTCGTTGTTGATGGCTTGCAACGACGGCGTGCTGCCATAGGCGTCCGTCGCACCGGAGACGTGGGCCCCAAATGAGAAGTCATGTTGACTTGTCTTGATGAGGGACACGACCAACGGAGCAAGTCGTGTACCGTCCGCCTCCTATTTTTTTAAGCCATAGCTCTAATTATGGTTTTTTGTAATTTTCTCACATGCGGTAGGGTGTTCTTGCAAGATTCTAGTCCATGTGTCATCTGCGTTAGGTCAAATTCGATGACAAACATTGAATTGGACTAAGTCAAACCTGATTTACAAGTACATGGACAAAATTCAGTAGATTTTAAATACGATAACTAAAAAGCCCAACAAGTAGAGGAACCGTTGGTGTATTTAACTCTTTTTGTTTCATAGGGTGTGGCGGATGATGGGTTTCTTCGCTCTTGCGTTGCAGCAAGGAGAGGCATCTCACAAGAGTGACGCTGGCGTGGGGCTCTTGCTGGACCGGTCCACCTAGTTTCTCCTCCTTTCTCTTTTCTCTTTCCTCTTTCATTTTTATTTTGTTCTTTACAAAAATGTCCACGTCTAAAAAATATTCGATTTTTAAAATGTTACATGACTTATTTTTTTGAAAATATTCGGATTTAAAAATGTTCATATTTTTTAAAAATCTTCAAGAAATAAAATATTTGAAAATGTTCAGAATTTGAAAAAATATTGAGATTTGGAAATGTTCAGATTTGAAACTATTCAAACTTGAAAATTGTTGAAATTTTAACGTGTTCACATTACTAGGCCGGCCCATGTAGGAAATTCTCACAATGCAAGGGGTGTCCGTTGGAGTTCACCCTCAAAGGAATGGAAAATTAGAACGTTATAATGGGCAGTAGCTTTCTTTTTCTTTGATACGGGGCCGCACGGTCTCCAACTCAACCTAACTCCTTTTGTGTTCTTATACATACCACGTGATTTGATATAATGACAAAATATGACAAACAATGGGCCATTTCTTAGTCTTATCTCTAGCACAAATATCTCTAAATATATAGTGAGACATATGGTGCTAAAAGATTATCTCTTAGCTAAGAGAAGACATAGGTCCTTTTTTTGTTCTCTTTCCTCCAAATCAACAATCCTCCTATGTAGCATTGCTAAGATAAAATCATTATACGTGCCCTAACTCCTATTGTCAACAATGCACATGACAAATTGTAATCCTGTGTGGGATGCAACCATACCGGCACTAAAGCACTAGATCCCATTAAAACTCCGAAGTTAAGCATGGTTAGCAGAAGTAGGATGGGTAAGCTTCTCACAAGTCCTTGTGTTGCTGATGAGTGCACGAAGCTTCGTTGGGAGACCTCAAGCGGAAGGTATGATGAGAACAGCGGCAAGTTTTCCCTCGGTAAGAAACCAATGTTATCGAACCAGTAGGAGAAAGGAAACGACTCAAAGGTGTTTCTAGCAACTTGAAAACCTGCACAACACAAACTCGATACTTTGCCCCAACGAACAGAGATTGTCAATCTCACAGGTTTGTTGAAAACAAATGATTAACTGTATGATGTGGAAGGTAATAGTGGTTTGTAGAACGTAAATAGTAACAGTTGAAGATGTATCAATGGTAAAGATTGGACCGGGTCCGTAGTTTACTAAAGATGTTCTTCTTAAGATAAAAAAACATGGCATACTGGGTAAACAAATTACAGCGGGGCAATTGACAGGACTGAGCAAGGCATAACAATGCAATACTAGACATTCATGATCCCATGAGATTCAATTGGGCAATACAACAAGATACATAGACCGCAATCCAACCGCATCTATGACTAGTAATCCACCTTCAGGTTATCATCTGAACCCCCTCTAGTATTAAGTTGCAAGCAACGAACAACTGCTTTAAGCAAAGTGTGTAAGGTAAACAATCCACTTGTTCCATGAACGAGACCGTTGTTTTCTCCCTAGTGGCAACAGCACATCTACAACCTTAGAGATTTCTGTCACTTCCCTTAGATTAAATAGAGGCATGAACCCACTATCGAGCATAAATACCACCTCTTGGAGTCACTTGCATATACTTGGCCAAGATAACTACTAGAAACGGAGAGCATGCAAGATCACAAACAATACATACATAATAGAATCAATAAGACAAAACCATTAATCAATATGACATAGTAATCTCAATATCCATCGGATTCCCACAAATACAACATGCATGATTACAAATATATGAGATCTTGATCATGAACGGAGCTCACAAGATCTAAACATGATAGCACAAAGGAGGAGATACAATCATCTAACTACTACATGGACCCGTAGTCCAAGGTGGAACTACTCACGCTTCATACCGGAGGCTGGCATGATGAAGAACAAGACCTCTGGGATAATCTCCCCTCCGGCAGGGTGCCGGGAAGAGCTTCAGATCCCCCTCCTCGATCTATGGACGATGGTGGCGGCGGCTACAGACGGTTTCATGGAATATTGATCGGGTCTTAGGGTTTCTGTATCGGGGGGTGTTTATAGGCGAAGAGGCGAGGCAGGGGCAGCCAGGGCGGCCGCACCCCCCAGCCGCGGGCAGGGCCCAGCCGTGCGGCCAGGGGTGTGGCCCCTGGTGCCTCCCCTCTGTCTCGTACTCTGGCTTCGTGTTCCCCACGGTAAATTATTTTCTTTGGCTTTTGTCCCGTCCAATTCTGAGAATATTGATTTTCTGTCTTTTTGGAATCAAAAACAGAAGAAAGCAGACAACTGGCACTGTAGCATCTTGTTAATAGCTTAGTACCAGAAAATATATAAAAACACCTCAAAGTGTAGACAAAGCAAAGCAAATTAGATACTAAACAAGCATGGAACATATAAAATTATAGATACGTTTCCGACATATCAGTTGCATCCCTAAAAAATAAATTTGAAGCTCGCATCGATGCTCTGCAAAACCCAAACACTAAAAAATTAAGCTTTCCACCTGCAACATTTTTTTGACTTCTCTATTCATTTGGTTTCGCCTAACATTCACAATGTCTTGGTGCTACCATGCGCATGCGTCATCTAGAGTCATCGTTGATTGCCCACAATGATCACGACAGTCTATAGAGTTCTTTTTTTGCCGTTTGGTTGACTGGGCCAACACCAAATCTAGATGACTGCACGTTTGTTAAAGCAGTTTTCAATCTTCACGTGGATGAACGGTAGAATCAACGGTTTTTCTAGAGCTAGGCTTGGCGCGGCCAAAATAGGGAAAAGAGTGACGAGCTCGTGCAAGGCTGGAACGAGCTCACATGTGTCCTCTGAAAACCAGTGGTAGAATTTTTGTCACTTACTTTGATTAGCACTGCCTATTTATCATCGTTGCTCGCCCCAAATCCCATGCCAACATTCCCTCCCCCTTCAAGCTCTCCATCCTAGTAAGAATCTTCACTGGCAAGTAGGTATACGCAATCTACCCCGATCGGTGTTGGATGACAGTGGCAAGCGGTCTTCCTCCTCTTCTCCGAGTTGTTTGTTGCCTTCTCCACTCCTCCAATGGAGGTGAGTAATAGCAAAGCCTAGAGCTTGTAGCTAAGATCTTTGACCATGTGGTAGATCTGAGTAGATGGTGCGCTAGATCCGCGAATGTATGGCTGATTGTGCTTTATCGGTAGCCAATTATGTGCATGATGTAATGATAGATGGAAGGGTTTGTGGTTATATGGTACGTTTTGCATGTTTTTATATTTTTAGTGTGTAGCATGTTATTGCTTGGTCCTTCAAATATTGCTCATGGGTATTATGGTATTGTCTATATGTGGATTATGTATGCTAATGTTGTTGATCAAAGCAAATATATCCCATGTGTAACATGGTAGATGCTTGTGTGTTGAGTTTAATGATCTTCATTACCATGTAGTCCATGTATAAGTGCAATTGTTTGTACGAGGATTAGATCTATATTGTGTAGTTCTTCTCCTTGTACCAGCGATTCCCTAACACATTGCTCTTGTGTAGTTATTCTGCTTTTCTTGTTGTACTTTCGAGTTGTTCTAGTCCTTATGGTGACTAATATAGGGCATGACATGTGCTAAGCTTAGGAAGACCCTAATGGATGGATGCCAAGGATCTCCCCTCCTTCGTTGATGAGCCCTAGCCTATGCAGATGCTCACCTATCCGCGGAACATAGATGTGTTTTTGGGTCCTAGCATGTGTTTTATTGTAATGGAGATGGTTGAGAGTGTTGCTTCAATCCTAGCTAGGAAAAAGTTAATCAAAGCTAGTAAGGAACACAACACATGCTAGCGAACGCCGCTACAAATAAGTGGTCTCCTTTTGTATCCACCTTCATCATCAAGATGTGTGATCTCATCAAAAGAAGGTTCATGACTGAAAAGAGGTTCATTCCTACACCGCCCGCCACCCGCTGCACCGCCACGACCACTACCCGTTGCAGCTCATCCTTGACCCCATGGTGATCATCCCGATCCAAAATCATTTTTTTATTGTAGATGATTTTATATTTTAATTGTATTAGGTTGATTCAGGTTAAGTTTAATTACATAAATTTATGTTTAGTTTAATTAGGTTTTAGGTAGTCTATTAGATGTTTATCTTAATAATTTAGGATACTAGTTTAGATGATTTTAGGATATAATTATTTGTATAATATTTACATTAGTCACCTATTTTTTGTCAAAATGTTGATTAATTCCCGTTTCGGCAAATTACGGGGACTTAAAGTGTCTTGTTTTTCATCCCATGTGTATCTCTACTTATCATCATTTTGGTTTTATCACAATTGATTTTGTTTGTTGATATAGTCATCTCTTTTACTTTTTTTCTCTTATTGTTTTGTTCTAATTATGGACTTATTTCTTCATTTGGATCAAAAGTCATCTCTTGATTTTTGTATTTGGTGAAACTTTCTAGTTCACTTAACGAGTTTACTCATTTATACGAAACATTATTACTTCAACGGTATTTTTGGCTATAAATGTATGTCGCTTTACTCATACATATTTCCATTTATCATCTTGATTGAACACTACTCACTCTGTACCATAATTCTTGTCATGGTTTTAGTTCAAATTAAAATTAAAATCATGACAAGCATTGTGGAATGGAGAGAGTAATATTTTAGATAAATAATAAGACTGATAATACAATCACATTCTTATAAATTACAAGCCAATATGCATCTTTTATACAATTTACCATCATTATTATGAATATATTTTCTTATGCTAGGCCGAGAGTATATTTTGTCGCGCAAAAGTCATATCATGCTACTTTTTGCGAAAATATATTTTTCTACTTTAGTTTGGGGCACTTAAGTTTTTTTGATTAAGATGAATTCGCAATAAATCTAAGCAAACCAAGCGTATCACATACTTCACGAGTTGATTTATGATTTCTAATGCATTTATATGTATCTTTGCCCATGGTATAATTAAATATCTAAAAAAATATTGCCGTAAAAAGTACATCACAAATACTTTGGTAGAGGTTTCTAAAGTATAAGAAAACAAAATAACTACCTAGAGATTGTAGAATGTGTGAGTTGTCAATAATAGTTTGACCTGGAATACTTTCTTCCGCTCTTATTCGTTGGAATTCGCTGGCTGTGCTCTTCTCTTTAGTCAATTTTGCCTCCAAAAGTGCATCGAGGCGGCCGCTCGATTTCTCCCCCATCCCCTCATTGTGCAAGAGATGAACAGTTCTTCCATCGCCAAAAGACTGGACCTAGACACATTTTTTTTCAAGGATAGGAAGCCAACGAGTTGCTAGTCATTTTCACTAAGAATAGAGAATAGGGGTCTAGAGAATTGTTACAAGAGGTCTAGCCATCCACACCGCGCTAGGAAACCACACACTACTCCTCAAAATTTCCCGCATTCAGTAGTCTGGTGCTTTGTCTCGTTCGCGCAAATTTTCCAGTAGCTGCTTCTCATCGGCAAGAGTGGCGAGTTGTGTGTGTACTCTGGCTGTCAAATGGCCCGGCATTGCGCTCTAGCCAGATCCTGCGCAACCCAACAATAGCAATGGCTGCCACTTCCTTTCTGTGAGATTTTGTTGTTTCCCTCTTTCACTTGTTATTGATTGATTTGTCCCTGCATAGGTAGAATTTTGATTATATGTCGGTACATCCAGGCACGCTACTTCCTGAGGAGCCCTTCATCACTAGTTAATTACTGATTTCTTCAACCAGTTCATCAAGAATCAGTTGCTCAATTAACCGATTCCGCCATGGAAGCCAGGAGATGGAGCACGGTTGCGAATGTCGTGGTGGTGGCCATGATCATGACGGTGCCGCCTATCATCCTCATCTTAAGTGGCTTCCTCGACGTGCCAGCGGTATGGACCAATTCCACCGTCATCGGCTTTGGAGCCCAACGCGGTAATTTTCAGTTTTCGGTCACTCTTTGAAGCATATTGGAACGCAGTTTGCACGGCTTTCCCACATTAGCTACTCTGCTAAAACTTTGTACTCTTTTGCGTTGTAGTTGCAATGTCGTCTATGGCCGTCTTTGGACTAGCCCTAGTGTATAGTTATATCTTAATTCTTGCGGTCAACTCACTCAAGACTAGTGACACCTTGAGTGCGACAGAACCATCGTAGATAAACTTTTCTAAGTTCCTTGTTGGGATCGATATAAAAACTAGAAATAATACTTTCACGAAAACGTGTTATAGCGAACCAGTACTTTTGCGGGCCATCAATTGATACCTTATTTTCACATTGAGAGGTGCTACAGTGATTCCTTGCTCTTGGGGGTTCTCAGAGATATCCAATCATCTTGTGCCATTCTTCGAATGCTCATATATCACTTAAGAACATGGTTAGTCCACTAACCATGTTGTCATTAAAGACAAAAACCACTTAGAAACGAAAATTTCCTTTCACATATTGATATAGAAGTGTGCCCTACAACATGGTCCAACCTAAAGTCATTAGTCTCGGTGAATTTTCAATATTGTGCACATGTATACCTTGGAGCACACATCTTAAAAAACTCTTTAATGCCAAGAATTGGGAAATCCTATACCAATCACTTCCGTCTGATCGCCATTCGATATACGAGATTTTCAACCACTTTCTAAATGGTGACATGACATGTTGAATTTCAGTCGGAAGTAGAAAACATCCCACGTGTATATCTACTTATCATCATTTTTGCTATCATCACAGTAATATTTTTGTTGATGTACTCTTCGTTGTCACTTTTATTGGTTTATCATTCAAATTATGGTTTTGTATCTTATTTAGCCTCAAAATTTGTCTCCTAATTTCGTATTCAGTGCAACATTCCAAATCGCTTAAACCTATTTACTCATTTATACAAAACATTATTACTTCAACGCCAATTTTTGGCAATAAATGTTGTGTCATTTTACTTATACAGATTTTCATTTATCATCTTGATTGAATACTACTCGCTTCGTTCCATAACTTTCGTCATAGTTTTAGTTTAAATTTAAACTAAGATCACGATAAGAATTACAGAGAGAGTAATATTTTACATAAATAATAAAACTGATAATGCAATGACATTCTAATAAATTACAAGACAATACGCATCTTTTATACAATTTACAATCATCATTATGGATAAATTTTCTTGTGCTGGGCTAAAAGTATATTTTGTCGCGCAAAATTCTTATCTTGCTACCTTAGTTTTTTGGTGCCGTCGAATTCGCCATAAATCTGAGAAAACCAAATGTATCACATACTTCACAGATTAATTTATGATTCTTAATTTTAATGCATTTATATGTAACTTTGTGCATGGTATAATTAAATATCTAAAAAAATGTTGCATAAAAAGTCCATCACAAATACTTTTGTAGAGGTTTGTACATAGAGATTGTAGAATGTATGAGTTGTATAAGAAAACGCGTATGAGAACAATTGGATCCAATTCGCAAAAGCGTATGAGAAAACAAAAGAAGGAAAATAATTCAATGTCAAAGAGGGGTAATGTATAAGTTTATTACAGAAAAATCACTAAGTGTTTTCTAATCAATCAGTCAACAGTATTATGAGAATATTGTTGAACATTTTATTTCAAAGAATACTAAAACAATAATGTTTTTCAAATAAACATCATGCAACATGGAGTTGAATATGTATGATTCTAAATAGAGGGAAACACATGTTTGGTCACAAAACTTACCGGTGATGAGCACTTTGGTCACTAAACTTCAGAAAAGGAGCCCGCTGGTCACTTAAGAGAGATTTTTTTTGAGAAAATTGGTCACTCCCCATGAAGTGTCATGTTGACTCTTTGTTGACCACGTTAGGATGCTGATTTTTTTAATGAAAAAAACTTAGAAATCAAGATAGCTCCCATCCATCTCACTTTTCTTTACTCCCTCTCAATGACAATGGGTCCCATTGGTCAGGTGCCTCTTCTTCCTCTATCCTGGCACGCAACGGTGTGTTGGTCGCGCCCTCCGGCGCGGTATCCATGACGATGACTGTGCTAAGACTCTCGCCATGATGATGTCCGCGACGGAGCTCCACCAATGGAGACACGGTTGTGGCATGCTCGCCGAGAAGAGAGAGTGGCTCGGTGTCTTGGTCAATTGGGGTGTGCAAACACCAGCAAGTCAACAGGAGCATCGGAGGAGGATGAAGGCGGCTAGGATTAGTGAGTTCGGTGGCACTGGTTCCGCACTCTTCTTCCTCGTCTTTGGTAGACGACCGCTGCCTTGAGCTCCCCAAACCCTAACTCCGACAACCGCTTAGCCCCGCCACTACAAGTTGCCGCGAGATCTGACGAGAAGATCTGAAGCTTCTCCGCTACTTCCGCATCCTCTCCAGCAAACTGAGCCAGCCGGGAAGCCTCCAACCGCTCCTTGAGCGCTCATGGTCATCTAGGATCCCTCATTCGTCTAACTCGCTTCCTGTAGCAACGCCACGTCATTCCCCTGCTTGCGTCGCCGCTCGACCTCGTCCTTGGTGTCGTTCCGGCTACCATTTTCTAGCAGTGACGCCACCACTAGGTTTTCCTGTCTTTCCTCCTTCTAACATGCCTGATCGCACAGCCCCGCACGCTCCCCTCCATTGAATCCATGGTCGTAGGAGATCTCCTTTTGTGACGATGACATGCTCGCATCATCCCTCCTTTTATTCGTTTCCAAAAAATCCCAATAAATATTTACAATCTGACAAGTGGGTCCTTGTGTCAGATATTTAAACTTTTTAGACAGATGGGGACGTTCGTTAGTGAGGGAAACATGTAGAGAAAGAGGTAATTATGATTTTTGGGATTCTACACGGTTGTTTTAGCAAATAACAGGACACCATCTCCGGTCAACTGCCTAGTCAACATGCCACATCATCACGTCTGACGGCGCCATGACGAAAGTGACCAGTTTTCTCATAAAACTGTCCAAAGTGACCGGCATGCTCCTTTTCTGAAGTTCAGTGATCAAAATATATCCAATTGTTATGTAAGATATTATACATATAGATTATAAATATTGAATAGTTTAATTTTTCTAGTAAGATAAGGTCTCATTTTAGAGTTTCACATAGAGACTCGGATTTTGCTGGCTCGGTCCTGTCCAATAGACCAGCCATGTGGACGACCGATGACATAGCTGATATACAATTCTCCGCGATGTAAATCATTGTATTGGAGCGCGCAACTTTTCTCTCTGGCGTGTTCCAATACAACAATTTACACACGCAAAGAAGGCTTGATGTTTTAGGGAACAGAACATCTCAATTTTGATGTCCCTGGTCTGGTTGTTGCATGCTCCTCTGCTTCTCCTGGCCGGCCTCGATGGTAAGGGGGAGAAGATTGGGGCCATACATATGAGGATTAGCAGTTACCCCGGTAATGGTGCGAGTGTGCCGCTAGTTTGGAAGATCTCGTCGATTTTTGAAGCTTCATGGGGAGTTCCTCATCTATGAGCTTCGGCCGCTGCTGGATCAATAAGCATGTTATGTGGGTTCTGTTCTTTTCTGGACCGTTCTTCTTTGCCTGCCTCCTCCTACCCGTGGCAGGAGTGGAGATCTCGACGGCGGGCCGACTAGCACTGACGGCGCTGGTAAAGAACCTTCTGCTGCAAGATACTTTTGCTCCCCATGTCTTCTTCTTCCTCCAGCACTCACAGCGGTTGCGGAAAATGGAGGCAAAGACTGGGTGAGTAGCAGGGTCAGGCAGCAGTGGAGTTGTGAAGCAAGTTTCTTGAGCAACACCTCGGCGGAGGGTCACAGCCTTCCCACATCCGAGTCCATTGCTTTTTCGACTGCTTGGCGTATCCAGAAGCCGGTGAAGGGTTCCAGCCTTTACTCAACCACCTTCGCGAGGCCCCTCTCAAGGTTTAGCTGCCGCATTTCTCGTCTGCGTAAGAGCAAGTTGGTTTTCGTCCCCACTTCTGAGCATGACGTCGGCATAGCTGACTTGCGGCTCGGTGGTGGAGCATGAAGTGTGGACGATTCCAGATTGAGCATGACGGCCTTGGCCGGGATCCATCTTGTCTCCTTTTTCCGTTACGCACCATCACAATTAATGGCGTTTATCTATCAGGGTTAGTTTGACCCTCCTGCTTGCTCCATGCTTTTGAAGTGCGCCACATTTGTTACTTAGGAGAGTGTTGTTTCTTCTTCATGTGGACACAAGGAACATGCGTCTACTTGAGCCTGCAACCCATGCCTAAACCTCTGTACGACGTCGTCCATAGCGCATAGTTTAATGCCAGCCAGCCAGCTGAAAGTCTTGCATTTCAGAGGGGCAAAAGATCTCCAAATTGGCTCGGCAATGCCCAACCGTGTTCTTCCCTTGACTCAACAATGTTATAAGTGGAACGTGCTGACTATACTCCTGACGCTGAACCTATCCAAGAAAACTTGTCTGGATCGTGAATCGTGATCGTGTCTCAAGACATTGTTTAACTGAACCCACAACCTGACCTGACGCACTGGGCGCAAGCCTCCGCGCTGACAGTGTTCCTTGCAAATCAGATAGCCATTTATCCTCCTCTATCATTGCCTCGGCGACCCTCGCAAATCAGATATTTGATAGGGAATCAAGTCAGTTCACAGCCCCCAAGACTGAACCAACTCTCGCCTCATCTGCCACATCTCCTCTGATCAAAGTCGCAGTCGTTTTGCTGTAATTCACCCTGAAGCCCGAGGCAGTCCCAAACAGCCTGAGAATTTCCTTGATCGCCAGCATGTCATGATCCTCTGCTAGCTCTGTAATCTCCAAAACCCATGTGCCGCAGAACCTCAAACAGAAACGCCCATGAAATCGAATCAAAGCACTGAGTTTTTCATTCCAGAAACATCAAGGCAAGTAATTTGCCAGCAAAAAAAAACGCCTAATATGCATCTCATATGGCTTCCCATCAGTAGATGCCTCAAGACCAAGGTCATGCATAATTGGAAAATAGGAGTGGAAAAGTAAGCCTTTCAAAATCCCTGACTACTACCGTACAAGCTTCCAGTGATAGTACTCCATGTTCCATTCCTGCAGTTTTGAGATAGTATATCAGATTAGCATGTATCATCAAAACAACTACCACAAGGCAATGAACAAATGGCTTCTCTTTACCTTCCCCAACTGCAGGCGGCCGTTATTAGTGCTAGAAAAAAAAACGCTTCCAGGATGCAACCTATCAACAACAAGGTCAAAGATTACAGTATCAAGAGTAAGTAGAAATTCAAATTGGGAAATGAAGAAAAACTGGCTTAAAGGAGATTCTGCTCTGTGCCTTGGAGTTTCTGGGTACAGAAATAATTATTACAGTGGGTGTGCGCTTCAGTAAACATGTCAAAATATGAATCATCCAAGGAAAAGCTCAAATTTTAAAGACTGGTTGTAGAAAATTGATTAGAGGAATCTGCCATATTGAACAAAGGAGTATTCACAAAAAAAACTCTGCCTTTTTCAACAGTTACACCCTTCCTCACCATTTCATTTGAATCGTCACAAGCTTCTGTCTCTATCGCTTTTAGATCACCCCCAACCATCAGTAGGCAGCGTTGCATCAGCAAATGCAGCAAGGAAATCGTCGCCACAGTTCTCCACAGTAATAAAACCTTGACCACGCTCTCCTATGTCAGAACAATAAACTGTGCTGATGAAGTGATGCTGAAATTTCAAGCAAATAAAGTAGTCAGAATCTAAATCGCCAATTAATATGACCACATATGTTTGGACCATAATATGCAGAGCATACCAAATTCCTTACCGCAGTAACCAAGCATCTCACCAAGGTACTGGATTTTAGCCTGTAAGTGGGCATGCCCACCAACTGCCCACTCGCGTCTGTTTGATTAACGCGGGGCTATAGCTTTTGTCCATTTAATTCTTTCAGATTAAGTGGCATCCATTTGCCCGCTTATATGCCCACCAACTGTGCTACAAAAATGTTTGCCCATTTTTGTTCCCACGAACTGCATTACAAAAACTGTAGTCCGTCTGCCTACTTGTGCCTTCGAACTGGACTACAAAAACTGCACGCATGTTGGGGAATTCCAACCACAGTAATCGTTTGGGAGTGCAATATTTTTAGATACTACTCCCTCCATTTCAAAGTATAAGATGTTTTAGCTTTGTGAAGCAATGTATCTAGACTTCTTTTAGTATATAGGTTCACTTAGGTTGGAATGAATCTAAATACTAAAAGAAGTCTAGATGCATTTTTTTTCACAAATCTAAAACATCTTATATTTTGAAACGGAGGGAGTAGTACATTCTACACAGGATTAGTACATGCAAAATGCATCTCTAATTTCTTCAATCATGAAAAAACTAATACAAACATCAAGAATCATGATTAATAACATCAGAATTAATCTTGCAAAACAAATAATTTGTTGAAGTTTCTTGTTTGTTCGTGGAATTTCTGAAGTTGCATTGCACAGAATTTCTCCGTCGTTTTTCATCCAAACATGACAGATTGATCTCTGTTGAAACTTGAAGAACAGCATGTACCTGGTTATGTTCAGAATAAAAAAATACAGTGTTATATAGATGCACAATATAAGTGTAGAAGAAACAGTAGGTTAACTATGAGCAATACGACAAGATGCAAGCATGCAAGTGTTATATATTTATCAAAAAATGCCCAGTAACTCACTAAACGACAGTCTCCAAATGACTTTAGATTAACTTACAGCCTCAGGTATATCACTAACATCCTCAGCTCTATCTCTATCTCAGCCTCAACACTGTCAGTACAGGAGCCTAAATGCAATCTTCGAGCTTTTCTTGGATGATCGAAGTGACATGGGACCTCTCTACCATCTCGCAGCTCCTCAGGGGCCTCGCTGGTAACTTGTTGTTCCCACGGACATCGCCAGACCGCTGCAGCTCCCCACAGGCCTCGCCAGACTCCTACGTCTCACCACATTGTTTCAGACAAAGTAAGATAAAATGTTCAGTATTCGGAATGGTACAAGTAGCATAAAATGGCTAAGTAGGATAATCTGCCGCTACTAAACAGTCAGCAGACAATGTGTCTTTCCACCTATTGGTTTGCAAATAGTTGGCTTCTGAAAGAGCTAACAGTAAAGTTACATTGGATGCAGATGCTATTGGATGTATAAGTGATCTGCAGTGATCTATAGGTTGTTGTGATCAATCTAAGTCAAATTAAAGATGATTAAGGGACTGTTTAATAACAGCCATTGGATGCCCTGATCAAGGGCATCCTGACAATCCATCTTTTGTGTGTGGTTCCCCTGGTGCAGGTCCTATATAAAGGGGCCCTAGGGTTTGAGAAGAAAACTTAAGACAATTTCTATCTCTCTCACTCTCTCCCCTGCTCATTGATCAAGCAAGGACTGAAAGCACCAGGAAGAACCACTCTCTGCTGGAGATCAAGTTCAGGAGTGGAAGCACATAAAGAGGAGGCCATGGCTAGACCTCCAGATCAAGGTACACACCCCTGATCCTCATCTTGTGGCTCAAATCTTAAGCTAGATGATCCTCATAGGATCTAACAGTGGTATCAGAGCTTCTAGCTGCAAGTTTGTGCCCTAATTATGCTAAGTTCTTGTGTTCAAAACCTAGTCTTGTTGCTGGAATTTTGATTCCTGATCAAGTTCTTTCTCAAAACTGGATAAGGTTGATGTTTTAGCCCCAGTTTTTTCTAAGTTTAAGCCCTAATGGATGAATCAGCAGGTGCTAGGGTTTTTATTATGTAACTCTGATTTGGGGATTTCAATTCTTATGCAGTTCCTAAGTGAAATCCCCAATTTGACTGAAGAACCCTAACCCTAGTTCATCGAATCGATGAACCCTAACCCTAATTTCCCCAATTACTCAAGAACCCTAAACCTAATTCCTAAATCAGACGAACCCTAACCCTATATTCTTGGATCAAGGAACCCTAATCCTAATTTGATGATCTAAAGAGAGGCAGTGGACACATACCTTATGGGCCTCGCCGTCGTCGCTGGCCACGGCGGCGCCAGAGCCACCCACTCAGTTGGGCGGACCTGCTCGGGCTCGTACCCTAGCGGTCTCGCCGTCCACTGCACCGGCTGGTGGTCGAGCCCTCTCGTGCCCTTGTGGTCGTTGAAGCTCATCGCTGTGCTGGGTACGGTGCTGCATCGTCCTTGTCATCACGGGGACGCTCGCACGCTCGCGACTGTGGCGCAAAGGGCACCGGCAAGCACCGCTCGACGGAGCCGCGCGCTGACTGCACGCGAATCCGGCAAGAGGCGCCTACTGGCGTCGTTCTCCTTCTCCACTGCGGCCACCGTCGTCGTTCACCCTCTCTCGCTCGTAGGTCGGGAGGCAGAGAGGTAGACGGGGAGGGGGAAAATGAGAGGGCTAGGGCACGGGGGGCATCGTTGCGCGTCGGTTTTATTCCGACCCGGCGCGCCCTCGTCCGTTGGATCACATCCGACGGCCAGCAGCGGTGGCTGCTTAACGGGCCTCTCGGGGGTGAGGGGGAGACAGGCTGGGCCAGTTTCGGCCCAGTCTGGAAGTTGTTTCTTTTTCTTTTTCAGCCATAAAAGGGGATATTAGGGATTAATTTTTAGGTGCTAATTTTAATAAGTTATGGGGCTAAGTTTTGGCATATCTTTTATGTCAATTATGTAACATGGTTGTATGACTTTTTGTCATGCAATTATGTTTTATACCTAAGTAAGTTTAATGTGTTTTATTATGATTAGTTAATTCTTTCTGTTGTGATTATTATATTTGGTTGATTCTTTTGTGGTTTTATCCAAATAAATTGTAACAATAATGTTTTGCTGCAAAATAAAGTTTGTAAGTCCTCAAATTAAGCATGGCTTATGTTAATCATTCTGGCCAAAGCTGATTGATGGGCATTTTGACCATGAAATTTTATTTGTTTGGTTCACCTCTGGCCAAAGCTGATGTGTTCCAGATTAATAAAAGAATTCTATATGATTAGAGGATCTAATTAAGTGTGGCTTATATCTGTCATTCTGGCCAAAGCTGATTAGCAGATATTTTGATCACACAATTTTGTTGATCATGTCTATTTCTGGCCAAAGCTGATGTAGACTAGATTGATGAAAGGAGTATAAAATTATGATGCTTATCCAAAGCATCTGTTTTCTTTTGCAGCATCTAATGCCTCTCAAATTGTCGGTATCATAAATGGCATAGAACAATTGACTGGTAGCAATTTTGGTACTTGGAAGGAGAAGCTTGAGATCACTTTAGCTTTGCTGAATATAGATTATGCCCTTCTTAAGGATCCTCCTATAGCACCCGCTGAAGGTGATGAGAATTATGATACCCTAAAAAGGGCTTATGATGATGAGAAAACTAAGTGGGAGGATTCAAATCGTAAGTGCCTCATGATTATTAAGGGCTCCATTACTCAAAGTATGAGGGGAGCAGTTCTAGACTCTCAGACTACCAAGGGTTACCTTAGAAAGATTGAGGACCAGTTTAAGGGATCATCCAAAATTTATGCAACAAGCCTCATTAGAAGGCTTATTGATGAAAGGTATGATCCAACTGGGAGTCTGAGAGAACATATCATGAGGAAAATTAACATGGCCACTAAACTTAAGACAATGGAAATGGAAATATCTGAAGGATTCCTTGTCCATTTTATTATGTCATCCTTGCCCACGGAGTTCTCTTTGTTCACCATCAATTATAATGCGATGGATTCTAAATGGGGCATGGATGAAATGATGGCTAGATGTGTACAAGAGGAGGAAAGGCTTAAAGCTGGACGAGTTGATCATGTCAATCAGTTCAAGCATTCTCGGAAGAAGAAAAGTTTATAAAGCCTAAGCCTGCTCAGTTTAAAGATAAAGGGCAATCCTCTAAGTTCTTTCAGCAAAAGAACCCTAACAGAGCTCCTAATGCAGATGCACCCCCTAATGCTGATGGTAAAGATCCTAATGGATGTCGCTTTTGTGGAAAAAGCGGACATGTCCAGAGGGATTGTATTGGGTTCATGAAATGGCTCAATAAGAAAGGTACTAATGTTATAACTTTTGTTGACGAATCCCTTTATGTTGATTATGCCACCAATACATGGTGGGTTGACTCAGGTGCAACAATTCATGTTGCAAACTCCTTACAGGGATTCGATACGAAGAGGACCCTAAGAAGAGGGGAAAGAACCATTAGAGTTGCTAATGGTGTTGAGGCTGAGGCTGAGGCTATTGGAGAGTTCTCACTTATGCTCCATAGCGGCTTTATGCTTCGTTAACTTAATGTACTTTATGTACCCTCCATGAGATGAAACCTTGTGTCTGTCTCATGCTTAGATGATGATGGTTTTCACTATGACTTTGGGGACAAGAGATGTATAATTATGTTTGACAATAAGAATGTTGGTCTTGCCTTCCGACAAGACAAACTTTATCTTGTTTCCTTAAGTGATTCCATAAGTGAAGTCAATGCTTCCTCTAATATAAATGTTAGTACCAAGCATAAGCGCGATGATGATGAGACTTCTTCGAAACTATGGCACTATCGTCTGGGCCATATTTTGAGGGGGAGAATCGAGCGTCTCATTAAGGAGCAAGTTCTTCATCCTTTAAATTTCTCAGATGCGGATATGGATCATTGTATTGATTGCATCAAAGGGAAATATGCTAAGAGAATTAAGAAAGATGCAAATCGAAGCACGGGAGTTCTGGAAATTGTTCATACGGATATTTGTGGTCCGTTTAATGTGAAATCAGTGGATGATTTTGATTCCTTCATAACATTCACTGATGACTTCTCCCGCTTTGGATACATCTATCCTATCAAAGAAAGATCTAAGGCATTAGAAAAGTTTAAGATATTTAAAGCTGAAGTTGAGAATCAAGCTGGTCAAAAGATCAAAGTTGTAAGGTCTAACCGTGGTGGTGAGTACTACGGAAGACACACTTCTTATGGCCAAATCCCTGGACCTTTTGATAAGTTCCTACAGGAAAATGGTATTGTTTCTCAGTATTCAGCACCAGGCGAACCTCAACAAAATGGAGTCGCTAAAAGGTGGAATCGTACTCTTATGGATATGGTAAGGAGTATGTTAGGTCACTCCACTTTGCCGCTTGGTTTATGGATAGAAGCTCTAAAGACAGCTGCACATATTCTTAATAAGGTCCCCAGTAAGTTATGGA
The DNA here is from genome assembly GCA_910589765.1 of Avena atlantica. Lineage (NCBI taxonomy): Eukaryota > Viridiplantae > Streptophyta > Magnoliopsida > Poales > Poaceae > Avena > Avena atlantica. The sequence goes on along the minus strand of OU342733.1, from coordinate 491,056,414 downwards.
CTGGGAGAAAACCTAGCCTGAGTTATTTGCATGTGTGAGGTTGCCCTGCTGAGGCAAGAGTTTTCAATCCAATTATGGGAAAGTTAGACTCCAAGACTATCAGCTGCCATTTCATTGGTTACCCTGACAAATATAAGGCATATCGTTTCTATTGTCCAAAGCAATTCGATAAGTTTGTTGAAACAAGACACATTATCTTCTTGGAAATTGATATGTTGAGGGGGAGTATGACTCCCAGGGAAATAACCTTAGAGGAGAAACAGGAATATGTCCCGATACCTATGATACAAGAACCAGTGTTTCCTGTTCTTCTTGAGGTTACACCTCCAGTTGAAAGAACTGCTAATCCTACCCCTGCTGAGATACCTGTGACTCCGTCAGAGTCCACATCTAATGATACTTCTACGGAAGATGCTCAACAGCCTGAAGTTGTGATTGAGGTACCAAATAATGCACCTCTCAGAAGGTCAAGGCGGGATAGGAAGTCTGCTATTCCTGATGATTATGTGACTTATATGAGTGAGGATATAACTGAGTCGATGTTGGATGATGATCCTGCATCATTTAAGGAAGCCATACAAAGTGATCATTCATCAGAATGGCTTGATGCTATGAAAGATGAAATGAAGTCCATGAGCATTAATGATGTATGGGACTTAGTAGAGATTCCTAAAGGAGCCAAAACTGTGGGCAGCAGATGGGTCTATAAGACCAAACATGACTCCAAGGGTGATATCGAAAGGTTCAAAGCAAGGCTTGTGGCTAAGGGCTTCACTCAAAGAGAATGTATTGATTATAATGAGACTTTTTCACCTGTCTCTTCTAAGGACTCATTCAGAATTATTATGGCACTTGTGGCTCATTATGATCTAGAGATGCATCAGATGGATGTCAAAACGACATTTCTGAATGGTGACTTACATGAGGATGTTTACATGGCTCAACCGAAAGGTTTTGTTATGGAAGGAAAAGAAAATTTAGGATGTCGTCTTAAGAAATCCATTTATGGATTAAAGCAAGCCTCAAGGCAATGGTACTTCAAGTTTGATCAAGTCATAAAGAATTTTGGTTTCAAGGAGAATGAAGTGGACAATTGCATTTATGTGAAGTTTAGGGGGAGCAATTTTGTCTTCCTGATACTGTATGTTGATGACATACTCTTAGCCAGTAGCGATAAGAATATGCCACTGGAAACTAAAAGGTTTCTCTCTTCAAAGTTTGACATGAAAGATCTTGGTGAAGTCGCTTATGTCTTAGGCATTCAAATTCACCGAGATAGATCCAGAGGAATCTTGGGGCTATCATAAAGAGCGTATATTGAGAAGGTACTCAAGAAGTTTAATATGCATAAGTGCTCATCCTTGCCTGCTCCTATTGTCAAGGGCGATAAGTTTGGGACTTTTCAGTGCCCAAGTAATGATTATGAATCTGCGCAGATGAAGTCAGTTCCTTATGCTTCAATCATTGGAAGTATGATGTATGCACAAGTGTGCACTCGCCCTGATTTAACATTCATAACCGGGATGCTTGGCATATATCAGTCTAATCCAGGGTTGGATCACTAGAAGGCTGCTAAGAAAGCTTTGCGTTATTTGCAAGGCACTAAAGGCCTCATGCTCACATATAAGAGAACTGATAACCTCGAGGTGGTGGGTTATTCAGATGCTGATTTTGCGGGGTGTGTTGACACTAAGAAATCCACATCGAGTTATATTTTCACCCTAGCAGAAGGTGTTATTTCTTGGAAAAGCACCAAGCAAAGTGTTACTGCATCGTCAACAATGCAGTCAGAGTTTGTGGCATGTTATGAGGCAACCGGGCAGACAATATGGCTGAAGAATTTCATTCCGGGCTTAAGGGTGATTGACAGTATATCTGAGCCACTCACTCTTTTCTGCGATAATCAACCCGCAGTGATCTATTCGAGTAACAACAAGTCAAGTGGTGCTGCCAAACACATTGAAATTAAGTATCTTGTTGTGAAAGATAGAATCCAGGATCAAACAATAAGTATTAAGCATATAAGGACTAACACAATGTTAGCGGATCCACTTACGAAAGGCTTGCCACCCAGTGTGTTCAAAGACCATGTTGCTAGCATGGGATTGGCAGAAAGCTTTTGATCTTGGAATTGGGACCGTTATGACACCATCTCCCCATAAACTAAGAAGGGTTCTTCTCTTCGATGGAATGATGTATTGTAGTCAATTAGTTCAATGGTACTTAATTAACCATTGCAATTTATTATCTCTGTATAAGTTTCAACAAAGAGTTGAGCTCATAATTTTGTAACAAATATAAGTTTTTGGAGCTCCTAAGTTAAAGAAGCTTTGTTTTGAAATAAAGTGGTATATTGTAGTAACTGGGTTCTGCGGTACTCTATGGCCGTTGTAATTCTGTTGCCTCATATGCTGTTTTGTTGAAAAATGAGTTTATAAATTTATCCTTACGATCAAGGGGGAGAATGTTGGATGTATAAGTGATCTGCAATGATTTATAGGTTGTTGTGATCAATCTAAGTCAAATTAAAGATGATTAAGGGACTGTTTAATAACAGCCATTGGATGCCCTGATCAGGGGCATCCTGACCATCCATATTTTGTGTGTGGTTCCCCTGGTGCAGGTCCTATATAAAGGGGCCCTAGGGTTTGAGAAGAAAACCTAAGACAGTTTCTATCTCTCTCACTCTCTCCCCTGCTCACTGATCAAGCAAGGACTGAAAGCACCAGGAAGAACCACACACTTCTGGAGATCAAGTTCAGGAGTGGAAGCACATAAAGAGGAGGCTATGGCTGGACCTCCAGATCAAGGTACACACCCCTGATCCTCATCTTGTGGTTCAAATCTTGAGCTAGATGATCCTCATAGGATCTAACAGATGCTACTACATAGTCTGTTGCTGTTAACCAGGACATGAACACAAGATCCCTCAAAAAAAGGACATGAACACAAGAAACGATAGATGCAAGCATCATTGAATTATAATTTACAAACGTTTATTTCCTTGCAATCTAGATGAGGACCTTCAAGATACGCGCATTTCAAGATAAATTTTGACCAAAAGAATTGAGCAACAATATCTCAATTATATAGCAGTACATATTTGTTATTATTAGATTAATATTGAAAAACACTTTCTAATGGTCCCAATTCTATATCAAATATTCCTTATAGACATATAATTTTTTGGTCAAAGACAAACCTTAAAAAGTTCATGTGCGCTTTGGAGAAAGTATGTTTCTATTCTCTCTTTAGATATTACAACGATGGATCAACAATTCAGCAACATGACTCACGGGATTGTGTCTCTAGCCATAGTGCGTTGAACTAAAATATTGGATGGATGAACCAAGCGACTTTTCAAAACACATGAGGTGAGTACATCCTTTGCACGTTTGGTCTTCTATGATCTTTTCCACCAAAATAAGGGTAGACTGTTTGCAAAAGGTGGAGCTAGAGATGGTGACTCCGGATGTCTTTAATGTGAGTTTTATTTGTTATCCATTTGTGTTTCTGTTTATACACAGTTTATTCAACCAAGTCAAGTTTATTTTGCTTAAAAAGGGTAAAACGTCACCCACTCCTCAAACCTGGTTCTACCTGGTCGAGTCCCTAGCTAAAAAGGGAACTCGTATAACAAAACCTGATGCTAAGCTACAGACAGAGAAGTACCGGGAAATCTTTTAAGAAAAAGGACAGAAAGAAAGATCATGCCTCATGCCTGCAAGAGCTCGTGTTAATCAAATGTCACCTGAATCTAGCTTCAGGTAAGAATATGTCACTGCCAAATACGGAAATGGAAATAGCAACACCACTACTACAGTTAACTAACAGTATAGAAGGAAGAACACTAGCTGAACCTAACAATGGTTTTGCTTGCCAGACAGACATCCAAATGCAGTATTCCTTGTGTTACTGGAAAATGGAAATATTCTCAAACAAAAACTGTAATCGTATTGTTATTAGAACAGATCAGTGACACCAATTTCCTTGTCGAACAATTAATATTACACTCCAGATTTGGCAAGTTTGATCAAAGAGATTTGCTAATTTAAGAGTCAATTTCCAATAAAATTGGACATCATATATTTCCTCAAGGCAAACAACTAAGAACAGGGATGATACCTTCTGGGAGTTCTTGATATCCCCTCCTTGTTGGGTTCTGGAGGATCCTAGAAGAGGGCGAGCTGAGGAGGAAAGAAGGTGGCCAGTGAGGGAGCAGGCGGGCGAGCGAGCGAGCGAGAGAGGCGACGGAGCAGAGTTGCAGGGTGCGGGGACAGATATGCCGGGGACCTTGGGTTTGGTCAGGAATAAGAACATCCCCACTCGTTGGGCGTTCCCAAGCCAAAATCCGGACTTTTTTTGGTCGGACGAAACTCGGTTTCGGCCTGGAAACACCGAGTTTCCCACTCGCGTTCTCAGGCCGAGTTCCTAGGCGAAGAGAAAACGACGACATATTCGAATTTTTATCGTTCCCGCCGGCGAGAGCTCGGCCAAAAGGTGTTCGACAGAACTACGCCCAACAAGTCCGGCGACAAATTATTACAGAACAGGGTAAAAAGGATCGACCATCAGTCGTCGATGGGGATGGACTCCTGCGGCTTGGTCGATGCGGCGGGGTTGGACGTCTCATCCGACTGGTTGGAGGAGGTGGAAGCGGAGCTCGGCGTAGTAGTGGCGTTCGACACAGGGGGTTCGGCGCAGGGGCGGTCAGCGTAGTGTCAGACATGATCTCGGCTATGTCCTCCTGGAGAATGGCATTGCGGGGCGCCATGTACCAGACCTTGACCGACGAACTCATCGTTAACGTGACCTCGCCGCCCATCAAGAACTGGAGATCTGTGTTCCTCTTCTTGGCGACGTAGTTGGCCTTGAGGAGGGCCACCTTTTGCCCTAGGGTGTCGATCAGCTGCACCCACCTCTTGTCTCTCTTATCGGCCCTCTTCTCGGCGTGAACCCTCGTCTCGGCGATGCACTTCTCGATTGAAGCCTGCAGACGCTCGGCGGGAGGTCCGGCGGCTTTGAGCATCTTCGCCTTCTTCTGGCTGATCTCCGGCCTTCCTTTGCCGACAGCAGGGGGAGGGGCCTTCGGGTTGTACACGCCGTCCTTGGTCTTGGCGAGGCCCAGGCGAGTGTCCCACCATTTTTCGCAGTGCTTGATCTCGTGGAACACATGGTGGAACTTGAACTTCGCCTTCATGTCCTCCCGATACAAAGCGAGTGCACGAAGAAGCTGCAAAATGGATGAAAAGTGTGTCAAGATATGCTTAAGCTTGTCATAACTTTGGCTAGTGTTCGCGAATACCTTGTTGTCCATGTTTTCCCCGTTGGCTTGTGTGCGTTCCATCTCTTCCACGCACCTGTGCCACTTGCTGCACGCATGCTGGATGAGCCCCCAATGGTTGGTCATGGCCTTCTCCCCTCGCTTCATATGAGTTTTGTTATACTTCGGGTCACAAAGGCTACGCTCGTCGAACGCTAGCTTCACGCGCCTCCAATAGTTGTCGGAATTTTGGTTTGCACCGGTGATGGGATCCATACTCATTGTTTTCCAGGCTTCGGCGAGGCAGAGGTCCTCGGGAACCGTCCACTTGATCCGCGCTTCGGACGCCGACGTGCTCGGCTTCTTCTTGCCCTTCTTGCCCTTCGCCAGAAGCACGACATCATCCTCGGAGTCCTTGGCCTGCGTCGGTTCAGCCTACGTCCCCTCGGCGTCGAGGTCGGCAAAATCCTGAGACTCGATGCCGTGTTCGGCATCGGCCCGGGACTGTTCTTGCGTGAAGAAGGAGGGGTTGGTGGCCGAGCCTTGGGCGATCATGTCCTCCATGTATGTCTCGGCCGACATGCCGGCCGGAAGGCCGGCCGACACTCCACCTAACATGTTGCGTGCGTCGGCCTCACCGTAGGTTGCTTGCGACGAGCTTCCGCCAAAAGGCAGTGGGCTGCGACGCATCACCGTCGAAGGGCCTGCGTACACCGGAGAGGTGGAGTAGAGTACGTTGATGTCGACGTTGAAGGCCAAAGGAGGGCGCGGCGCGAGGCAGGGAAAGACCATGTTCGTGTTGAACCCGCCGTCGAACTTGGGGGACGAGGAGTACCTCTGTCGAGCGTTTGCCTGGCTCTCTTGGAAGCCGGCCGGCGAGATCGGCGAGAATTCGGTCGGCGAGACGACGCTTGCCTGGCTTCCCCAGTGTGTGTGGAGGGGGGGTGTAGGGTTTCTGTTATCGCCATATTTTGGCCAAAGGAGGAGTTGGGCCGTGATCAAGATGGGCTTAGAAGATACGTATATACAACGTGTTGTTGAATCGGCCTCGCGTGTTGGTTTGGGCTAAATTGCCCGTGTATCTTTATATTGTAATAGGTTTCGTTTAGAGTTAGGTAAGAGATAGAGTTGTAGAGTTATTCCAAAGACAGAAAGTCTCCGGACTATAAATATGTACCTAAGGTTATCGAGAAAAGGAGGACAATCACGTTCACAACAAACACAATCTCGGCGCATCGCCACCCCTTGTTTCTAGGGTTTTTCTCGGGTAAGTGCCATGCTGCCTAGATCGCATCTTGCGATCTAGGCAGCATCTACTTATGCGTTATCTGGTGTTACTCGTACTGAAGCCTTGTTGATGGCGAGTAACACCATTATCATAGATTTGTTTGGGTTAGCATCAGTACTTTTCACTACGATTGTTTAAGTTATGCTGCCTATAGTTATATCGCCGCCTTTGCACCTTTTCCCGGGTGTGAGGGTGGCATCTTGCTTGATCTCTATTTAAGTCGATTTGATCTGTTATAGTTGTGCCTTGTTCTCCAAGGTTTAGTTTAATATCCACATGATCAGGCCTTGCAAACGGGTTGAACGATCCAGTAGTATGTAAGATATGGTTTATCAATCCAGGAGGGGGTGTTCCGGGAATTGACGATTACGTTGGTTTTTAGGCCTTCTCTAGGATTAATTTTCTATTATCTTTTGTATCTACCAGGCTCAATTACGTGTAGGATGTTCCAGTTATGTAGTGAAAACGTTAAACTGTCGTAGATCGATTTAGCTTGTATTGATGAAGCAAAAACCCCATGTTACGATAGATCTAATGCAGAACCATGGGATAATCGGCTCTAGGAGCCGATTCACAGGGAAACCTGGGAGCCGGTTACGGCTCGAATTTTACATATGTTTGTTTGCCATGCAGGAAACCAATCGAAGCAATCTTTCACCTTTCTGATCAGGTATAGGTCAGGTGGCACGCCCTCGAACCAAGCCAGGACGCGTGCCGGAGCTTTGCGGGCCGTTGCCCGAGGGACCAGGGCCCACCAGCAGTTCTGGGAGCCTCCCGGCTCTTCGTGTTGCCCGTCGCTGCTCGCCGGTGGGTTTTGGTAGGCAACACATTCTGGCACGCCCGGTGGGACCTTTAAACAACGTCTACATCAACGTCCGACGCTGCGATGGACAACGGACCGGTCACGTACGATGAGCTGCCTGAGGAGCACAAGGCGAAGTATGATGACGTCAAAGCTCTCTTCGAAGCCGATCTCATCGGCTCTTTTGAGAGGACTCGTAAGCATGGGATCAGGTGGAAAGGATTCTCACCCGAGGGTGCTCTCGATGAGGTAGATCTGTCTGTTCCATCAGAGGACCGCACCAGAGCTCTGCGCCAGGAAGTAAACTACATGGTGGCTCATTCTCTTCACCGCCATTCTGAGAGCTTGGTAAACGCTTTCGAGCGGGTAGCAGTTCGCGTGGTTCAGGAGATCATGAAACATCAGTACTCTCCGACGGGCCCACTCTAGGAACTCACCAGGGAGAAAGACCGCTCCAGGCCAGGCCCCCGCTGCCATTCACACTTGCAGCTCCAGAGCCACCAGGGGCACCGGCGTACGTCGTCTACAAGGTTGGAGGCGACCCTGGCGATTGCCAATTCCTGTGTGAACCACCTAAAGAAATCCCACATGGATACGTGTGCACCTACGTGCCAGACTCCAACAGTTTGACGCGCACAAACCAGATTGCCACAGCAGGGATTGCTGGGGTAGGGGCTCCGGGAGCAAGTGTTCCCGGAGAAGGAATCTCTGGGATGGACGTCGATAAACAGGCGTGGCTAGCCAAGTATGCCACTGGAACGAGCCATGAGAATCTAGCCCCTGCAGCCCAAACAACGGAACAAATCCGTACCATCCTGAGAGACCAGTTCGGCTTCGTGCCGAAGAGAAGGACAATCGGCTATTCAAAGCCGTACCCCAACGAGTTTGACCTGATCCCGCTGCCGCCCAAGTATCGGCTCCCGGAGTTTTCGAGATTTAGCGGGTCAGAAGGGTCAAGCTCGATCGAGCACGTGAGTCGATACCTAGCACAGTTAGGCATGATATCAGCATCAGATCAGTTACGCGTAAGGTTCTTTGCGCAATCTTTGACAGGACCAGCTTTTGGGTGGTACACCTCACTGCCACCTGATTCGATCCAGACCTGGAAGCAACTGGAAGAGCAGTTCCACATTCAGTACCATTCAGAAGCTACCGAGGCCGGTATTGCAGACCTGGCACAGGTGCGGCAAAAGCGAGGAGAAACAGTAGCCGAGTACATCCAACGCTTCAGGACTGTCAAGAACCGATGCTACTCAGCTCGTTTGACTGAGAAGGAAGCAGTCGAGCTGGCAGCGTTGGGTCTCGCAGCGCCCATCAAAGATATGGCTTTCCAAGTAGAGTATAACTCGTTGGCGCACATGGCCCAGAAGCTGACGATGTATGAGCAGCGCCACCCTGAGTTGTATCAGGACAAGTTCAAACGTCCGATAGGCCTGGTCGATACAGAAGAAGAAGACCCAACGCAAGACCAGGAGGTGGCCGTGGCTGAATGGGCTCGGGGCGCAGATCCCGTATCCTGCAAATGGGTGAAACAGCAAGGGCCTTCAAAAGGGTTCGACTTCGATGTGACCAAAGCTGAGCAAATATTCGATTTACTGCTGAAAGAAAAGCAGCTGAAGTTACCCGAAGGCCACAAGATCCCTACGGCTCAAGAGATGAACGGAAGACCATACTGCAAGTGGCATCACTCGTTCACCCACATCACCAATGACTGCAAAGAGCTACGCCGCCAGATCCAAGCGGCGATAGAGCAGGGCCGTCTCATCCTGGGACAATTCGCCATGAAAGTAGACACCAACCCATTCCCCGGCGTCAACATGGTAGAACATAGCCACTCCACGAGGCGCCAGTCGGATTTCTCGTTCGATGTCAACATGGCAGGACCAGGGTACCACCATGCGACGTACAAGGCGGGAGGCGGTCGCTATCACAGGGTAAGAGATGAGGCTGGTCCACGCGACCGGCCCAGCTACGACGACAGGCGGTACTTAACTGAGGAACAAGTAAAAAGTGTGCGATATCAGAAACCACATTCCACGCATCTCCTTAACAAGTATGAGCGGCAGTATAACCAACGTCGCCGGCGCGACGGAGAAGGTGAAGGATATGAGCACCTCGCTAGGGGACCGCCAAAAGGAAAGGAAGGCGCAGACAAACATTGGGATTGCCCGTTCTTCAAGTATTGCTGGGACGCGGGAATGAGCCGATTGCCTACGATCGATAACTGCCCGGAATGCGGACAGCAGCAGGAGGACATAGAGCCAGTGTCAGTGTTCAAGCGCCTAGGGCCTCTCCCACCACAGAGCAGACGCAGGGGAGCGTCCCGAGCACAAGGTCTCAAGGAGCCAGTGGGTGACGAAGAGAAAGACAGGTATCACCGTCCAAGGTGGTGTCCCGACGGACTCAGGCACACCCAAAAGCGTAGAGTGCAGCGGCTGCATAATTTGGAGGAAGCCGAAGCGCAGTACCTCCACGCTCTAAAGAAAGCACGGCCCGATCTGGCCGTAAAAGTTAGGCAGACCTTGGAAACGGAAGATCACCTGAAAAAGAAAGAGTGGCGCCCCAAACCGGTAAAAGCCGATGCAAAGACATCGGCTGGCACAAACATGGTATTCATACTCCCGTCAGAGTTCTGCGCGCCAAGAACCAACGAGCTACCAGTGGCACAGTTCGACTGCGGCCCACGACCAGTTATCTTTGAGAAGCCACGTGAGAAGGGTTACAAACATCTGAAAGCCCTGTATCTACGAGGGTACATCAATGGGCAACCTGTTAGCAAGATGTTGGTAGACACCGGAGCGGCAGTCAACATAATGCCATACTCCATGCTACGGCGTCTGGGACGCTCCACTGCAGATCTGATCAAAACCAACGTCACTTTGAGCAACTTCAACGGCCAGACTTCAGAAACACGAGGTGTACTGAACGTGGACCTGACCGTGGGCAGAAAAACCATCCCTACGTCATTCTTCGTCGTGGACAGCAAAAGCACCTACGCTGTCCTGTTAGGGAGAGATTGGATTCATGCTAACTGCTGCATCCCATCCACGATGCACCAGTGCCTGATACAGTGGGATGGAGATGAGGTAGAAGTCATTCACACAGACGATTCTGTCGAGGTCTCCATTGCTGGCATGAACGTCTGGGAAGCAGAAGACCAAGAGCCGATCTCTGGAATCAGTCTAGACGGCTGTGAACGCATCGAGGCTACAAAAAACGGGGTGAGGCTGGTCTTATCCACCGGCCTGACAGACTAGCAAAGTCCACGACGGTGCGTGGTACGGCCGATCCCTGCGATCGGCCACAAAAAACAAAAAGCAGCAATCTTACAACGAGCAGATCGTACAGTTGTAGCAGGGAGATTCCCAGCCATGTTAAAACCATAAGGTGTAAACCATCCTTGACCAATGCAATAAAAAAGGGGGCCGATTCAGGCAATCGGCCCAAATTATTTTTGTTAACCTCACCTACTGTCTGCCCTGTGCTTAGCATCGATTTGACAGGTGACGGAAAGCTAGGGTATGGGTTTACATCTGCTGATGAACTAGAAGAAATCGACATTGGTCCTGGGGATAAGCCACGACCAACTTTTATCAGCAAAAGGTTGGATCCGAGTCTGCGGGGTCCGATGATAGCCCTGTTAAAACAATATCCAGATTGCTTCGCCTGGGACTATACAGAGATGCCCGGATTAGACAGGAGCATCATTGAGCATCGACTCCCGCTTAAAAAAGGATTTCGGCCATTCCAGCAGCGGGCACGACAGATGAAGACCGAAATTCTGGAAGAAGTCAAGAAGGAGGTCGAGAAAATGTTGGCAGCCGATTTAATCAGGCCATGCAGGTATGCTGAATGGATTTCTAGTATCGTACCTGTGGAGAAAAAGGATGGTCGTTGGCGTGTCGCCATAGATTTTCGGGACCTCAATAGAGCTACCCCAAAGGATGAGTATCCAATGCCGGTGGCAGCAACGTTAATCAACGCAGCGGCTGGCCATAAGATCTTGAGCTTTATGGATGGAAATGCCGGTTACAACCAAATTTTTATGGCTCCAGAAGACATACACAAGACTGCGTTCAGAGTACCAGGCTCGGTGGGGTTGTTTGAATACGTTGTCATGACGTTTGGACTAAAAAATGCCGGTGCCACGTACCAAAGAGCCATGAACTACATTTTCCATGATCTGATCGGCAAACTGGTGGAAATTTATATCGATGACGTAGTGGTCAAGTCTGCCTCAGTAGAAGGACACTTGGGCGATCTGCAACGCGTACTGGACCGAACGAGAAAATTCGGACTACGGATGAATCCAAAGAAGTGCGCCTTCGGGGTAACGGCCGGTCAGTTCTTGGATTTCTTGGTCCACGAACGCGGGATTGATATCGGCCTAAAAAGTCAAGAGGCCGTGTGAACAATGAAGCCACCTACCACGAAGAAAGAGCTACAGTCCCTCATCGGCAAGATCAACTTCGTCAGAAGGTTCATCTCCAATCTGTCAGGAAGGATAGAGCCGTTCATGGGACTGGTAAAGATTAAATCTGACGAGGAGTTCCGCTGGGGAACAGAACAGCAACGGGCCTTCGACGAAATCAAAGAATATTTAACGAAGCCGCCGGTTTTAGTCCCGCCCCAGCCAGACAGGCCGTTCTATATTTACTTGTCAGTAGCGGACACGTCCATCGCCTCAGTGGTGGTGCAAGTTTATGACGGGCTGGAGCGAGTGGTATTTTACATCAGCAGGAGGATGCTGGATGCAGAGACAAGGTACTCTGAGATCGACAAGTTGTGCCTCTGCCTGTTTTTCACCTGCACCAAGCTACGCCACATTTTGCTATCAGCAGAAATTGTCATCATCTGCAAATCAGACGTCATAAAACACATGCTGTCGGCTCCTATGTTGAAAGGCCGACTAGGTAAATGAATGTTTGCATTATCGGAGTTTGACATCCGGTATCAACCCGCTAAAGCAGTTAAGGGGCAGGCATTGGCCGACCTTATCGCTGAAAGGATCAACACCAATATAGCGGCACTGTCTATACGAGCCTGGGCTATGTTCTTCGACGGGTCAGTTTGTGACGATGGGTGCGCATTGGCATGCTCCTCGTGTCACCCCAGGGGGCAACATTTTCCTTCTCTATCAGGTTATCTGCCCCTCGCACCAACAATGTCGCTGAGTATGAGGCGATACGCAAAGGAATGGAGCTGCTCATCGAAGCTGGAGCGGAAGCAGTGGAGATTTTTGGAGACTCCAAGCTGGTTATTTCTCAACTCACAGAGGAATATAAGTGTGAGAGTGAGTCGCTCTTCCCATTATGGATGCAATGCCGTGAGCTGATGGCACAGTTCCGATACATAAACTTCACCTGGATCCCGCGATCGCAGAATACCGAAGCCAACGATCTTGCACAAATGGCTTCAGGCTACAAGGATGTAGCAGAGGGAGCCGATGTTCAGGTGCAATTCCTAGACGCAGACGACTGGAGAGCCGATATCTTCAATTACTTGAAGGATTCGGCTCGGGGGGCACCTAAACGGATAAGATACAAGGCCATGAAGTATGTGCTCATTGGGGACGACATGTTTTACAGGACTCTTGAGGGGTTATTGCTCAAATGTCTGGGAACAGCCGAGGCCAATCGGCTCCTACACGAGGTACACGAAGGCGCCTGTGGAACTCACCAATCGGCTCATAAAATGAAGTGGTTGATCAGGCGATCAGGGTTTTATTGGCCTACCATGCTCGAGGACTGTTTTAAGTACTACAAAGGATGTCAAGCATGTCAGAGATTTGGAAAAATCCAGATGGTACCCGCGTCAGCAATGAATCCCATCATCAAGCCTTGGCCATTCCGAGGTTGGGGCATGGATATGATCGGCAAGATCAATCCTCCGTCAAGCAAGGGCCACATGTGGATCTTGGCCATCACGGATTATTTCACCAAGTGGGTGGAAGCCGTCCCTATGAAGTCAGTAAGTTCAAAGGATGTTGTCGATTTTGTGAAAGAGCACGTCATTCATAGGTTTGGGATTCCCCAGACTATCACGACCGATGGAGGTTCGGTTTTCACTTCCCACGAGTTCAGAAAGTTCTGTGAGGACACAGGGATTAAGCTGATTCAATCATCTCCGTACTATGCTCAAGCAAATGGGCAAGCTGAAGCGTCCAACCAGAGCCTTATCAAGCTGATCAAGAGGAAAATCGATGAGCACCCTAGGCGTTGGCATGAGGTTTTGTCAGAGGCTTTATGGGCTTACCGCATGTCATGTCATGGAGCGATAAAAACCTCGCCGTACCATCTTGTCTATGGACAAGAAGCCGTATTGCCTTGGGAAATTACGGCTGGATCGAGACGCGTCACTTTTCAGAACGATCTAACGGCTGAAGAATACGCAACTTTGATGAGTGACAGTGTTGAAGATTTGACTGAGCTTAGGCTGTGGTCGCTTGAGAAAATCAAAGAGAACAAGGCCAAAGTAGCTCGTGCATACAACAAAAAGGTGAGGCCTAAGGAGTTCCACGTTGGCGATCTGGTATGGGAAGCGGTGTTGCCATTAGGGACCAAGGATGCAGCATATGGTAAATGGTCTCCAAATTGGCACGGGCCATACAGGATCGATCAGGTTTTAAGAGGGAACGCGTACATGCTGGAAGAACTGGACGGCGTGAAATTCCCAGTAGCTGTCAACGGTCAACATCTCAAGAAATATTTCCCAAGTATATGGGATGATGGACAATGAGATATGGGGGCCGATACACGAAATCGGCCAATAAAAATCTTTATTATGTAGCTCCCAAGCACGTGGGATGATGGGCAGTGAGATATGGGGGCCGATGCATGAAATCGGCCAATAGAAGTATACAGCCGATGCTTGGTCATCGACTTTAGAGGTTCAAAACTGGTACAACCCAATGCCAGTTTACGTAAACAAACTACTGAAGAAATGCCTCGAAGGCGTGGAGGGCGTTAGCACGGACACGGTCCACCTCGGCGAGCTCGGCTTCGTCATCCTCGTCCTTGCCCGTCACTAGCTGTTGGTTCAGGGTGCGTATCTCTGTTAGGTCAGTCTTCAGTTGAGCTCTGAGGCCTTCTGCTTCATCTTGGGAGCGGGCGATGGATGCTTCCTTGTCGCGAATGAGCTGTTTCGTCGCCCGGACCTTTTCTTCAAGATCTTCCAGCTCCCTTTTCAAAGATGCTAGCTCAGCAGTGCTGACAGAAGTGTCAGTTTTGACATCAAAGGACGCTTTCTTCTCATTGAGCTGCTGACATCTGTCGGCAATGTTGGCCTTCAGCGGAAGTTGGGCACGGCGCAGGTTGATCCTTTCACGAGCTAGCTTCACCCTGGACTCGTAGAAGGACAGAGTTACGACGGGCCAAAGCTTCACCTGCAATGCTACTGGGAGTTGGTCCTTGATTTCAGCAAGAACGCCCTTTACTTCTTCAGAACCCTCGATCAACTCCTCGATTGGGGAAGACAGTAAGGCTCTAAGTCGTTGGAATTGAGGTAGGACAGCCCTGGCTGGTGGTTCATCGGTGGCGACAAAGGGAGTTGGATCGATCGAGTCAGGATCAAATGTCAGCAAGCCTGAAATGTTATAACCCTGGCAGCCCGAAAAGACGTCAGTATGCGTCCAGCAGGGGAGAATAAGCTGAAGGAAGTTAACATACCTCTCCTGAGACCGAAGGGATGGCAGACGACGAGGCAATCGGCTTGTGTTTGGGAGCTGGAGGCGTTACCAAATTGGTAGCCATTTCATCTGCATTTTCGGGGATTGCCAGGTCTGGTTTGGCTAAAGGCGTCGGCGCGGCCCCGGCCTTCCCACTAGAAGCATCAGTTGTCTGCATGAAAGGTGATTTACCAATGTAAATAATGATGAATCGGCAGGAAAAAAAAGGAGTAAGGGGCAGGAGCATAAAGGATGATGATTTTTCGGAACCTGTTGGCTCGATGAAGAAACTTGTGGTCCTTTACGAGCTCTCTTGGGACCCAATGCTGGCCCGGCCTCGACTGGTGCTCGGGGGGCAGCAGGCTCAGGAACAGACCTTTTCCTAGAAGCCGATGGTGGCACATCTGGCTGGCTCGGGGTGATGGTCCTCTCAGAATCCGTTGGGCTCGATTCTCCCTCATCGGGTTATTCGTCCTCGTGGGAAGAATCTTCAATGGAAGCCTGCAAAAGAAGGAAGGATGTTAGACATGAGCGCGTCTGCAATAATGAAAGAATAAGGAGAGTCGACCAAGAAATGGGTCAGCCTACATGCGAGCTTTCTGGAGAAGGGCTCCGGTGCCTCAAGGTCTTCCTGGCAGCTACATTCCTCGTAGTCGTTCTTGTCTTAGTTGGAACTCGAGGGGCAGCTGATGTTGAAGTTCCTTGCTTCTTAGAAGCCGATTGAGGTGTTATCGGCTGTTTCTGCATTATGACCTTTTTCAAAGGCGGCGAGTTTTTGCAGAAAAGAACCACAGGAGCTGGCGGAAAGAACTCAAAGGGAGAGCCGTCACTGTGTGTAGGTTCAGGGCCGTCTTGTTGCTGCAAAAGGAGAAATTGAGTTAGTAGGAGAGTCATTTATGAGCTACATTGAGAAAATTTACAAGTAGTGGTACCTGTTCCACGGGGACGTCATAATCAGCATCAAGTTGTTTCAACAGCGGTCCCAGAGCTTTCCTGAAAGCGTGGGTTTTCCACATCATCCACCAGTCTTCGAAGCCGTCAGTTGATGAAGCGAAGGTGAGGTCATTTGGAATAGGGATGGTCAGAGCATCAAAGAAGGAGTAACACCTCTGACTGGTGAGAGGATCAGGCAGGTCGGCTCTGCACTCCGTAAGATGATGGAGAAAGAGATGGGGAGGTACTTGCCCAAGGCCAAATTGCCGGGCCACTATGACCGGCTGGTAGAATTCATACCCAGGCTTGATAATTCTGTTGGATGTGCTCATGCCAACTGGAAGGAAACAGGGACGGATCACAATGGAGAAGAGTTGCCGAGTGCTGGTGTCATCGGCAAAGTTATCTAGCCTGAAGGAGAGTGGATTTTCGAAATGTTCAGATTCTTCCATATAAGGGAAGAAGGTAGGATTGTCCAGGCCTTGGAAGAAAGTGCTGAACCACTTGGCTGCTTCCTTAGTGGATAGTTTACTGCCTGGCAGCCTGTACAGAGCTTGGCCATAACTAGTGCATCGGATCTGCTTCCCTTTAACATCGGGAAAGGTACAACTCGCCAGAAGGGGGAAGTCTGGGATGTGATTTTGAAAGTACAGCTGAGCCCATAACTGAATGAACCACCAAGGACCACCTGTTTTGATTGTTATGCCTGAAAACAGCTTGACAGACATCAACTGGAGATATCGATAGACCTCTCCAAGGAACAGTTTGCCGATGCCAAGTTGAGTACCTTTGGCTAGTTCGTGGGCTAGGGAGAGATAGTTCTTGGTTGGAGCCAGGGAAGGGCCACCGAATATGAAATGCTCCAGCCAGAAGTTGAGAAAGGCTGTATGTTCTTTCTCTGAGACAGGGCCCTTTGTTTTCATATGGCGTTGGAGGTAGGCACCCCAGTTCGTGCAGTCTGTTTTAGAAGACAGCTTATAGGGGACTTTGGTCAGTTTAAAAGCAGAGGGGCTGGGCGAGGTGACATCCAGGCCAGTGATCATCACCACGTCTAACAAGGTTGGTGACATAGGGCCATGACCGAACATAAAGCAGTTCAGAGCGTCAGACCAGAAGTAGCCGATGGTTTTCAGAAGGTTCTCATGTTTCTCAAGAGGAGACAATGATAAGTGCAAGGCATCGGCTATCCCTGTAGTTTCCCATTGGGATTGGTAAGCTCTAGCTACTCTACTGAACCAGGAGACCCAGTGTTCAGGGGGATTAGGCCAGGCTCGCAGGCAGTCGGCCCAGGAGTTCAGATCTAGGTCTTGGCTTACGAAGGGGATTCTATTTGCTTCGCAAGAAATCAGATGAGCAGGGCTGGATTCTGTGCGAGGGCCAAGACAGAGAGAGTTTGGGAGAGAAGGATGCGGCAATAGAATGTCTGAAACCTAGAAAATTCAATGGTGGAATAAGGCATTAATTCAGGTGTTCGCCATTAAGTCTAGCATCGTGTTCAGACTACGAGGAGTAGGCGTACCTTCAGTCCAGAGACCTCTGGGTTGGTGTTGGACGATGCCGCCATCTAGTTCGCCGGCGGAGATGGATCTAAGCAGTTGGGGAGCGAGGGTTCTTGTCGCTGTGAGCTCGATCTGGTCAGTGGGAGATTGAAGATCTAGGTCGCCCTTTTTGAAGAAGGTCGCAGGTTACCGTTTGAGACTGGAAAGCAGCCGCTTAGGTTTGCCTAAATATGCGACCAAATTTTGACCTTGTCAACGTTTTTGGGGAAAGCCGATGTCCATCGGCTCTTTGAGCTTTGACTTAGTTAACAGAATAAGTGCAGTATGGTAAAAGCCGATACAACGTTATCGGCTCCTGGAGCATCGACCTATTTTGGTTATCGGCAAAATTGGGGCGACAAAAGCAATCTTCGAGAAACAGATTTGCATTCATTCAAAAGCTGATTGCTTACAAAAGGCTGATTGATTACAAAAGGGAGCTTATTGCTACTACTACTACTACTGGTTCCTAATCTAGGCCGAGGTCGTCGTCGCTGTCATCGCCGCCGTCTGGTTCGCTGTCCTCAGCGCTGCTACCGGCGTCGTCTTCACTGCTGCTGCTGAGGAAGCCGGCGGGGGCCTCCTCGTCCTCGTCTTCGTCTTCGGTGTCCTCGGACCCGGCGCGGAAGTACTTCACCGGCTGGTACTCCTCGGAGGAGGTGTCCTCCTCTTCCTCCTCCTCGTCGGAGGAGTCGACGCCATCCCAGGACATGGCGTCGTCGGTGCTGTCCGCCTCCAGTTCCCCATCGGCGAGGAACTGCAGGTCCTCCTCGCCGTCGGTCATGGACGCGTCGTCCTCTGACCAAGCGGCGAAGTCCCAGTCTCTCTCGTCCCACCATTGTGGGGCGAGAGCGTTGTACGCCGCCATCGGCGGGTGTTCTGGCGTCGGCTCTCGGTCGCTCATCGAGTTGGAGGCTTGGAAGGACAGGCCAGAGGAAGCGGAGGAGGCCATGGCGGAGAAAGAGGGTTTTTTTCGGCGGAGGAGGAAGAAGGGTTTTCTTTTGGTTACTAGAGGAAGATGAGGACTGTGAACTGCTTGGGTGAATTTAAATAAGGGGAATAGTATGAAGCGGTTCAATGCTATAGCGGTTTCCCAGAATGTACTGCCGAAGTTGTCAAATCATGCGCTGCGGGGAAGTGGAGAAGACAAGGCATCATGATGAGGGGGTGGCGTGACGATCCTGTTCTGCAACGCATTCTGTCAACGCGCAACCCGATACAAAAAAAAAGGAGAGAGGGGGAGAAGAAGAAAAAAAGAGAACAGAGTGGTTTTGGAATTATTATTGCCAAAACCAGGGGGGGCATGTGTTATCGCCATATTTTGGCCAAAGGAGGAGTTGGGCCGTGATCAAGATGGGCTTAGAAGATACGTATATACAACGTGTTGTTGAATCGGCCTCGCGTGTTGGTTTGGGCTAAATTGCCCGTGTATCTTTATATTGTAATAGGTTTCGTTTAGAGTTAGGTAAGAGATAGAGTTGTAGAGTTATTCCAAAGACAGAAAGTCTCCGGACTATAAATATGTACCTAAGGTTATCGAGAAAAGGAGGACAATCACGTTCACAACAAACACAATCTCGGCGCATCGCCACCCCTTGTTTCTAGGGTTTTTCTCGGGTAAGTGCCATGCTGCCTAGATCGCATCTTGCGATCTAGGCAGCATCTACTTATGCGTTATCTGGTGTTACTCGTACTGAAGCCTTGTTGATGGCGAGTAACACCATTATCATAGATTTGTTTGGGTTAGCATCAGTACTTTTCACTACGATTGTTTAAGTTATGCTGCCTATAGTTATATCGCCGCCTTTGCACCTTTTACCGGGTGTGAGGGTGGCATCTTGCTTGATCTCTATTTAAGTCGATTTGATCTGTTATAGTTGTGCCTTGTTCTCCAAGGTTTAGTTTAATATCTACATGATCAGGCCTTGCAAACGGGTTGAAAGATCCAGTAGTATGTAAGATATGGTTTATCAATCCAGGAGGGGGTGTTCCGGGAATTGACGATTACGTTGGTTTTTAGGCCTTCTCTAGGATTAATTTTCTATTATATTTTGTATCTACCAGGCTCAATTACGTGTAGGATGTTCCAGTTATGTAGTGAAAACGTTAAACTGTCGTAGATCGATTTAGCTTGTATTGATGAAGCAAAAACCCCATGTTACGATAGATCTAATGCAGAACCATGGGATAATCGGCTCTAGGAGCCGATTCACAGGGAAACCTGGGAGCCGGTTACGGCTCGAATTTTACATATGTTTGTTTGCCATGCAGGAAACCAATCGAAGCAATCTTTCACCTTCCTGATCAGGTATAGGTTAGGTGGCACGCCCTCGAACCAAGCCAGGACGCGTGCCGGAGCTTTGCGGGCCGTTGCCCGAGGGACCAGGGCCCACCAGCAGTTCTGGGAGCCTCCCGGCTCTTCGTGTTGCCCGTCGCTGCTCGCCGGTGGGTTTTGGTAGGCAACAGTTTCGTAGCATGGAAAACAAAAAAATTCTACCGCATACAAACAAACAAGCCAAGATCTATCTACTAGATTGTAGCAACGAGTCGATGGAATAACTCACCCTCGAAGATTCCAAAGTGTTTAACGAGAGCGGATTCTCGTGGGTGATGTAGTCGTACTCTTCCCGATCTCAAGATCGCGTAGACGATCCTTACGGCGCTGCGTTCCGGCAGCGCTCCCGCAGTCGGTCACACGTTTGGTACTCGACGAAGACCTTCCTCTCCCTTGTTCCAGCAGGCAGCGGAGGTTGTAGCACTCTCCTCGCGATTCCGATAGCACAACGGCGTGGTACCGGAAGTAGATGGGAGATCTCGCAGGGCTTCTCCTTAAGCCAGAGCGAGTATGATGGACTATGAGAGAGCTCCTCGGCGATCTAGGGTTTATACAACCCAAGGAGGAGGTGCAAGGGCCGGCGGCTAGGGCTTGGGGCTTGCCCAAGTCGGCGGCTAGGGGAGCCCTAGGCGGCGGCGGCAACAGGAGGTGGCGGTGCCGGGCTAGGGTTTTGGGGTGGAGAACTTGTGTGCTAGGAGGGGCAGCCCTGCCCCTCCCTTTATAGGTGGGAGGCGCCGCCCAAGGGGAGGGAGTCCCTCCCCAAATCGGATCCCTAGTGGGCCGGCGGTGGAGGAGGAACTCCTCCCCAACTCGGTTTCCCACTTCCCTCCACTTTCCAAAATAGCCGTTTGACTTTTCAAATTGGCGTTTGACTTTTCAAACTAGGATTTGACTAAACCCTTTATTTTGTTCAGCGATGACACCTAGTACATGATGTAATCATTCCAACTTGGTATGACACATTCATGTACCCTTCCCCTTCGGAGTGCCGGACCTTCTAGAACATTCCCGGTGAAAACACCGAAACCATTCTCCAACTCCGAAACAGGACTTTCCTTATATGAATCTTATTCTCCGGACCATTCCGGATCTCCTCGTGATATCCCGGATCCCATCCGAGACTCCGAACAACATTCGGTCTCTTTCTCATCATTCCATAACTACTCAAACAACGTCGAACCCTTAAGTGTGTCTCCCTACGGTTCGTGAATTATGCGGACATGATCGAGACACTTCTCCGAACAATAACCAATAGAGGAATCTAGAAATTCATATGGCTCCCACGTATTTCTATGATTAATTTGCGATCGAATGAACCACTTACATACGATGCCAATTTCCCTTTGTCTCACGATAGTTTACTTATCCGATGTTATGATCGTCGGTATCTCTGCATACCTAGTTTAACCTCGCTACTGATAAGTACTCTTTTCTCGTTCCCGTGATATGTGATCCCTTGTGAGCCAGTCACATGCTTGTAAGCTAATTGGATGACATTTCACCGAGAAGGCCCAGAGTATATCTATCCATCATATGGATGGACAAATCCCACTCTTGATCCATGTGTCTCAACCAATACTTTCCGAACACTCAATGCCACCTTTATAGCCACCCAGTTACGGTGTGGTGTTTGATGTCATCAAAGCATCCTTCCGGTGAAGGTGATATGCATGATCTCATGGTCGAAGGAATTAGGTTACTATGTATCAGAAAGCATATAGCAATTGAACTATTAAAATGACTTGATCTTTATGCTACGCTTATCTATAGGAGTATGTCCACCATATCATTCTCCTAATGATATGATCTTGTTGTTAATAACATCCCAATGTTCATGATAGGGAAACCACAATCATTTATTAACCAACAAGCTAGTATTATGAAGAGGCTTTACTAGGGACTTCAATTTAAGTTTACAAATCACACAAGTATTAATGTTTCCTTGTTAATACTATTATAGGATGAATGTAAACATTTATCATAAACACAAAGATATAATAATAACTACATTTATTATTGCCTCTAGGGCATATCTCCAACAGTCTCCCACTTGCACTAGAGTCATCTAATCTAGATTACATGGTAATATACCGAACACCCATGGCAGTTTGGTGTTGGTCATGTTTTGCCCTCGGGAGAGGTTTAGTCAACGGATCCGCCACATTCAGATCTGTGTGTACTTTGCAAATCTTTATGTCCCCATCTTGGACATGTTCTCGAATAGCATGAAAATGTAGCTTGATGTGCTTCAGCTTCTTGTGTGACCTTGGTTCTTGCGCATTGGCTATGGCGCCCATGTTATCACAGTAGATAGACATTGGGTCCAGCTCACTGGGAACCACACCCAGCTCTGTAATGAACTCTTTCATCCATATCGCTTCTTGTGAAGCCTCCGAAGCAGCCATGTATTCCGATTCAGTTGAAGATCTCGCCACAACGCTTTGTTTTGCACTCCTCCAGCTAACTGCTGCACCATTCAAAGTAAATACGTATCTAGATTGTGATTTAGAATCATCCGGATCGGTGTTCCAACTAGCATCGGTGTAACCATTAACAACGAGTTGTTCATCACCTCCATAAGAAAGAACCATATCCTTCGTTCTTCTCAAGTATTTAAGGATGTTTTTTGACCGCTGTCCAATGATCCACTCCTGGATCACTTTGATATCTGCTAGTTAAACTAACAGCATATGCAATGTCCGGTCTAGTACGGAGCATGGCATACATTAGAGATCCTATGACTGAGGCATAGGGAGTCTTACTCATCTTTTCTCTATCTTCTGCCATTGTCGGACTTTGAATTTTACTCAAGGTCATATTGGGCAACATGGGCAAGAACCCTTTCTTGCTATATTCCATTCCAAACCTCTTTAGAACTTTGTCCAAATATGTACTTTGTGACAATGATATTAGGCGTCTCGATCTATCTCTATAAATCTTTATGCCTAATATGTAAGCTGCTTCGCCAAGATCCTTCATCGAAAAACTATTATTCAAATATTCCTTGACACTATTAAGAAGGTCTACATCATTCCCAATCAACAATATGTCATCTACATATAGTATTAAGAATGCTACAGAGCTCCCACTCACTTTCTTGTAAATACAAGCTTCTCCATAAGTTTGTATAAAACCAAAACTTTTGATCACCTTATCAAAACGTTGATTCCAACTTCGGGATGCTTTCTTCAATCCATAGATGGACCGTTGAAGTTTGCATACCTTGTTAGCATCTTTAGGATCGACAAAACCTTTGGGTTGCATCATATACAACTCTTCATCAATGTCTCCATTGAGGAATGCTGTTTTGACATCCATCTGCCATATCTCATAATCATAATATGCAGCGATTGCTAACATAATCCTCACAGACTTTAGCTTCGCTACAGGTGAGAAAGTCTCATCGTAGTCAACTCCTTGAATTTGTCAAAACCCTTTTGCGACAAGTCGAGCTTTATAGACAGTAACATTACCATCAACATCTGTTTTCTTCTTGAAAATCCATTTATTCTCGACAGCCTTTCGGCCATCCGGTAAGTCCACCAAAGTCCATACTTGGTTTTCGTACATGGATCCAATCTCGGATTTCATGGATTCTTGCCATTTGTTGGAAATTGGGCTCATCATCGCTTCCTCATATGTCGCAGGGTCATCAGTGTTGTCCACCAACATGACACTCATAACGGGATCATACCAATCTGGAGCGGTACGAGTTCTCGTTGACCTGCGAGGCTCTGTAGCAACTACAACCGAAGTTTCATGATCATCATCATTAGCTTCCTCTCTTATTGGTGCAGGCACCACAGGAACTTCTTCCGGTGCTGTGCTACTTGCAATTTCGAGAGAAGGTTCGACAACCTCGTCGAGTTCTACTTTCCTTCCAGTCACTTCTTTTGAGAGAAATTCTTTCTCTAGAAAGGATCCATTCTTGGCAACGAAGATTCTGCCTTCGGATCTATGATAGAAGGTATACCCAATAGTTTCCTTCGGGTATCCTATGAAGACGCATTTTTTCCGCTTTGGGTTCAAGCTTGTCCGGTTGTAACTTCTTTACATAGGCTTCGCAACCCCAAACTTTAAGGAACGACAATTTAGTTTCTTCCCAAACCATAATTCATACGGTGTCGTTTCAAAGGATTTAGATGGTGCCCTATTTAAAGTGAATGCGGCTGTTTCTAATGTATAACCCCAAAATGATAGCGGTAAATCTGTAAGTGACATCATAGAATGAACCATATCTAAGAGAGTTCGATTACGACGTTCGGACACACCATTACGCTGTGGTGTTCCCGGCGGTGTCAATTGTGAAAGTATTCCGCATTTCTTCAAATGCTCGCCAAACTCGTAACTTAGATATTCACCTCCACGATCAGAACATAGAAATTTAATCTTCTTGTTACGTTGATTCTCTACCTCACTTTGAAATTCCTTAAACTTCTCGAAAGTTTCGGACTTATGTTTCATGAAATAGATATACCCATATCTACTCAAGTCATCCGTGAAGGTAAGAACATAACGATAACCACCGCGCGATGTGTGGCATCCCGCAAAACCACTACTAGAAAATCGCGTTGTTTTTGTGCATTGCACCTTCATGACCGCATGCTCATGTCATCATGCCACATTGCATTTGAGCATCGTCATCATCTTGCATTTGCTTGCATAAAATTATTTGCGGATAAACCGGTTCATGTTTTCTAAACGGCCATCTTAATTCAAACGCAAAACCCCGGATGCTGCCGGATATTTTGTTTGTCCAAAACTATTTACAAAGCTCGTCGCAATCAAATAAAAATATTAAATTATTTTGGGCGGGGCAGTCGAACGGGCCGATTGACCCGAACGACCGCCCTAGAAATTAAAACGGTCCAACTGCACCCGCCCTTCCAAATCCTAAACCTACCCATCTATCTACCCCAACCCAGCCTCCACATCACCCTGGCCACTCATACGCTGCCACCTCTCCTTTTCCCCTTCCCCCAGCCAATCCTATGCTGCCACATCACCCAACTCTCTCTCTCTCTCTCTCTCTCTCTCCTCTCTCTCCACTAACCACCCCTACCCCAGGCCCCGCTCACCTGCCCCCCACCTGCCACACGCCACGCACCCAAACCCACAGCCCCCACCCCGCTGACCGACCGGCCCCACACTCCCGCGACCCCACCAGCCAGCCAAGCCTACCCCACCTGTCCCCACACAACCACCCCACCACTCAACACAGCACACGCACACAGCGCGCGGCAGCAGCCCCACGCGCTCCCGCCCGCGCCCCAGTGACCCACACGCGGCGCCCCCCTCTCCCTGCCCGCTTGGCCCCACGCCTGGCCCACGCCCTGGCACCCCTGTCCCCGCGCCTGCCTCCCTCTCTCCCTTCTTCCTCCTCTCCCCGCACGCGACCGCACCCCGCCGCCCACGCTTCTTCCTCCCCTCCGACGGTCCTCCCGTCGCCGGCCTCCTCCCTCGCCTTCCGCCCCGCCTGGCCAACCTCGCCCGCAACTCCCCTTCGCCGGCCCGCCACGCTCCTCCCCGGACCCCTCCGCCGCGCGCCGCCAGCCCACCTCTCTGCCAGCTTCCTCCGCCGCCGAACCTCCGTCGACCCCGCCGTTATCGCTCCCGCTCGCCCGCGCCTGCCGTCCTCCTCCCCGCGGCGCCTGCCCCAACCTCGCCTCGCCCCCGCCGGAGTCGAGCCGCGCCTCCGCCCCGTTTTCCCCCTCTGCAAGCCGCCTGGCCGCGTCCCCGTCGACCCTCGCCGGCCGCGCCCCGCCACCAGAGCCCCTCCCGTCGCCCCTCAAGCCCCCCGGCCCCGCTACGTCTCCCCCTCCGCCTCCTCCGCCCGCGGCCTCGACCGCCGTCGCCAGAGCGCCCCCTCGCCGGGCTCCGCCGGGCTCGCTTCCCCCGTCGACCGCCTCCCTGGGCCCCGCCTCCCTGCTTTTCTCCGGCAGCCGCGGCTCCGCCAGCGGCCGGCCCCGCCAGACCCGTCCCCGGCGACACCCCCGCGTCCCCTCGACCCCAGGCCGCCTCGAGCCCGCGCAGGCCACCCTCGTCCACGTCGCCGCGCCTCCGCCGTCGCCGCTCCAGCACCTTCGCACCGCCCTGCCTCGCCGGTTCCCGTCTCCCCGCGACCGGCCCGTTCGTCTCCGCCGTCTCCCCTCAGCGCGTCGGCCACCTCGACGACGGTCGTATCTCCGGGCTCAGCGGCATCAGCGTCAAGGCCTTCTTTCGCTGGTGGTCAATCACGGGAATCCGCGCCGATGGAGACGAGCTCGTCTTCGAGTGCCAAAGACCGAGGCCAGGTACCTTGCTGAGATTGTCAAGTGAACAAGGTTCCCGATGCACAACACCGACAGGATCGACAAGTGGCGAGGAAATCTGAAGTATGCCCGGCAAGGACGGCCCGGTATCAAGATCTTCATCATGGAACACGAAGGCCTCCTTCACGGAACGCCATGACCCTTCCCGGAACCGATGACGTGAGGCCCCGGTCCCGACGTCCGAAGACTGAACCCCGTCAAGCCCCGAACCCTCTCGGATCCGAGGACCGAGGATGGCCGGAACGCCAAGACCGACCACCCGAGCGCCAAGATCGCCACCGGAACAACAAGCACTTCGCCCCGAACGCCAAGACCCACTCGATGGCGCGGTACCGACAAGACCTTCGAGACAACAAGGACGACACCGACCAGGGCGAGTCCGATGCGCCCCGACACCGACCCTAGTCCCGCACCGGACGCGCCAAGATCTACCCCGATCCGAAGACCCTAACCCCGAACCCCGTAAACCCAAGTTCGCCGAACCCTAAATGTGTGACCCTTATCCGAACCCCTATTTTTATAAATGCTAAACATAAAACCTGTTGCTTATTAACTTGTCATTCTTGCATGCATGCTTGTCATGTGGTTTGGGGTCCTTATGCCGATTCACCTTATAATTAAATATGGGGCTCATATGCGGGCAAATCTAGTCTCATATCGGCCTCATCTAAACTTGAGTAGCGAACCGGTGCTATCTTTTGTCTTGATAATGCAACATTTAATTTGCGGGGGGTTCTAAATAACTCGAACCATCTAATTAAATGTCGGAACCCCGGTTCCGCTTAATATGACCTAATTGCATCGCACCTTGCCATGTCATGCATCATACATGCATCATGCCGATCTTCTGCCGTTGTATTAAATATTGCATCCGGTGTTTATTCTAGTGTTTTGCTTCTTCGCGGATAAGGCCGTTGAGTTGATGTGAGCCTCGCCCGATCTTCGGTTGAACCTTCGACATGTTTTCAGGCTAGCATCTCCCCCTTTCTACCTATCTTACTTTTATAGTCTTTATTCCCTCCTGTTGATCTATTGCTATCTGTGTTTCGATGCTTTAGTTTCCGTACCTGTGATATACCGTGCAGCCCTATATTGCCTTGGACACATCCTATTACCTGTTGTTTGGTAGATAGTTGGACTTGCGCGTCGTAGTCGCTTGCTCAAGTGCTGTTGCGTGTCGTCAAGTGCCACAGTTGTTGATGTATTGCCGCATGTTGATGTTGGAGATGATCCTAGTTTTACTTATCGTTCACTTTAATTCCTGTTTAACAACTAAAATTGGAATAAGCAGAGGCATCGGTGGGTGATAGATAATATTTGGTTTCCGAACGCCCACTTGTGTCCCGTAGGACCCCGAGTACTTGATACCTGTTCCTTGATTTATCGCGCTATCCACATACGGGGAGTATGGGCCCCCCTTAGCCAGAGCTTGATTCCGTCTTATTTCTTGGGGCCACAACTAGTTTGAGGTTTTATTTACGATCCTGTACTTATGCCATGCTACTGCTTTATTTAAATTGTGCGACAGATAGCACACTGTACTGTTTAGGTAAGCGGAGTGATTACGCGGTATCGACACCCCGAGTTTTCGGGTTCCCAGTCGCTTACAGCCATTAGCGCTAACCTTGAGTCCGTCTCGGAGCTTGCTTACTTCGTTGCGGGTCTACTCAATGGGGTGGCCCCCTGAAATATTTCTGAATCTTGTGATTGCTCTGTCGTGAAGACCTCGTTGGGTTTTGATTTGGTTTTTCCGAGGTTGATCGTGTGTGTGTTGCTATTTGTGCACCCCGGCCGGGTTAAAACTTTCTGAAAGCCGTGTCCGCGGTTATGGACGACTTGGAGCACAGTATCTCGACCATAGACAAGCATAACTAAAGTTTACTGTTATAAATTTGACTTTATAATGACTAGTAATTAGCTTCACTATAATGGAATGGCTACTTAATACTGCCCACAATTGCTTGTTTGGAGTGTCGCTTGCGACAGTTGTATCTGACTAGTAAGTATTGCAACTACAACGGAATGGCTGAATAAAAGTACCAACAACTGCTGGGTTTTGGGTTATCTCATGCTAATTGTATCTGATTAGTAAGTGTTACTACTATAACGGAATGGTTAACTAAAAGTGCCCACTGCTTATTTTATCAGGACGATTATCTAACCTGACTAGTAATTGCTGCAACGATAACTGAATACATAAAACTGCCAACTGTGTGAGTTCCTCGGTTGACTTCCTCGTTTGGTCTCGAGGGGGAAACACCAGGATGGGTTTGTTTGATGGTAGTACCAGGTTGGATCCGAATAGGTCCTTCTTACCCCTCTCTGATTGCCGCCAGTTGCATTGAGTCTCTATAGGTTTAGTGCATGCTGCCGCTGCCGCTTCAGTCCACCATACCTATGTAGGCGAGGACCGCCGAATTCTAGCCTCGCCGTGTACTGGCCTCAGTACTGACGCTCCTCTTTTTCCTTTGCCCTTTGTCGGCACCCCTTTTGTTTAAGCAGGTTTGAGATCGACGTCGTTAGCAGGGTTACCCTTCCGGCTTGGCCTGGGCAGGGTTATGGACGCCATTGGTTATTCTTTAGGGCTCTTAGCCCCATTTGCATCTTGTCCGTAGTCGGACGCTCTATCATTCTCAAGGTGATTTGGATCTTTGTATATTATATCTGTATTCTTGACTCTTTGGGTCGTTGTATATATATCTGTTCTGTGGGTCCCATCGAGGACTGTTGTGTAATGTTATTACTTCGTTTTCCACCCGCACGAAAGTGCCTGGTGGGCACCTTTGAATCGTTTCTATGCGGGTTTGGCGGGTTTCGCTAAAACTTGCATAGGGTCGATTCTGAGGGTGTTACACGATGCTACACTCATTGGACCACACACATCGGTATGTATGATTTCCAATAAGTCCGTAGCTCGCTCCATCATACCAGAAAATGGAGTCTTAGTCATTTTACCCATCAGACATGTTTCGCATCTTTCAAGTGATTCGAAATCAAGTGATTCAAGAAGTCCATCGGAATGGAGTTTCTTCATAGCTTCATTCCAATGTGACCAAGACGACAGTGCCACATATAGGTCGAGTTATCGCTCGATTTCAAACGTTTAGCCTCAATGTTATTAATATGTGTATTTCCACTATCGAGATTCAATAAGAATAGACCATCTATCAAAGGTGCATGCGCATAAAACATATTACTCATATAAATCGAATAACCATTATTCTCGGATTTAAACAAGTAACCGTCTTGCAATAAACAAGATCCCGATATAATGTTCATGCTTAACGTAGGCACCAAATAACAATTATTTAAGTATAAAACTAATCTCGATGGTAGATGAAGGGGTAGCGTGCCGACCGCGATCACATCAACCTTTGATCCGTTTCCCACGCGCATCGTCACCTCGTTCTTCGCTAGCTTCCGTTTATTCTGCAGCACCTGTTTCGAGTTACAAATATGAGCAACCGAACCAGTATCAAATACCCAGGCACTACTATGAGTACTAGTGAGATACACATCAATAACATGTATATCGGATATACCTTTCTTCTTGATGTTGTCGTTCTTCAAATCCGCCAAGTACTTTGGGCAATTCCGCTTCCAGTGACCTTCTCCCTTGTAGTAAAAGCACTCAGTACCAGGCTTAGGTCCAGCCTTGGTCTTCTTCGTCGGCGCGGTAACTTTCTTACCACCCTTCTTGAAGTGTCCCTTTTGCTTAGACTTGCCTTTCTTGAATTTGGTGGTCTTATTGACCATCAACACTTGGTGCTCTTTCTTGATCTCCACTTCTGCAGATTTCGACATGGCAAAGAGTTCTGGCAACTGCTTGTTCATGTTTTGCATATTGTAGTTCATCACAAAGTTCTTGTAACTTGGTGGTAGTGATTGGAGGACACGGTAAATCCCCAAAGCATTAGGAATCACTATACCCAAGCTTTGAAGTTTGTTTGCGTGCCCAGACATCTTAAGCACATGCTCACTGACGGAGCTGCCCTCTTCCATCTTGCAGTTAAAGAACTTTTCAGAAGCCTCAAAGCTCTCAATTGCCGCGTGAGTCTCAAAGATCAATATGAGATCACGGACAATATCATGTGGGTCTGAATTCTCAAACCTTTTCTGAAGCTCCGATTCTAAACCATACAAGATAGCACACTGAACTGTGGAGTACTGAGTCTTCCGAGCGAGGTAAACATTCTTTACTTCATCGGTAGCAGTAGCTGCAGGTGGGTCACCCAGCGGTGCATCCAGCACATAGGTCAAATTACCAGCTGTGAGGACAATCCTCAAATTGCGGAACCAATCCGCGAAGTTGCTTCCATTGTTTTTCAACTTTTCTTTCTCTAGGAACGCATTAAAATTGATGGTAGGGGCCGCCATTGATCTACAACATATTTGCAATAGTTTAGACTAAGTTTATGACAAATTAAGTTCTAATTAATAGTTAAATTAATCTAGGTGAACTCCCACTCAAAACAATATCCCTCACATTGTTTTAGTGATCACACGAACCAAATCCACCACATCATCACCGATCATCACGAGAGTTGATATAGTTTCAATGGCGAACAATCGACATGTTCATCATATCTACTATATGATTCATGCTTTACCTTTCGGTGATCCGTGTTCCGAGACCATGTATGTACATGCTAGGCTCGTCAAGATCAAACCTTAGCTTCTGCATGAGCAAATCTGGCTTGCTCACGTTGTATACACTTGCGGAATCTAACACACCCGATCATCACGTGGTGCTTCGAAACAACAAGCTTTAGCAACGGTGCTAACTAAGGGTGAACACTTTATGACTTGAAATTCATGTGCATGAGGGATCATCTTATAATGCTACCGTCGTTAAGTAAGCAATACAATATGCATAAAGGATTAACATCACATGCAATTCATAATATGTGATATGATATGGCCTTTCTTCTTTGTGCTTCCGATCTCCATCTTCAAGCACGAACATGATCTCCATCATCACCGGCATTGCATCAAGGTCAATGACGCTTCTTCATGGTTGTCGTCCACCGGCTTCAACTATTACAACTACTTTGAATAGACACGCGGGTCTTAACATAAATTAAAGACAACCACATGGCTCCTGCCGGTTTCCAACTTACAACAAGGAACATTGCATACATCAAATATAATCACAATCATGGCCATATCACATCACTGCACACCCCTGCAAAACAAACTTAGACGCCTCTACTTTCTTTGCATGTTTTACGTGGTTTGGGGCTTTCAATAAGTGTCGTTCTAACTTATGAACATGAACCACAACATTGATACTAGTATTGACAATCACCCGTTGTAAATTGAATCTTAAATATGCTGGGAGAAACAGGCACCCGCAAAGCCACTTATGCAATACAAGTTGCATGTCAGGCGTGGAGCAAGTCTCATGAACGATATCATGTAAGGTTAGCCCGGGCCGCTTCATCCCAACATCCCGCAAGATGCAAAGTACACAAGAAGCAATCGACAATAAAAGCATCAATGCCCACAATGACCATTGTGTTCTACTCGTGCAACAGATCTACATATAGACACATCTCTGATACCACTGTAGGGTTTCGTAGCATGGAAAACAAAAAAATTCTACCGCATACAAACAAACAAGCCAAGATCTATCTACTAGATTGTAGCAACGAGTCGATGGAATAACTCACCCTCGAAGATTCCAAAGTGTTTAACGAGAGTGGATTCTCGTGGGTGATGTAGTCGTACTCTTCCCGATCTCAAGATCGCGTAGACGATCCTTCCGACGCTGCGTTCCGGCAGCGCTCCCGCAGTCGGTCACACGTTCGGTACTCGACGAAGACCTTCCTCTCCCTTGTTCCAGCAGGCAGCGGAGGTTGTAGCACTCTCCTCGCGATTCCGGCAGCACAACGACGTGGTACCGGAAGTAGAGGGGAGATCTCGCAGGGCTTCGCCTTAAGCCGGAGCGAGTATGGTGGACTATGAGAGAGCTCCTCGGCGATCTAGGGTTTATACACACCAAGGAGGAGGTGCTAGGGCCGGCGGCTAGGGCCTGGGGATTGCCCAAGTCGGCGGCTAGGGGAGCCCTAGGCGGCGGCAACAGGAGGTGGCGGTGCCGGGCTAGGGTTTTGGGGTGGAGAACTTGTGTGCTAGGAGGGGCAGCCCTGCCCCTCCCTTTATAGGTGGGAGGCGCCGGCCAAGGGGAGGGAGTCCCTCCCCAACTCGGATCCCTAGTGGGCCGGCGGTGGAGGAGGAACTCCTCCCCAACTCGGTTTCCCACTTCCCTCCACTTTCCAAAATAGCCGTTTGACTTTTCAAATTGGCGTTTGATTTTTCAAACTAGGATTTGACTAAACCCTTTATTTTGTTCAGCGATGACACCTAGTACATGATGCAATCATTCCAACTTGGTATGACACATTCATGTACCCTTCCCCTTCGGAGTGCCAGACCTTTCGGAACCTTCTAGAACATTCCCGATGAAAACACCGGAACCATTCTCCAACTCCGAAACAGGACTTTCCTTATATGAATCTTATTCTCCGGACCATTCTGGATCTCCTCGTGATATCCCGGATCCCATTCGAGACTCCGAACAACATTCGGTCTCTTTCTCATCATTCCATAACTACTCAAACAACGTCGAACCCCTAAGTGTGTCTCCCTACGGTTCGTGAATTATGCGGACATGATCGAGACACTTCTCCGAACAATAACCAATAGAGGAATCTGGAAATTCATATGGCTCCCACATATTTCTACGATTACTTTGCGATCGAATGAACCACTTACATACGATACCAATTTCCCTTTGTCTCACGATAGTTTACTTATCCGAGGTTATGATCGTCGGTATCTCTGCATACCTAGTTTAACCTCGCTACTGATAAGTACTCTTTTCTCGTTCCCGTGATATGTGATCCCTTGTGAGACAGTCACATGCTTGCAAGCTAATTGGATGACATTTCACCGAGAGGGCCCAGAGTATATCTATCCGTCATATGGATGAACAAATCCCACTCTTGATCCATGTGTCTCAACCAATACTTTCCGGACACTCAATGCCACCTTTATAGCCACCCAGTTAAGGTGTGGTGTTTGATGTCATCAAAGCATCCTTCCGGTGAAGGTGATATGCATGATCTCATGGTCGAAGGAATTAGGTTACTATGTATCAGAAAGCATATAGTAATTGAACTATTAAAATGACTTGATCTTTATGCTACGCTTATCTATAGGAGTATGTCCACCATATCATTCTCCTAATGATATGATCTTGTTGTTAATAACATCTCAATGTTCATGATAGGGAAACCACAATCATTTATTAACCAAGAAGCTAGTATTATGAAGAGGCTTTACTAGGAACTTCAATTTAAGTTTACAAATCACACAAGTATTAATGTTTCCTTGTTAATACTATTATAGCATGAATGTAAACATTTATCATAAACACAAAGATATAATAATAACTACATTTATTATTGCCTCTAGGGCATATCTCCAACAGGGAGGGGGGATACGATGCCGCCACCATCGCCCCACGCGCGCCCCCGCCACCTCGTTCGCCCTTATCGTCGCCTGCTCTTCCGCCGCTGCCGCCTGCTCTTGTTCTTGCCTAAGCTTCACCCTCTCTTTTCTGTCCTTCCGTTCGTCCGACATGATCTTCCGCCTCTGCAACTTGGCCACCCACTCGGCGCTGGACATGCCATCCGGCTTCGTCGTCGGCGCTCTCGGCTTCCTCGCCTTCTTCTCCCCCGAAATCTCGCTGAGATTCGATCTGGGTTTGACGAAACTCTTGGGCGGCATGGCGGGCGGGAGCTCAGCGAAGTGGCAGGGGTGGGGGGTATGGGGAAGAAAGGCGGGAGGGAGCAGGAAAAGGGCGGGATTTCGACCTTCTCTCGTCGACAGAGCTGGCCCATGTCCTTTCGCTTCGTCTGGCGTTCCCAGGGCGTTTCCGGATCCTGGGAATGGACTGGAAAATCCGGACCAAAGTTCGCTCGAATCCAGACGAAAAGATATTCCTGAAAACGCGAGTGAGCCAAATTTCAGCGTCCGAATCGGTGTTCTAGGAATACTTGTGGAGATGCTGTAAGGAAAGGACATTTTTGCAAAACAGCCACGCGGCGCCGGCGCGAAGACAATCGCAGCCGTCGAAACCCCCACCCCGACGGGCTATATTATGCCACCACAGGCCCAGTAAACCCTAGCTCCGTTCACCCCGCCCCCGAAAACCTAGCGCCAAGCTTCCTGCCGCGGCGGCCGCCTCCACCTCGCGCCCGCGCCCTCAAGCAGACCAACCCACCGAGGAACATGGTACGTCCCCGAGCCTCCTCCTGCTTCTCCCGATTCCCTCATCTTCTCCGTACGGTTCGCCGCTGCGGATCGAATCGAGCCCCGTCACGCCGGACGGTTCGCCGCCGCGGATCGAATGATGCCTTGCAGTCAGTCAATAAAGCAAGCACGAAATTGTCAACCTCCCTATGCCAACCAGCGCCTCACGCCGGACTCTCACTGCATGAATGGGGTGAGGTCCTGGACCTCGCCTTCCTGTTGATCATCCCTGCAGCCCAAGGTCCGAACAAGGTCCCCTTAGCTCTCTAGGACGTGACAGGTGCTTCCGCTCAAATACCTCATTTCAAACAGAGAAGAGGCTGGCGCCTGGCGGCCATCAAGTGTTATTAGCCTAAAGAGGAGTCATCAAGTTTTAAACTAGAAAGATGATGCTCGTGTCTCAAGTCTGAACCATTTCAATCTCAATGGAACAATCTTAGTTAATAATATTCACATGTAGCATCACAACTCAGGCTGATGGCGCTGCAAACCCAAGCCCGCATATCAGCTTATGCGGGCGCCTGCAGCAGAGGAGAGAAATAAGTAGGATTTTCCGGCGGCCCGCATAGTCCCGTATACTCGAATCAGGCTGTAAGTAGTGGTGGTTTGCGTCCTTTCGTTTCCTCCTGACAGGCGGCAGTGGGAGGGGCGCTCACGCTCTCCTTGCCCTCTCACCCTCTCGTTCCTTGACCACCTGAACCTGTATAGTATTTCGTTATCTCAGTTCAGATTGGCAATTCAATGACTCCATGGAATCTACATATATAATGTCATTTGCGTTGAAGGAGTTCATGTTCTGCTGTCCCATTCTATATCTCCGCGAGAGAACTAAATCCAGTCTGGGAACCTGCAGCTAGTTAGCAATTGCTTTTCTTCTCTGATTAGCGTGTATCTTATGCGGGTTTGCGGCAGCCGCGAATAGTATGTGGGCTGCCTGCATGCGGCAATACGCGGGACGCCCGCAGGTTGACCCACTTACAGCATGAATCACAACCCAACAGGAATCTCAATACCGCATTCTATACTCAACCCAAATATATTATGCAACGAGCATATGCTCTCCTTTTTCTGTTGACTAGCTGCCAACAGGAAGTGACACTAGTCACAATAAAGGTTGTTCAATTTAGTAAAATGGTTCAGTTGGGATGTTAATAAGAAAACTCAAAGCAAGAGATCAAACTAATCTAAACATGGAAACATAAAACATGATAAGTAAATAAGCAGCTATTGCATAGTAAACAAAATGACTTACAAGGTCTCGCCGATCTCTGTCACTTTCAAAAATCTGCTCCCACCTAGAGTAAGTAGTTGACACTATTTACATGCATGGAATAATCATTACTTTTATTTATTTGTTGGTTTGCAGAGTCAGGAGACGGTGAACCCCAAGGCTTACCCGCTGGCGGACTCGCAGCTGACGATGACGATCCTCGACCTCGTCCAGCAGGCCTCCAACTACAAGCAGCTCAAGAAGGGCGCCAACGAAGGTGATTAATCCTTAGCAACTCGCATATTCTTTTGTTGTTTTCTATTGATTTCGCCTCCTCTGATTCGAATTTGTTTGTCTGTGTGTGCTCAGCGACCAAGACCCTTAACAGGGGAATCTCGGAGTTTGTGGTGATGGCAGCTGACACGGAGCCGCTCGAGATCCTCCTCCACCTCCCGTTGCTCGCCGAGGACAAGGTATAAATTCTGTCCATATATGCTTGCTCGTATTAATAGAAATTTTTGTATGATGTAGCTTGTGATGTGAGCACCGTATTACTGGAAATTTGTATGCTGTAGCTTGCGTGACATGGTTTGGGAATTGAGACCCTGATAAATATTAATTGTAGTCAAAATGGTTGACTACAAAAAACAGTTCAACTTGTAATTCGGTATGATGTGTTAAAAAATACCAGAAGTTTCATATATGACATTGGTGACCACCAGTCTAAGTATATTTGAAGTGGGAGTTTGCTAACTCTGGTAACAGCTGGGAATTTTGATATGTTTTTGATTGTGAATGAGTGTGCTGCTCTGTTCTTAAACAGGAATAACTTTGTTATTTGAAAAGGGTGTGTCTTAACATGTAAATCACTGCAATTTTCTTCTTTAGTGATTTGGTGCATCCTGTTCTGTTGGTAGTTTAATTATCGAGTCAGAGTTCATTGATTCTTTACATTCCTTGTTCAGTTTACTTGTTGATAGTTGGATACCCAGCCTTCGGAATCACACCTTGCAAATCACACACAAAGCAGTCGAGCTATTGAGCTTCTGTGAAGAATTGAGTTGTCATTTGTCAGTCGTACTTGCTTTGTTCTGCTGCATCAACTTCCATGGCTGCTCAAGCTTGTTCTGTTGATTTAATCGTTGGCATCTTAGTTGTTGCTCATTTATAAGTAATGTTTATTTGCTTTTGTGACATGGACAAGGAAACTTACTGAGCTCAATTTCTTTATGATGCAGAACGTGCCATATGTTTTCGTCCCTTCAAAGCAAGCCCTTGGGCGTGCTTGTGGAGTGACTAGGCCTGTCATTGCCTGTTCAGTGACTAGCAACGAGGGTAGCCAGCTGAAGCTGCCGATTCAGAATCTCAAGGTGATCCCATTGCTGCCATATTTCGTGACATCTTCTGAACTGCAATATAACTGTGTCACATAGTAGTGTTTACAACTCTTGGTAAACTAATTCTGTTCAAAATTTAACGAATGACAGGATGCCATCGAGAAGCTTCTCATATGAGGATTCATCAAGACCTTTCAGTGTGATGGGCCTCAGTGCGACACAGTTTTCAGAGGCTTGGACTGGTGATGGTGTCTTGTCTACTAGGTCTTTGTGTTTTTTTCAGCTATGTTCTACAAGACAATTATGCTAAATTGTTCTGCCATTATGTCGTCATCTTATATTTGTGACTTGTGTAATTCATAAGACACATATATCATGGCAGTTGGAATTTCTCCACAGACTCCCAACAGATGTAATAGCTTATGCTTTATGGTATGAGAACTGGGAGTTATCTGTTTTGTGATATATTGTTTTGTCGATTATCTTTTCGTTTGCTGTTAGTTGGTCTATTAGAGATTATCTACAGCTCCACTTGAGTCTTCTGTATGAATTTGTGCGCTGACTGAATTAGTCTTCTGTTTGAGATTGCAGTTCATTCTTGTGATATCCCTTGTCATATAAACTGTAACCTGTTACTCGTAGACTTTGTGTGACTAAATGATCCGGTATATAACGAAGGTTGAGTATGAATGTATGATAATACTGATATATTAAACCAACAGATTTATGTCTCGTTTGATCCAACTATCGCCTGGAAGGAACTGTTGTGGCAGCAAATTGTGGTTCTCAGAATTTCTGAAGTGGCTTCACTCTCTTAAGTCTCCACTCTAGTATTTTCTTTTATTTCTGCTGTGTAACTTATGCAGAAGGAGAAATTTGAAAATTGAAGGTGGATCAGCAAGTTAGGATGTCAGACATGATAAAGTGAAAGGACCTACATGACATCTCACATTTTGATGCTGACTGATCAAATGTGGTTGTTCTCTAGGACAGTTTTTGTGAAAACTTCTCCAGACAGTTTGATGCGAGGTAGATTCAAGGATTTGCATGATCAATCACCTTTATGTACGTGCTATTTTAACATTTGGCGTTCTGGCATTATTCCCTCTAGCATTTTTCTCTTTGTTTTGGCTGTCCTCAGTGTTATACACCATGCCAGGATTGGTTAAATATATGAAATGTTCCTATGTTCCCTGTAATCTTCTTTATCAGGTAGTCCATTTTTTTTTCTTAACTGAGAAGTGCAAAAAGAATGCTTATTGGTAACAACTAGTTTTTCCAAAAATACCTGAAGGAAGTCCATTAACTTGATCAACTCATGCAACAACATATCATTCTAAGCAACTATACATGTTGCAGAAAACACAAACAGCTAGTCGATTCATTACTATTACGATAATAAACCAAAACCTGCTTACACAATTCAACTGTAAATCTAGAAATGTTTACATATTTATGCAACTCAAGGTGAACAACATAAGTAAAGTCGCTCTAAAAAGAGTTTGTCCTATAACAGTCATGTATCTACGAGTCTTTCACCCTATGTTGTGAGCAACAGATACATGAGGCCTTCCAAATATCCAACAGTTTCGGATCCACTGAGCTTTGAAATTCCAGAGACCATGTCAACGGAAGTTATTGGGAAATGTATGGGACAACCAAGCACATATTTGGATATACTATGTTCATAGTCGGTGTACCAGTTTCATGTATCGCAAGCCTAGTATTTTCATGATATTACTCCCTCCGTTTCAAAATATAAGATGTTTTAGCTTTGTGAAGTGAATGTATCTAGATTCTTTTAACGTTTAGGTTCACTCCAAACTTATCTAAAATGTATCTATATATATTTGTTTCAACAAAGCTATAACATCTTATATTTTAAAACATAGGAAGTACTTTGGAGACAACAACCTAAAACTGCCCATGAGACAGTGCAGGCATACCTTGTAAAGCGTTGCCTTGGCTTTTGTTAATACAACTCGTAAAGATAGGTAGGTTGATGTACTTGTTAGGACCGGCAGGTGATATTTAATTTGCGTTTTTCCCATTAAATTAAAAGGTCAAACGCTTTTTTCAGTTTACAGTTGGTGCTGATCCGTAGTTAGTCGGATGAATTGAATGTATAAAATGAACAGATCCTATGTTTCGTGAATGGTCCCATGGTCTAGTGGTTAGGACACAAGACTCTGAATCTTGTAACCCGAGTTCAAGTCTCGGTGGGACCTATTTTTTCCTCTCATTCTTTTTTTTGCTTGCTCTTCTTTCCTCTGAACACATGCCGCTTGAATTAAAACTTCATTCGATCCTCTCATTCTTTTTTTTGGCTTGCTCTTCTTCTTTCCTCTGAACACATGGCGCTTGAATTGAAACTTCATTCGATCGAGAGTTGCTTTTCATCAATAGACAGTAATAAAATTCACCTCAAGACAGTAACTGAAGCAGGAATTCCATTAACATGATCAACTCATGTAACAACACATCATTCTATTACTATTACGATAATAAACTAAAACTTGCTTACAAAGTTCAACTGTAAAACCAGAAATGTTTGCATATTTATGCAACTCAATGTGAAACAACACAAGTGAAGTCACTCTAAGAGTTTGTCCTATAACAGTCATGTATCCCCCTATGTTGTGAGCAGCAGATACACGAGGCCTTTCAAATATCCAACAATTTCAGATCCACCGAGCTTTGAAATTCCAAAGACCCTGTCAACAAAAGTTATTGGAACCTGTATAGGACAACCAGAGTTTACTTTTCAAAGCCGAGATATTAATCCATCCTTGTTCAAATGAGAATGGCTCAATGTGAGATGGCTTACCTCTTCAATATGATAACCTTTCCTGGTAGCCCTCGCAATCATTTCCATTTGGAATACATAGCCCTTGCTGACACACGAGGATATTACATCTTCCAAAACACTCCGCTTATATAGCCTAGGAAATCAGCAGCATTAAAGGACAATAATTATAAGGATCTAACTTTATTCATGTAAAACAAGACACACCTAAATGATCCTGTCAAATCAGAAGCCCCAGGACGCAGCAATGTCTGTGCTAGTACATTTGCTCCCCTACTAGTCAATTTGCGCATAAGATTCCAGCCATGGACACCACCGTTGTTAACATAACGGGTACCCGTGACAATATCAGCACCGGTTTCCTTTTGTTTCCTGGTCAAGGAAAGAACATGGTTAAAAAGATACATGTTCTTCTAAGTACTTATTTTCAGTGGGCTTGCAAAGGCTCCGCTATACTAGACTTCACTGAAGTAGTTTTAGTTACTGCATCCACCAACACACACAAAACAACTTACAATCATCACTAAAGTGTGCTTCAGGCCTTGACCAACCCCGTTAGGAGCAATTCTATCAAGTGGAAGTGGGAAAGCTCATAAATCTAATCTGCGCGGTTGGTCGGTCTACGAAATTCAATTCCGGGCTGCTACCACCTTTGAGCCAGCAAAAGATCTGGAAGGCCCTGGCAGAGCCAAAGTGCAAGATTTTCTCCTGGTTGGTGTTCAATATGCGGATTCTCAGGGTGGATGTGCAAGGGATAAGGCATTGTCTTTTCTACAGAGTCCCGTCCGCCAGCTCTGCCACGAAGCTCCGGAAGCAGCACTCCGCATGTGAATGGAATGCTCCTTCCGCTTGCAGGTTCGGCACCTGATGGATCGCTAGCAACAACCATGAAAAAGATTCATTGGAAGATAATTGACCAGATTCTTTATGTGATTTGCACTGTATGGAACGGGCACAACAGGCAACACCCACGTATACTACACATCAAGTAGTTTCGGTTATTGCATTCAACAACTAACACAAAATAGCTTTCAATGTTCACTGAAGTACATATCTATGCCCTGGATAGCAAAGGTTGAGCTAACAAGAGCAAAGCGATTATTCAAAGGAGGTATCACAAAACGATTTTTCCATTTAAGTGAACAATCAAATAGAATAGTAGACAAACAATTTGTAAATCTGCACTCAGTATTCACAAAGCATAAAGTGGGCCACAGTTTGCGCCTGCACCAGCCTCTAAAAAATATCTGCAGAAAATGGCTCAGAGAAAAACCTTTCGCCGAATCATATCGCATCACACTACTACCATCCCGGAACGAAGCCAAGAGGATCTCGATCATTCGTGTCCGGGAGGCAGCTGTAAGATCGGCCTTCCAATTTCTCCTCACTGCCATACAATTACAATCTAAATTTAGAAACAAAGCATACAAGAACACACGTCGATAAAGGATCCAATAAAGAAAGAAGTTGTAGCAAGATCGAGCAATTGAGTGGAGGTGCCCATCCCTTGGATGGACCCTTTGTGCGACCACATCCTGGGCAAGTACTAACTGGCATCCAGGAAGATGAGGGCGATTAAAAAAATGAATTATAAGGTGAGAAGTGGATTCACTCAGTGTACATACTAAGCGCTTCCCTCCACCTTGCCGATATTCTTGATCTGTGGAGTTTGCCCTGCAGGACTGACTATAGAGGAAGTGGGAAAGCTCACATATCAAATATGTGTGGTTGGTCAGCCCGGCAAATATGTGGAAGGCCTGGGCAAAACCAATGTGCAATTTTTTTCTACTGGTTGGTGTTACATAAGCGGATTCTCACAGAGGATGCCCTAGGGATAAGGCGTTGGCCACAGTCCCATCTACCAGCTTTGCCTGAGAGCTCCAAAAGCAGCACTCACATGTGCGTAGAACGCTCTCTCACCGCGCAGGTTCTGCACCTGCTGGGCAGCTGGCTTTTATTCCGTCAAATCGTCAATGACTGGTGGGAGGGGATTCTGGTCATGACTGTGAAAGAGATTCACCGGAAGAAAAGCGGCCATATCCTTAATGTGATTTAGAATGTGTGGAAGGAGCACAACAAGTGCATTCAACGCTACTAGATTAACTTGCAAAGTGGCAGTCTCCCTGGGTGTGGAAGACGTCAACCATCAGGTTTTTAGTTTAGTTCAGTGTCAGGAGTAGTTCGCCTGTGGACCCTCGAACTTTCTTGTCTTGTTCATTTTTCAAAAACAAGCACCTGTTGCGATTATGTTTTTCGTTTCTGCAAATATAATAGGCAGTGCTCCTGCCACGCCCCAAAAGTAAAATAAAAACGAAGCATAAAAATCCAATCATTCTTGCCGGATAAATTTAAGTGCATCTTTGGATATATAATTCTCACCTAATGAAGCTTGGCAAATACTTTGGCTGTTCAGAATAGAAAAAGGATTCAGTAACTAAGAGGAAAATAAATATTCTGAATAGCTAAACTATGACAAATAATAGAGAGAAGAAAGTACGTAGATTCATACATGATGAGATAAATCTGCATCCATTATGACAACAAAGTCCCCTGAGGCATGCTTTAATCCATGTATATATGCAGTACCTGAATTTTTCAGTTGTTCGTTAACACAAACAGCAAGTACAAAATTCACTATATGTACAAATGGGCAGCTAATCTCACCAAGTCCTAGCTTCCTTGGTCTAGCTCTCAATAGCTGGCATTATATCAGGTAAAAGACACCGCAGTAAGTCATAAATAACCAATACCCGCACCGCATGTGTAAATAAACTCGTACAACAGCATGGTTGTGAAATTACTTACAACACGGTATTCACCATATACTTGCTGCAACTGCTTTACAATGTCCTGAGTTCCATCTGGGCTTCCATCATCCACAATAATGATTTCAAACTTGGCGTCCCTACGTTGGTATCAGTTAAATTTTAGCAGAACAAATGCAAAAACATTTTCTATTTAATACACCAATACTATGCTAACAAGATGATAAGAGTGTACAGCAGCAACAGAAAACAGGTTGTAATGCCGACCAAATATTATGAATAAACAGTAGCAACTGAAAACATGTTGGAAATTACAAAGAAGTGCTGCATGATGGCTGCTTTCTAGAATAACCATTACATACAATGTATTAATACATAAACTGCCAACACTTGCAAGCCGGCCCTAGAGAAAATTAGGTCCTCTGATCTCAAAATAAGATGGCCTACTCCTATCAACCAGTTGACAAATATCCTATGGTGATATGATGATAACTTCTCACAAGATCAAGTAGACAACAGAGACTCGATGCAACTGAACACGGCACCGCTAGCAATTACGAACTCCC
This sequence comes from Avena atlantica, assembly GCA_910589765.1. Lineage (NCBI taxonomy): Eukaryota > Viridiplantae > Streptophyta > Magnoliopsida > Poales > Poaceae > Avena > Avena atlantica. Next base: position 491,013,278 of record OU342733.1, on the reverse strand, counting down.
TACTGAAAGGTGTGTCCGTGATCATATCTCATGGTCTGAATCGAACGCAATTACTAGGTGACTTCACAGGAGCTCTACAGCTGCACTACATGAGGTGGGAATTGCAGAATCTCAAGCAACTAAGCAGTGACTTGCTCACACAAAAAAAGCAGGAGTGGATGGGGGAGGAGTGGCAGGGGGGGTTACGGGAGGTGCTTGAAGATGAGGTAGACGATGATGGCGACGTTGAGGCGCTCGTTGTAGGTGGGCACGATGATGCTGTACTCCGGCTTGCCGCCGCCCGCCTCCCCTCCCGTCTCCATCGCCGCCGCAGTCGCGGATCGACCGAGCAAGAGCAGGAGCAGGAGCAGCGTAGCAGATCTCCTCTTCTCGGTGCGTGTCTCTCGCGAGCGCCGCTGCAGCTGCCGTTGGGCAGAACGAAGATGGGAGCCGGCGAGATGGGCGAGGCCGCCGATCTTGCCTCCGCCGGTGTCAAACTGGAGGTGCTCCGAGAAGTTGGACTCGGATGGGCTGGGCTGCGTGTCCTGGCAGAAAGAGTACAGGCCCGTTTTCGTGTGGGCTTCTGTGGGAGAAGCTTTCTTTGCATGAACCTGAGCTTTGTTGCGCTACTTAAAAAAACACTACATACTCCTTTTTATGTGATTTCCCTGTACTGTAATAATAAATTTTATCGCTACCGTCTTCAAATGCTAGGCACTCCTTATGTGATTTCCCTTCCCTACAAATTCACGTCATTATTATGCGATTTTCGTGTCGATAAATAGTTATATAGTCTCTTTTGTGCACTTGTGCTTTTTGCACGCTTGGCTGCAAGCCTGCAACTCACTACCGTGCATATTAATCAAATCTTCTGCACTAAGAGAAACATAAGCGTTTATTATGGGCAGTTAAGATTGCCAGACGCGGGAAAGTCACTTACTCTTCGTCATTATATAACTCTCTTCATTCTAAATTTTTGTTATGGTTTTAGTTCAAATTTAAACTAATCCAGGGACAAGAATTATGGAACGGAGCAGTATATATAGTAACATTTTGAGGGGCATCGACGTTTTATCAAATCATCTGACTAGTGTACAGTTGTTTTCCGGTTAGAGAAAAAAACTTGTTTTCCCAAGATTTTGGATCTGCCCATGCATATGTCCTGCTTTTTTTTAGAAATAGCTACTCTCTCCAATTTATATTAATTGTCACTGGATTGGATGTATCTAGTACTAAAATATATTTAGATAAATCCATTTCTGCGATAAGTATCATGGATCGGAGGGAGTGGAAGGTTTGCAAGGAACAACTAGATACAACAGTTAGATTGCTTTGAGACAAAAATAGAACTTCTGAGATATTTACTCCACTTCTACAAGAACCTAACAAGCTGTTTTCTATATATTGCAGTCATCGCTAGATCGTCTAATTTGTTTAGGCTCTTTGCACTTTGATCTACACTTGCAACTTTTCGGTTAGCTATGGTGAGTAAATGCAAGTTTATCATGTAACATGTCTTTATGTTCTCATCCATATATGATATAGAATGTATTTTTTCCCCGTGTTTGTCTTTTTTTATGTTTTTTTATCTTGCGTATAATCTTCGCGTAGTCTTGGTGTGACCGTCGTCCAGTCATTTACTATTTTGCGCATGAGTTTATTTTGTGTATGATTATTACATTTAGGGACGTTCTCTGCCTTTTGGATTTTAATACTTGGCCGTGTTGTTCATGTTTTATGTCGATATAGTTCTAGTCAACTGATCTTCGTAGGTGTTGTACCTTATATAATCATATAAATACTATTGGACTTATCGTCTTGGACGAAAAATTTGCTTGCGTTTTGCGATAGCTGACATGTTCGAGTTAGTAGTAGATATACATGTCTCTGCTTTTCTGTATCACGGAGTGTATCAACCTGCTTTGCTGTCGTTATTTTTTTAGACTCCGGCCCGCTTTGTATCATTAATCTAACAGATGCGTGATGGTGTATGAGAAGCACAGAGCATTAAGACAATATAATAATATGTGTATGACAGTCATATGTCGAGCGTTTCAGCAGCATTCGTCGCTTCGTTTTGTCTTGATCTTTAGAATTGATTTGTGCCCTCTGGTGCTAACTGGGTTGTTCCATATTTGCGCACTATTTATCCATTCTTTATTCGTTGAATATGTTGTTCGTCGAACGACTTTGCTTATAATACAGCAACACGTCTTCCAACTTTGTCATAGATGACCTACTTAGCTCCTACATTAATAACGTTCTCTTTTACCGCCCCGCCTCGAGGGACGCGGAGAGGAGTCTAGTATCTATAATGTCATTCATGTATATGTATGGGAGAAGCTCCAAAATAGATGATCAAAGACAATCCATCTTTTATTCATCACTCATAAGTCATAACCACAATAGTAATCTTAGGCAAGCGACCCGTGATTCCTTACTTTTAAGAGATGCCCCATGGTTATGGATTTGGATATGTAAGTCCCCTATTATTCCCCTTAAACACATGAGTAATTATCCAATGCAATAAGTCACTTAGCACCTTCACACCATCACATGCCCAAGGGTAGTTTCCTTCCTTGTCCCAAAGAAAAATATTGTGTAGGAAATACAACAAGATGAATGTAATGGAGATGAGAGGATTGATGGTGACGGTGGAGTTGCAAGGGTTGATGAAGATGGTGATGGTGATGATGCTCAAGCCTCCAAGGATCTTCATAGCGGTGACGATCGAAGTCCCAATGCAAATAGCTCCTCCATATCCCTTCCCTAGGTGAAGTATGTAACATCCCAGTATTAGAGCTTAGAAATAAGCCGAACCCATATGTGTGCATTGCATTCATGCATAGAAAATCCGATTAATTTTCGCGCTTCTAAAACAGAACTTGTCAAATTGAATGAAGCTTCTCTTAGCTTGATGGAATTGAAGTAGATCATCAAGTTGACTATGATAAGTTTCAATACGACCTTTGCTAAAACCTTATTTTGGGTAAGGGAGATTTGATCTAAGGGTAGATCAAATGTATTAAAAGTTAAACCTTAATGTAATGTGAATTATACTTGATCATTAGGTGATCATATTATAGTATTCATTATAATCACTCATGAGTACCAAGTTAGAGGATATAACACCAAATATGAAATTAACAACTATATCTTAATCTCATCTGCATATACCTGAGTATCATAGTAATACCTAACCTTAAAACTCTTTAATGAGCTGGAGTTGGAAAGAGACTAAGGCAAGATCATCCACTATATTTCTTTCTATAGCAACCTTTATGGAACTTAATCTTGATATCTATTGTTTATCAATGTTGGGTAATTCCCCATTGATTCACAAATTCTTTAACTATCAATCCTAGATCTACTATTTCTTGATCTTATCCTAATAACTACTTAAATCTTTTAAAGAGGGCATAGTCTATTAATAACCTTAATCCAATATGAGATACTAAGAAGATAATTTCAAGACAATGAAAAGTAGGATTGATAAAGCCTTACTTAGTCAACTAAGAACTTAAGCAATAAATGATTTAAGGATTATAATGGTGATGCTTTAGCCACCAATATTTAATGCTTATATTCAATATAAGTAATACTGGTGGGTAGAACAGGATTGGAACCTTAGTAGAGATAAGTTATCCTAGAGTAGTCATTGCAAGCCACATAAATATAATTAGGGTTGGAGTAAAGTGAATCTAAGATGATATTATTCAATTAAAGCTAGTATAGCATAGAGTTATAGAAGTGGTGTTATTCATTTTAAAGGATTGACAACTTTAGAGAAAAGTAGTTGGAGGCATACAAATAATAAAGATACATTAGTAATGAATGATTAAGAAGACTATGAGTAGAGTGGAAAGGAATATTTCTTGGATGGAAGACTATCAACAATAGAGTAGTAAATACAACCAAGCCATGTTATGAGGAAGTTGTGAATACTCTAGTATCAACTCAATGGATTTATCAATAAGTTTAGAAGTATAATAGGTGAATCAGAATATCCATGTGAAGTAAAATTCATCATGTTAACCATGATGATAGATAGAAAAGAGTAGTATATCTAGGAAAGGAATTCCTTATTTAAAGATCCAGAATTATGAATTATGGAAAATAGACATTCTTGGTAACAACCAACTTTACATCTCAGATCAACATAATATCCATCTCATGTTATTGATCCATCATCTGATGTCTATAACACTTTATAGAAATATTTTCCTATAGCAAATCACATAAGCACATCTATGTTAATTCCAACCATCATAACTATATGTGCTTAAGTATATCTTTATCAATTCCTTTCTATAAAATATTCAAGAAATAACTTTCAGGCACTAAAGGTGATGTCATCAAATATCCCAAACAGAGAACAATATGTTTAGTTATTAAATCTTTACTCACATCCATAAAGGAAAATAAATATGTTTAAAACCCTAAACCCTAGGGTAAATATTCATAATTCAAAACCCTAAACTTCTTTGTTTATCATAATAGAATATATACATTGTCATTTTCCAAATTAATGGGAGTAGTAATAACCATATCAATGTCTTTTATATTTCATGCATCAAATAATGGTATAGGATCTTTATACATATAAAAGTTTCTATTCAAACTATGAGCCAATTAGAGTTAAGTTTATAAACAAATAAGAATATATCATTCAATAAATCCCTAACTAAAATAGGAGAGAAAAATAATAAGAAGAGTTTCTACAAACTATTAACAAGGAGGATCATATTGAGTAAATAAAAGAAATACAAAAAGATGATATAATAAAAATTCACAAATGATACAAAATATATTTTAGTATTGTTGTAAATATCCAGCAAATAAATCATACAAAGAAAGGTTCAAAATATAAATCAAATTCAAATTTGAATAAGAAAAAAGAAAATAAAAAAGGATAAAACAAATAAAAACACTACCTGGCCGTGGCCCAACACCCCTACACCTATATGACGCCCCTGTGCAGCCCACAACAGCCCAGTAACCAGCCCAGTTCTTTTCTATCTATGACTAACAAGTAGGGTCAGGAAAGGACTGCGGGTTGAGCTGAAAGAATCACCAGGGGGTTATACGCAAAACATCCATCGTCATCATCGTCACACACACAGACAGCTCGCTGGCGAAGCTCGCCGCCGCCCGATGCCGTCATCGTCGTCGTTGCGCCAGGATCAACACCGTCGCTGCCAGGAGAGGATAAGAAGGCCACCGCGACAACCCTGCTCGTCCTCATCCTTAATCTCGCTTCCCAGACTCACTTCCTTCCTTCACCCGAAAACCTAGCTCGTCGGAGTTCATCATTCCGACCAACTCCGACCACGCCTTGCCTCATGATAGCCATCATTAGACGCGCCGTCGTGGACTGAACCATCTAGGACCAAGCACGGAGGCCCGCTCGCCGGGAATCATGTGAAATCGAGCGTTCCTCTTCCTCGGCCGCCGTGGCCATTACCGTCGATTCGCTGTCGTCATGCCTCCCCAAGCCTCCTCGACCACTCTATCATCAGGGTGAGTTCCCGAACCTTCCAGTAATCTTCAATTATCTGATCTCGCTATAAATCGCCATTTCACCTTGTACCATCGTTGACCACCGTCAGAGCTCGTCGGAGCTAAAGTTCCGATGACCATTTCCGAGCGGCGTCGCCACTTTTAGGTTCAGTAGGTTGCGCTAATTCTAACTAGGCTTATTTCACTTGTTGGGGCGCCATAGATCGTCGTCGGTGACCACTCACCAACGACGGTGGTGGTGCTGACGCCATCACTGCGTCATGCTCACCTCATGATCGAACCACGTCAGCTCGTTTGACCAGTCTTTGCCCGTGTGGTTAATGACATGGCCTTGGGCCCATATGTCATTGACTGGGGGTCAAGGCAGGGTCAGTAATAAATGTATTTTCTTTACACAACGTGCTAAGGTGGTCACTGGCCCAATAGTCAGTGACTGGGGCTAGCTCTTGGTACGGTGTAAAAGGTATTTTCTGTTAGGAAATAAATAAAATGTTATTAATAATATTCGAGAAATCTAATAAAGGATTAAATTTTGTTTAAGTAATAACTTTTGATTTATAATTCAGAAAAATATGTATAATATATGAAAATTTTCATAAAAATAAAATCTACAACTTAAAACTATTATCAAATATTATTATGATAATTATTTAAATAAATATTATTTAGTAAAGGTTTTATAAGTAATAAAACTTTGATAATTCATATTTTTATAATGATAAATATTAATAATATAAATAAAATACCAAAAATCTTAGAAAAATAAGAATTCTAATTTAAAACTATAATCATGTATTATTATTTCACTTTATTAAATATTTACTATTTATTAAGTAATTATAAAGTAATAAGAATTATAAAAATCATATCTTATTATTTATAAATCACAAAAATAAATGTAATATACCAAAATGATCACAGAAATAATATATACATGTAAAAAACTAATATTATACTTTTTGAGTTAAATAAAAATTAAATATTTTAGTAACTCAAATTTAAACTTATTGACTTCATTAATAATTCATATAAGGATAAATAAAATTTATTAATATGCCTAAAATGAGTAAATTAAATTTAATAAATAGTATTAGTCTAAAATATTAATAAAATGAAGCCTAAATGGTTTAAAACATTATAAATATCTTTTTATTAAATTATCATCAAACCTAAGTGAAGATTCTCAAAGTACCTTGTGAATAAATCGGATCCTTTCCATCCACGTTAACTACCAGATTACGAAAACTACCCCAACATTATAATAAGTCCGTTAGTAGTGAAGCAATATTATATTTTAGTTTATAAAACCACAACCACTCCTTTATACAAGATAAAAGATACTACTCTATTATAGAATCAAGAAACCATTACACCAAATAAAATAATAACCATTCTTAAATAACTTAAAGAAAACATTCCAAATACACAAAGTACAAATATCATAAGCATTATACTTTCAAACTATCTTTGTTTTAAAGTTAACTTTAGTCTACAGGATCTTAATACAACACTATACACATTATTATATGTTTTATAGTTAATTTTGCTCTGAAGTAATTAAGTTATAAAGCAACTCAAGCCAAACCATTTGAGCAAACCAATAACATCAACCACCACTAACTAACCACAAAGTTTGTTTAAACCTTAGAAAAGAAACCTTTTCTTCGAAGGTTATCCTTTTTGCCACTTCAAACAAGAACTCTTTTATAAGCAATCTTGACTAGCATTTCATAAGTGTATATATTTTATTGCTACATAAATATGTGTTGCTCACACGCACTCATAAGCTCTAATAAAAGCACAAATGTGAAACTTATCTAAAAGGACCACACATTCCTAAATAACCATTTTCGGAATCCAAACCCTAGGACAACGTTATCCATGGGATTTGTGCTTAGAACGTACATCACATTACTTATGCATAAAAGCATATTGCTTCTTTAAACATTAGTCCTTACTGGACCAATGATGCTGATTTCAGATTTTGGATCTTATACCGACCCGAAGACCGTGAGTGCATAATCTTGCAATCACAAAAGGCAAGTTCACACTTGCTCATGTCCTTTGCTTATTTTCTGTAAAGTATTTTACAATCCAATGTTGTTATCACCTGCATTTGAAAAAGGTCTAAACCACTATTTTTTATAATAATGTGAACTATTGGTTACTGATCCAGGGTGATCAGCTAATCTATTAAATCTGACAGTTGGAATACCACTGTTCAGAACTATATCACCTAGGACTAAACAACCAATGTCGCTAGTGATTTTTGCGCTGTATATTACGCGTTAACCATGAGATTTGGAATGGGACGGAGAAGTCAGCTGTATCTTCTTCCTCTCGCATGAAGCCGGATGTGCAGGTCGTGGCTGTTATCCTTGAAGCGTGCATATTAATTGGTAATTCATAGAGAATATGCAGCATATGGGTGGGAACCCTCATCGTCCCACGATAGTTCTGACATCTAACGGTTTGTACAAATCATTGTCGTAATTCTTTATGTGGGCATGGTGTACACCAAGGAGGCATGCGAGGTCTCGAAGGGGGCAATGATTGGCTTGGATCATCTTATGGGCCCCACATCATGGAATTGTGGATGGGAATAAGCTGCCCGGTTGTGCAACAAAGAGTTGATCTCTCTTGGGTAAAGTAACGCTCCTCTATAGAGTGTAAGAACTGTAACTTGTTACTCCCTATTCCGGGAAGGAGCTGCGAACGCGGCGGGAAAGGAACTCCATGAAAGTTCTGATAAACCCGTGAAGGTTGACGGACATAGCTTTTTAGAATAAAAGCAACCTTTGAAGAAATATTTATGAAAACTTGCATTGCCTACGACCTACGGTCTGTGGCTGTAGTTATAGTGCATCAAACACTCCTTTTCTAGTGAATTTGCTGAGTACGCTCGTACTCAAAGTATCTTCTTAACCCTTGCTAGATTCTGAAGTTGGAATAGGCAACAACCACATCAAGATATGCTCCAGGACTTATCACGCCCAGCTAAAGCTCTTCAATGAAGACAAGGAAATCGACATATACCTCAACCCAAGTGAAGGCGTAGTTACTGATTAGTTAGGAATATAATCTCTAGCCAAAGAACCTATTTCTGTAGTGCGTTGCAATAGCAGCAATGCCAACCTCTTAGCTAGAATACTAGACTTAATAATATGATCGATTTCGTGTTATTTATCTTTGATTCTTCTCCGTAAGAAATTCTTTCTCTCTCTTTAACCTAGAGTGTTCTCTGGATCTTATGTAAAGAGTGAGTTGTAACCTCTAGCCATGTATTGGACCCGCTGTGTTTCTGTCGTGCCATTCTGAGGGATGTAATACTAGTGAACGGTGTTTCATTGGTGTTATGTCAACGACTATATTATACTACATCATGCAGTGGTATGCTGGGTCATCGCAAAGTCTCTCTGAACTATGGTGTCTCTAAATGTCGAATCTCAGAGTCACCTACATGGGGTGAAAGTATTTGAAGAGACGGCTCCAACGCCAAATGGTATGGGCGCACCCTACGGACGGGCTCTGAACATACGAGTGGTCGTTAAAGCTTATGATTGGCGTGAATGCAAAGAGATTTGCTTCCCTTTCTTCCCAAGTGCAAGGGTACTACCACCCAGCCCACCAAGCAGTGCCAACACCTGGCGATGGCAAGCAAGCGAGGGAGCAGAGGAAAGCGCGCGCGTAGCGAGCGACAAGGGGATCAGGGGAGGGCGAGCGAGGCTGGGCACTGATGACCCACAAGTATAGGGTGTGTATCATAATACTTTCGATAAATAGGAGTGTCGATCCCAACGAGGAGCAGAAGGTGCTGAACAGTGGTATGGAGCAGGAAATCCCTGTGAATACTTACCAAACGGATTTTTAGTGGTTTTTGTTGGAATTATGCCCTAGAGGCAATAATAAATATGTTATTATTATAATTCATGTTCATGATAAAGTTTATATTCCATGCTAGAATTGTATTAAGCGGAAACATTAATACTTGTGTGGTTTGTGAACAACACCGTGTCCCTGGTACGCCTCTAAGGACTAGCTCATTGATCAATGATGGTTAAGGTTTCCTAACCATAGACATGAGTTGTCAATTGATAATGAGATCATTTCATTGGAGAATGATATGATGAACAGACCCAAACTAAGCAAAGCAATTAGATCGTGTCATCGTGTTCGTCTTTGCGAAGCTTTTCTTATGTCAAATATTGTATTCCTTAGACCATGAGATAATACAACTCCCTGGTATCGGAAGAAAGCTTTGAGGTCATCAAACGTCATCCTATGAGAGGGTCATCATAAAGGTGTCTCTCAGGTGATCGGAAAGTATCTGTTGGGTTGTATGTATCGAGATGGAATTTGTCCCTCCCAAGTCGGAGAGATATACTTCGGGCCCACTCGGTAATCGATATCAACACCGCTTGCAAGCATGTGGTTAAGGAGTTAATCACAAAGTGATATCGGATTACGGAACGAGTAAAGTACTTGCTGTGAACGAGATTGAACTAGGTATGACGGTACCGATGATCGAATCTCGGGCAAGTAAAATATCGCGAGGCGAAGGGAATATATATATGGGATTGATTGAAATCCTGGCATCGTGGTTCATCCGATATGATCATCGATGAATGTGTGGGATTCAATATGGGTGCCCAGACCCCGCTGTTGATTATTGGTAGAAGATCATGTCTGCATATTCTCGAACCCGCAGGGTCACACACTTAACGTGTCTTGCCGCTAGGATAGATTGGATAATTGGTTTATGAATTTTTGTTTGGAGTCTCGGATGGGATCCGGGACATCACGAGAGGTTCCGGAATGGTCCGGAGAATAAGATTCATATAAGGCAGTGCAGTTTTTGGAGTTCGGAATTGTTCCGGGTTAATCGGTATTGTACCGGAAGCTTCTAGAACCTTCCGGAAGGGGACCAACGTGGCCCCACCTTCCGGGAGGGGGCATGGGCCTATGAGGGAGTGTCCTGGCCGCATTGGGACAGGGGCACAAGGCCCCATAGGGCCCAGCCGATCCTAGAGAGTTTAAATCGTTTAAACTAGAGATAGGGTTTCTAGAAGAGGGGAGAGTCCATGCCCCCCACTCCTTATCCTTTGGGCTTGGGGGAGGGGCTAGGGCTACGCCCCCCTCTATATAAAGAGGGGTGGGGGCGCACCAAACCCCTACACCTCTCCTCCAAACCCTAGCCGCCTTGCTAGCTTTCCTCTCTCCCTCCCGACTGTTTGTAGGCGAAGCCCTGCTGCAGAAATTCTCCACCATATACACCATGCCGTCGTGTTGTAGATCCAATCTATCTCTCCACCATACTTGCTGGTCCGAGGAAGGAGGAGACGTCGAGGTGATGCACGTGTGCATCTCACGGAGGCACCGCCACTTGTGGTGCTATATCGGATCGGATCGCGAGGAGGAGAAGCGAGTACGACTACATCACCCACGTTCTGACGAACGTTCCGCTGTGCGAATATTCAAGGGTATGAAGATCTAATCCAATCTCACTCGTTGTTTGCATCTCCTAGATTAGATCTTGGCTTTCCCTCTGTTCGCTCTGTAGAAAATTTTGATTTACTATGCCGCGAAACCCTTCAGTGGTATCAGAGCTAGATCTATGCGTAGATGTGTTTCACGAGTAGAACGCAACATGGTTGTTGCGGGCGTTGATGTTTTCTGTTGCAAGCCTCTTGTTTGTGTTCTTCTTATGACGCGGTATAGTGAGATTGAAGCGGTCCAGGCCAACCTTACGCGACATCGTTCGCGAGACCGGCTCCGCACTTGACGTGTGGCTTGTTCCACACATGCGGCTGGTGGATGTCAGTTTCTCTCATTATAGTTGTCATGGGATTAACACCGGAGTTTGGCAACCATAATATCACCGTTGTGGCTTTCCGTAGGTAAGAATCGTTCTTAGCATCTACTCCCATAAGCCACGTAAAACATGCAACAACAAAGTAGAGGCGTCTAACTTGTTTTTGCAGGGAGTGTTTTCTGTGATATGTTATGGCCCAAGATGTTATGTGTATATTGTATGCGATGATCATGTTTTGTAATGTTTCATGACTTGCATGTCGATGAGTACACAACCGGCAGGAGCCATATGGTTGTCTTTATAATTGTGTATGACCTGCGAGTCAACTTCTTATACGCCATGTAATAGCTTTACTTTATCGCTAAGTAGTTAGCAATAGTTTTAGTTGCTATTCGTGGTGGAGGCAATCATGGTGGAGTGATGGAGATCATGCCGGAACGCACAAGATGGAGATCATTGCGCGAAGATTGGCTATACCATGTCACATAAAGTTATATGCATGTGATGTTTATCCTTTATGTATCTTATTATGCTTAGATCGCGATGGTAGCATTATTAGATGATTACTCACTTAAAGATCAAGATAAAAACTGTGTTCTCCCCAAGTATGCACCGTTGCGAAAGTTCGTCGTGTCCAAGCATCACGTGATGATCGGGTGCTATAGACTCTACGCTCACATACAACGGGTGCAAGCCAGTTTTGCACACGCGGAAATACTTGGGTCTAGCTTGACGAGCCTAGCATGTACAGACATGGCCTCGGAACACAAGAACCGAAAGGTTAAACATGAGTCATATGAATGATATGATCGACACTTTGTTGTCCACCATTGAAACCACATCTCTTCTCATGATGATCGGATTAGGTGTGGTGAATTTGGATCGTGTTCACTAAACAACTTGAGGGATGTTGAATTTAGTGGGAGTTCATTTAGTAATTTGATTAAGTTGAACTATTTATCATGAACATAGTCTAAATTGTACTTGCAAATACTGTAGATCACATGGCCAAATCCAACTTCAACTTCAACGTTTTTGCTGAGAAGGAAAAGCTTAGAAACAATGGGTCTAACTTCACCAATTGGTTCCGCAATCTAAGAATCATTCTGTCTGGCGGAGAAAAGGACTATGTCCTTGGGAAAGCGTTAGGTGACCCCCCTGCTGCAACTGCGTCGGCTGATGAGAAAGCTGTCTATCAGTCGCGCAAAGATGATTATGGTGTGATTAAGAGCACCATGTTGTTTGCTATGGAACATGAACTTCAAAATCGTTTTGAAACCTATCCCGGGCCCTTTGAGATTCTCGAGGAGCTGAAAACCATGTTTCAGACTCAAGCCCGTTTTGAGAGATATGAGATCTCTGAGAAGTTCTTTAACTGCAAGATGGAGGAAGGGAGTTCCGTTAGTGAGCACGCCATAAAGATGTCGGGCTACACTCAACGCCTTGAGCAACTGGAATGCACGATTCCAGAGGAGCTCAAGATTGACAGGGTTCTGCAATCACTCCCTCCCAGCTACAAAAGTTTTGTAGTGACTCATAATCAGATTGGCTCCACTGATACGATCACCGAGCTCTTCGCAAAGCTGAAGGATGTGGAGGTGGACATCAAAAAGGATAATCATGTGTTGATGGTCAACAAGCCCTCCTTTAAGAAAGGTAAGGGAGCAAAGAAGCCCTTCAAGAAGGGCGGCGGCAAGCGCAATGCTCCTGCTGAGAAGAAGCTCAAGTCTGGTCCTAAACCGGACACTGAGTGCTTCTATTGCAAGGACAAGGGTCACTGGAAGCGCAACTGTCCGAAGTACTTAGCGGACAAGAAGGCTGGCACCATCAAAGGTATATTTGATATACATGTTATTGATGTTTTCCTTACTAGCCCTCGTTGTAGTGCCTGGGTATTTGATACCGGTTCAGTTGCTAATATTTGTAACTCGAAACAGGAGCTACGGAATAAACGGCGACTTGCGAGGTATGAGGTGACGATGCGCGTTGGCAACGAATCAAGAGTTGATGTGATGGCCGTCGGCACGCTCTCCTTAGTTTTACCTTCGGGATTAGTTTTAAACCTTAATAAGTGTTATTATGTGCCTGCGTTGAGCATGAACATTATTTCTTGATCGTGTTTATTGCAAGACGGTTATTCATTTAAATCGGAGAATAATGGTTGTTCTCTTTTTATGAGTAACATCTTTTATGGTCATGCACCTCTTGTAAATGGTTTATTTCTTCTAAATCTCGAAAGGGATGAAACACACATCGATAACATTGAGGCTAAGAGATGCAAAGTAGATAGTGATAATACTACTTATTTGTGGCACTGTCGTCTAGGTCATATTGGTGTAAAGCGCATGAAGAAACTCCATTCTGATGGACTTTTGGAGTCTCTTGATTTTGAATCATTTGACACATGGGAACCATGCCTCATGGGCAAGATGATCAAAACCCCGTTCGCCGGTATGATGGAGCGAGCAACGGACTTGTTGGAAATCATACATACCGATGTATGCGGACCGATGAGTGTTTCGACGCGCAGTGGATATCGCTATTTCCTCACTTTTACCGATGACTTAAGTAGATATGGGTATATCTATTTAATGAAACATAAATCTGAAACATTTGAAAAGTTCAAGGAATTTCAGAATGAAGTGGAGAACCATCATAACAGAAAGATTAAGTTTCTACGATCCGATCGTGGAGGTGAATATTTGAGTTATGATTTTCTCACGCATCTTAAAGCAAGTGGAATCATTTCACAACTCACGCCACCCGGAACACCACAGCGCAATGGTGTGTCTGAACGCCGGAATCGAACCCTATTAGATATGGTCTGATCAATGATGTCTCTTACTGATTTGCCGTTATCATTTTGGGGTTATGCATTAGAAACCGCTGCATTCACTTTAAACAGGGTTCCATCTAAATCCGTTGAGACGACACCGTATGAACTGTGGTTTGGTGCTAAACCTAAGTTGTTGTTTCTTAAAGTTTGGGGATGCGAAGCTTACTTCAAGAAGTTGATGCCGGACAAGCTCGAACCCAAAGCGGAGAAATGCGTCTTCATAGGATACCCTAAGGAAACTATTGGGTATACCTTCTATCACATAACCGAAGGCAAAGTGTTTGTCGCAAAGAACGGTTCCTTTCTTGAGAAGGAGTTTCTCTCGAAAGAAGTGAGTGGGAGGAAAGTAGAGCTTGACGAGGTTATTGAAGCTTCTCTTGAATTGGAGAGTAGCGCAGCACCTAAAATTGTTCCAGTGCCGCCTGCACCAACAATAGAGGAAGCTAATGACAAGGATCATGAAGCTTCGGACGAAGCTGCTACTGAACGTCGCAGGTCGACAAGGTCGCATGCCCCTCCTGAGTGGTACGGCAACCCTGTCTTGACTGTCTTGTTAGTAGAAGACAGTGAACCTACGAACTATGAGGAAGCGATGATGAGCCCAGACTCTGAGAAATGGCTATAAGCCATGAAATCCGAATTGGGATCCATGAGCGAAAACCAAGTATGGACTTTGGTGGATCCTCCTAGCGACCGAAAGGCCGTTGAGTGCAAATGGATCTTCAAGAAGAAAACGGACGCGGATGGTAATGTTTCCGTCTATAAAGCACGGCTTGTCGCGAAAGGTTTTCGACAAGTTCAAGGTGTTGACTACGATGAGACTTTCTCTCCCGTAGCAATGTTTAAGTCCATTCGGATTTTATTAGCAATTGTTGCGTTTCATGATTATGAAATATGGCAGATGGATGTCAAGACTGCTTTCCTCAATGGCAACATTTATGAAGAGTTGTATATGATGCAACCCGAAGGTTTTGTCGATCCTAAGGATGCTAGTAAAGTATGCAAACTTCAGCGTTCCCTTTATGGACTGAAGCAAGCATCTCGGAGTTGGAACCTTCGTTTTGATCAAGTGATCAAGAGCTTTGGATTTGTTCCAAATTGCTACGAAGCTTGTATCTACAAGAAAGTGAGTGGGAGCTCGGTGACGTTTCTGGTACTATATGTGGATGACATATTGATTATCGGAAATGACATCAACATGCTTAACGATGTGAAGAGTTATTTGAACAAGTGTTTTTCAATGAAAGACCTAGGTGAAGCTGCTTATATATTGGGCATCAAGATCTATAGAGATAGACAAAGACGCCTGATAGCTTTAAGCCAGAGTACATACCTAGACAAAGTTCTGAAAATGTCAGAATGGATAAGGCAAAGAAAGGTTCAGTGCCTATGTTGTCAGGTAAGATATTGAGCAAGACTCAGTGTCCAGCTACGGTAAATGATAGGGAAGCTATGAGCAAAGTGCCTTATGCCTCGGCCATAGGTTCTATCATGTATGCCATGTTGTGTACTAGACCGGATGTGTCCAATGCTCTTAGTTTGACGAGCAGATATCAAAGTGATCCAGGAGTGGAACACTGGACAGCCGTGAAGAACATCCTAAAGTACCTAAATAGGACTAAAGAAATGTTCTTAGTCTATGGGGGTGATGAACAGCTTGTCGTACAAGGTTACGTTGACGCTAGTTTTGACACCAACAAGGATGATTCCAAATCTCAGACAGGATACGTTTATATTTTGAATGGAGGATCTGTGAGCTGGAGAAGCTGCAAGCAAAGCGTGATCGCGGGATCTACAGTAGAGGCGGAATACATGGCTGCTGCAGAAGCGTCAAGTGAAGGAGTTTGGATCAGAAACTTCATCACTGAGCTTGGCGTGGTTCCAAGTGCATTGGACCCACTGGAGATATTGTGTGACAACACTGGCGCCATAGCACTCGCTAAGGAACCAAGATATCATCCAAAGACCAAGCATATCAACCGCAAGTTTCATATAATCCGAGATTATATAGCAGATGGAGATCTGAAGATTAGCAAAGTACATATAGATCTGAATGTCGCAGATCCATTGACTAAACCTCTTCCACGTGTAAAACATGATCAACACCTCAGTGCCATGGGTGTGAGATTGTTACCAGATGTAAACTAGATTATTGACTCTAGTGCAAGTGGGAGACTGTTGGAATTATGCCCTAGAGGCAATAATAAAGATGTTATTATTATAATTCATGTTCATGATAAAGTTTATATTCCATGCTAGAATTGTATTAAGCGGAAACATTAATACTTGTGTGGTTTGTGAACAACACCGTGTCCCTGGTACGCCTCTAAGGACTAGCTCATTGATCAATGATGGTTACGGTTTCCTAACCATAGACATGAGTTGTCAATTGATAATGAGATCATTTCATTGGAGAATGATATGATGGACAGACCCAAACTAAGCAAAGCAATTAGATCGTGTCATCGTGTTTGTCTTTGCGAAGCTTTTCTTATGTCAAATATTGTATTCCTTAGACCATGCGATAATACAACTCCCTGGTATCGGAAGAAAGCTTTGAGGTCATCAAATGTCATCCTATGAGAGGGTGATCATAAAGGTGTCTCTCAGGTGATCGGAAAGTATCTGTTGGGTTGTATGTATCGAGATGGAATTTGTCCCTCCCAAGTCGGAGAGATATACTTCGGGCCCACTCGGTAATCGATATCAACACCGCTTGCAAGCATGTGGTTAAGGAGTTAATCACAAAGTGATATCGGATTACGGAACGAGTAAAGTACTTGCTGTGAACGAGATTGAAGTAGGTATGACGGTACCGACGATCGAATCTCGGGCAAGTAAAATATCGCGAGACGAAGGGAATATATATATGGGATTGATTGAATCCTGGCATCGTGGTTCATCCGATATGATCATCGATGAATGTGTGGGAGTCAATATGGGTGCCCAGACCCCGCTGTTGATTATTGATAGAAGATCATGTCTGCATATTCTCGAACCCGCAGGGTCACACACTTAACGTATCTCGACGCTAGGATAGATTGGATAATTGGTTTATGAATTTTTGTTCGGAGTCTCGGATGGGATCCGGGATATCACGAGAGGTTCCGGAATGGTCCGGAGAATAAGATTCATATAAGGCAGTGCAGTTTTTGGAGTTCGGAATTGTTCCGGGTTAATCGGTATTGTACCGGAAGCTTCTAGAACCTTCCGGAAGGGGACCAACGTGGCCCCACCTTCCGGGAGGGGGCATGGGCCTATGAGGGAGTGTCCTGGCCGCACTGGGCCAGGGGCACAAGGCCCCATAGGGCCCAGCCGATCCTAGAGAGTTTAAATCGTTTAAACTAGAGATAGGGTTTCTAGAAGAGGGGAGAGTCCATGCCCCCCACTCCTTATCCTTTGGGCTTGGGGGAGGGGCTAGGTCTACGCCCCCCCTCTATATAAAGAGGGGTGGGGGCGCACCAAAACCCTACACCTCTCCTCCAAACCCTAGCCGCCTTGCTAGCTTTCCTCTCTCCCTCCCGACTGTTTGTAGGCGAAGCCCTGCTGCAGAAATTCTCCACCATATACACCACGCCGTCGTGTTGTAGATCCAATCTATCTCTCCACCATACTTGCTGGTCCGAGGAAGGAGGAGACGTCGAGCTGCTGCACGTGTGCATCTCACGGAGGCACCGCCACTTGTGGTGCTAGATCGGATCGGATCGCGAGGAGGAGAAGCGAGTACGACTACATCACCCACGTTCTGACGAACGTTCCGCTGTGCGAATCTTCAAGGGTATGAAGATCTAATCCAATCTCTCTCGTTGTTTGCATCTCCTAGATTAGATCTTGGCTTTCCCTCTGTTCGCTCCGTAGAAAATTTTGATTTACTATGCCGCGAAACCCTTCAGTTTTCTGACAAGGTAACAAAACAAGGATCAAGTAACAAGAGTAACGAACAAACGGAGCAAGTGACCCAATCCTTTCTTAGCAAAGGACAAGCCGGTGGAAATACTTATAAGGACCAAACGTTCTCGAGGACACATGGGAATTCTGTCAAGTGCTTTCGCTTCAAATAGCTGAGTACTCTTCTTTGGTGTTTGTAAGTGTTGTGTGGGTGAACCTGTGCTAACATACCGCCCTTCCTAGGACTAATACGTACTTGTGATTAAACCCCCTGCAAACATCCGTAACTACAAGAAAGTAATTAAGATATAAATCTAACCACATCCTGAAACTCTGAGATCATACACTCCCTTGTGCAAAGGTGTCCTAACGGGGGTTTAGGTTTCTGTCACTCCGGCAACCCCACGATTAGTAGCGAAATACACAATGCATTCTCCTAGGCCCATAAATGGTGAAGTATCATGTAGTCGACGTTCACATGACACCACTAGAAGAATAGCACCACAACTTAAATACTAAACCATTGAATAATAACTCATCACAGATTCACTACTAACAACATGACTTCTCCCATGTCCTCAAGAACTAAACGAACTACTCATGAGACATCATATGGATCAAGATCAAAGATGATATGGTAATGGATAACAATCTGAACATAAACAATAATCCAATGGTTCCACCCACAAGCATCAACTACAATAGTAATCAAGACCGGGAATGTTTCCCCTAAGAACTAAAGCAATTTCAACACAATAGTTACAGCGGGACGGAGTGGTGATGATGGTGCTGGTGGAGATGATGGTGTGGATGATGATGATGATCCCGATGAAGCCTAGCTTGATGATGGTGTTGATGGCGACGGTCTCCCCTCTCCGGGAAGGAATTCCCCCGGTAGAAATCTGTCTGCCGGAGAGATCTTTCTCTCTCAGTGTTTTCTGCCCCCCCAGAGGCAGCGGAAGTCTATTTGTGGTCGCCCCTTTGGTGTTAGGGTTCCGTAGGGAAGATATAGGCGAAGGGGCGGAGTCGGAGGCCGAGCAGGTGGGCCAAACCCACCCTAGGCACAGGGTCAGGTGGGCCCACGCCTAGGGGTGTGGGCCCCCTGAGGCCCCCCTTTGCTTCTCCTTCTAGCTTCCTTCGTCTTCCAGTAAAATAATATGTTTCCATATTTTTTGTTATTTTTTGATCTTCGCGAAATTGCACTGAAACGCCGTCTTTTCCATCAGAATCCAGACTCCGGCAGTCCATCCTCCAGGAATCATCCACGATTCATTAACAGATGAAAATACATAAGTAATACCTCATAATAAGACAAATATCAATGAACAGAGGTAAATTATGATATAGGATGGTGATGCAAATAGGGCATATCAACTCCCCCAAGCTTAGACTTCGCTTGTCCCCAAGCGAATACTGAGCTCAGTAAACATGTCCACAGGTTTATGGAGTGAAGTGTCGATAAAAGAATACGAACAAGAAGCATCACACTTACCATTGCACAACTCATAGAAGAAAGCAACTCACCATTATATAACTTAGCTTGCAACCAAGTACAACAGTCACAAATAGAGAAGCATCAAGATAAATCATAATTGGATTTGGATAACTTGTTCTTGGTCAGAGAACACCTGGCAAACAGTTTCACAAAGGCTTTTTTGTGTAGAGATTTCGAAATAGTAGCATTCTTTGCTCAAAAAGGTTTTTCACAAGTGAAGGATTTCAAAGTAATACTCAATAGATAAGAGTTTTGTGCAAATAAGGAAGATAAAGAACATGATTGAATAAATCACCATATGAATGCTTGAAACACAACAACTCAAATGCTTGCTGGAGATAGAGAGGAAGTAGGTTTACTGACTCAACTGGTAACTAGGATAAAGGTTCCTTCTTAGAGGGTAACCGGGATTACAAGTCATAAAGAGATTTCAAAATATTATGGTACTAACTAGCTTTGAGCTCTCATTGCCCCTATCATAAGCATATTGAGATAATTAAGGTTAAAGTGAACAACGATGGAGTATATGCTTGACGAAATATAAGTTGACAATCTCATGTCCCTTGAATATGAGGGACACTCCTCATGCATACTCAACTTTGGGTCCAGGTAAGTTTTTGTCATTGTACGTATTTGCATATCATTGAGAACCGCCAACGGGGTACCCCTTGCACATGGCACATGAGCTTTCCCATAACTAAAATGACAAGGCAAGCAGACAATGAGCATCTCAGCAACCTTTTTATTTACCATATGCATAGCTTTTTATTGAGGATGCTTCACAGATGACTCACTATGGTGATGCTGCAAGTTTCCACCATGATTAAGCATGGCTTAGGCTAGCAGCCCAGGCATTTCTCTAACACAGAATACAAACTCCATGGACTTACAAGTTCCCTCTTTATTTCACACCGTTGACATCCATAGACAATAGATCTCGATATCAACTATGTATGACAAGGTACAAGTGCAATGTTGAAAATGCTCCCTGTGATAGCACGGTTCTGCTAATCCCAACGTATAGATGCAAGCATATACAACTTCGATGTTCACAATGGTTCAAGTTTATTAGGGGCAAGCAAATAAAGTGTGCCATCAAGTTCGTGAGAGCTTTACTAACTAGTTTTCACATAACAAAATACTTTTTAATTTGAAAGGTAGATGAATCTTGAGAATTTGCTTGGAATAGCAAAAGCTACTAGGTAGATATGGTGGACACAATTGGCAACGGTTTTGGGTTCAAAGGATTTTGGAAACATGAGAAGTATGCCTTCTCAAAACAGGTTTTTGGCTAGCAAGGCTAGATAGCAAGAAAGAGAGTTGAAAGAAACAAGCAAACATACAAGTAATAAAGCCAAACATGCAATCCTTCCTTGAAGACACAAAAGAATCTTAAATAAAGAATACTAATCTTATGAGCCAACAATAAAGAAAACAAATAATACCAAATACCTGTAAGCTTTTTCTTTCTTTTCTTTCAAACTAATGCCGAAGTGGTGATCCCGAAGTGGTGCCAATACTGAACAACAAGATCCATCATATAATAGAGATTGCAAACAAAAATAAGAAGTGCAAAAAGTAAAAGATGAGACTTCTCATTAATATTCCAATAAAGGCACTCACACCAAGGGATACATAGATAATCAACTAAAGGAGAGATACTTCCACATGCAAACCAAACTATAAGATAACCTCTCTAGCACAGATATGAATCCACTAAAAAGGTAAAAGATAAAAGATAATGGTGGTGATACCGCGACACTCCCCCAAGCTTGGAACAAGCCAAGGGGATGCCAAACCTGATGACGAATTACTCCTTCAGTGGTGGTGGTCTCTTGTCATCATCAAACTTCAAAGGCAATGGTTCCCCATCCAAAAAGGATGTCTTTGTTTCTGCAATCCTAAAACTAGCAGCAAAGCTAATGCGATCAAATCTAGCTTCATACTCACAGTTTTGATTTTGTATGTCATAGAGTTGTGCTTGCAATTGATTGGTGGTTTGATGGAGTGAGAAGATCTCTTCTCGGATCTCAGCAACTTCTCCCTCATGCTTGGTGATGAGTTCTGAACTTATCTTGTGAATAACATCCACTTCGCGTACTGCCATCTTCTTGTACCTGAAAACTTCTTGTTCCAATGCTTCCATCCTGTCTTCCAGGTTGCCTTCTCCTTTAGGGCCTTGAACTTCTTTCATATGTACCTTCCCCTCTTTGAGGATCAACTCTTTGGGGTGAATCCTCAACTCATACATGTACGGGTTGAGGACATCCGCAGAGGAATCCTCTGTGGGTGATCCAGAGGAAGACACTGAGGCTCCAAATCTGAGAATTTTCCTGACAGAAAGAGATTGAAAATGAAAACACGACGAGAACACGGTGCAAAAACCTCGAGGAACCTTCTGTTTTGTCCTGTAACTTCCCTTATGTATTAAAAACATAAAAAAAATAAAAAGATTGGAGTTTCACGAACCTTCTGTTTTCTCCACTTTTACCTATTCAAAGACGAACTCTGCAGTTTCTGGTGTTTGGTTCTTGATAAATTCTTCTGGAGTCACCATTTGAATGACATTCACTTCTTCATTGTAAGAATATCCAGAAATATAATGTTTTAGTCTTTGACCATTAACCACCTGTGTAGTGTCATCCTTCAGAGAAGAGATTTTTATGGCACCTGAACGGTACACTTCCTTGATAACAAAAGGTCCTTCCCATTTGGAGAGTAGTTTCCCTGCAAAAAATCTGAGACGAGACCTATACAAAAGAACTTTCTCACCAACATGGAACTCCCTTTTGAGAATTCTCCTATCATGCCATCTTTTTACTTTTTCCTTAAAGAGCCTAGCATTTTCGTAGGCTTCCCCTCTCCACTCATCTAGATTACTTAAATCGAGCAGTCTTTTCTCACCAGCAAGTCTAAAATATCTATTCAACTCTTTCACTGCCCAATAAGCTTTGTGTTTTAATTCTAAAGGCAAGTGACAAGCTTTCCCATAAACCATTTTGTAAGGAGACATCCCCATAGGATTTTTATAAGAAGTTCTATAATCACACAAGTGTCATTCAACTTTTTAGCCCAATTTTTTCTAGACCTATTGACAGTCTTCTGCAAGATAGATTTAATTTCCCTATTGGAAAGTTCTACTTGCCCACTAGTTTGGGGGTGATAAGCTGAAGCTATTCTGTGGTTTACATCATGCTTAGCGAGAGTTTTTCTAAAACCCCCATGAATAAAATGGGAGCCTCCATCGGTCATGAGATATCTAGGTACACCGAACCTAGGAAAATGACATCTTTGAGCATTTTCAAAGAGGTCTTACCATCAGCACTGCTCGTAGGTATGGCTTCTACCCACTTTGTAACATAGTCAACAACAACAAGAATATGAGTATACCCTTTTGAAGGAGGAAAAGGCCCCATAAAGTCGAATCCCCAACAATCAAAGGTTCAATAACAAGAGAATAATTCATAGGCATTTCATTGCGTCTAGAGATGTTACCTACTCGTTGGCATTCATCACAGGATAAGATAAACTTCCTTGCATCTTTAAAAAGAGTAGGCCAATAAAATCCAGATTGTAAAACCTTCTGCGCAGTCCTATCCCCAGCATGATGTCCTCCATAAGCACTGCCATGATATTTTCTCAATATCTCTTGTTCAAATTCTGGAACACGTCTTCTCATAATGCCATCTACTCCCTCCTTATATAGGTGTGGGTCATCCCAAAAGTAATGCCTTAGATCATAGAAGAATTTCCTTCTTTGCTGGGATGTAAAGGTTGGAGGCAAATACTTGGAAACAATAAAGTTAGCATAATCGGCATACCAAGGATTCTCATGTGGACTTACCCTTATTGCAGCTAACTGCTCATTTGGAAAATTATCATTAATAGGCAAAGGGTCAAAAGAAATGTTTTCCAAACGAGATAAATTATCAGCAACAGGATTATTAGCACCTTTCCTATCCACAATATGCAGATCAAACTCTTGCAAAAGCAACACCCACCTTATAAGCCTAGGCTTAGCGTCCTTCTTTGTCATAAGGTACTTAATAGCTGCATGTTTAGTATGAATAGTAACCTTAGAATCAACAATATAAGGTCTAAACTTATCACAAGCAAAGATTATATCTAAGAACTCTTTTTCAGTAGTAGCATAATTATTTTGAGCAGCATCTAGAGTCTTGCTAGCATAATGAATAACATTTAGCTTCTTGTCAACACGTTGTCCAAGGACAACACCCACAGAAAATTCACTAGCATCACACATGATTTCAAAAGGTAAAATCCAATCAGGTGGTTGGACTATAGGAGCAGTTGTTAAAGCTTTCTTCAAAGTTTCAAAGGCTTCCTTACAATCATCATCAAAAACAAAAGGTACATCTTTTTGAATAAGATTAGTAAGGGGCTTTGAAATTTTGGAGAAATCTTTAATAAATCTCCTATAGAAACCAGCATGACCAGGGATACTACGAATACCTTTGATATCCCTAGGACAAGGCATCTTCTCAATTGCTTCAATTTTGGCTCTGTCAACTTCAATACCTCTTTCAGAGATCTTATGTCCAAGAACAATTCCTTCATTAACCATGACATGACATTTCTCCCAGTTAAGAAAAAGGTTGGTTTCTTCACATCTCTGCAAAACTTTATCAAGGTTGTGCAAACAGTTATCAAAAGAAGTTCCATAGACGGAAAAATCATCCATGAAAACCTCCACAATTTCTTCACAAAAACCATGAAAAATAGCAGACATACATCTCTGAAAAGTAGCAGGAGTGTTATATAAATCAAAAGGCATATGCCTATAAGCATAAGTACCATAAGGACAAGTGAAAGTGGTTTTCTCCTAGTCATGTGCTTTCACAGCGATTTGAGAAAACCCAGAATAACCATCAAGAAAGCAAAAGTGAGTCTTTTTGGACAGCCTCTCAAGCATTTGATCAATAAAGGGCAAAGGATAATGACCTTTCTTAGTAACTTTATTAATCTTTCTAAAATCAATGCACATTCTATACCCAACCACTACTCTCTGGGGTATACTCTCATTATCCTCATTAGGCACAACAGTAATCCCCCCTTTCTTGGGAACATAATGAATAGGACTAACCCATTGACTATCAGCAATAGAATAAATAATACCACCATCAAGGAGTTTTAATACCTCATTTCTTACCACTTTTCCTTCATTTTAGGATTTAGACGGCGCTGGTGCTCAACAACTGGTTTTGCATCAGGCTCAATATTAATAGCATTCTGACATATAGTGGGAGAAATTCCTTTTAAATCATCAAGAGTATAACCTATAGCTCCTCGGTGCTTCTTCAATACCTCCAACAACCTTTCTTCTTCCTTCTCTAAAAGTTTAGAACTAATAATAACAGGATATATCTTCTCATCATCAAGATAAACATATTTAAGATCACCAGGTAAAGGTTTTAATTCGAAAACAGGATCCCCTTTGGGTGGTAGTGTGGTACCCAAATCTTCCACGTGTAAATTATGCTTAAGTAACTCAGGCTGACGAAGGAAAACCTCATCAATCTCATTTATTTCCTTCATAAAGGCATCACTTTCATGATCTTTCATGAACTGCTTCAAAAGCATTGTTAGGAGCAAGAGAAATAGCAGACAGTTGTTCAACCTTGAAATCCTCATCAGGTAATTCATTTTCCTAAGGGGTTTTGGCAAATTTGGAAGAATTAAACTCATAGGATTCTCCAGCAAACTTAGTCAAAACTTTTTTCCTTCCTACAATCTATGATGGCCCCACAAGTATTAAGGAAGGGTCTACCAAGGATGATAGGATAGGTTTTACTAGCTTCTTTACCAAGTACTAGAAAATCAGCAGGATATTTAATCTTACCACAAAGGACCTCCACATCTCTTACAATACCAATGGGGCAAACTTGGTCTCTATTGGCAAGGTGAATAACCACATCAATGTCTTCAAGCTCACAAGGACCAATCTCATGCATAATTTCCCTATAAAGCTCATAAGGAATAGCACTAGAACTAGCACCAATATCACATAAACCATAGTAGCAATGATCACCAATTTTAACAGAGAGCACAGGAACACTAGATTTTCTAGCCTTACTGGGATGAGATAATATTAGAAGCGTCTTCACAGAAGACAATATACTCATCCTCTATATTTCTAGTGACAAGATCTTTCACAATAGCTACCACAGGCTCGATATCAATAAGCTCATCGGAACCTACAATTTTCTTTGCGCTTTTACTAATCACATTAGCCAAAATAGAGTGTTCCATTACCTTGGAGGGAAAAGGGATCTTCTCAACATAAGGTTCAGGCAAAATAGGATCAACAGTACAAACCTCTATACTGGCAGGAACGTGGGTAACAATGTCTTTATAGGGAGCATGGTACTTGTCCCACTCTTTCTTGGGAATCTCAATATAAGAGGAAAAAGCATTAAAACATTCCGCAAGAACTTGAGGATCAAGGCCAAACTTATTGCTAATATCACGAAAGTTATTAGTTGACATAAAAGATTTAATGCACTCATAATCATAGTTTATACCTGACTTCCTTCCTTTGTCATTCTCCCAAGCCTCAGTGTTATCTTGAATACGGTATAAAAGATCCCATTTAGCTTCTTCCTTCATACTTGTGAATGATCCAGCACAAGAAGCATCTAATAAACCTTTATCATGAAGAGAAAGTCTAGCATAAAAGTTATTGAGAATAATATTGTTAGGGAGTTCATGAATAGGACATTTAAGCATTTTTAGCTTCAATCTCCCCCAATCTTGAGCTGTACTTTCTCCATCAAGAGGCCAAAAGTTATATATGATGGGTTTCGCGGCATAGTAAATCAAAATTTTCTACGGAGCGAACAGAGGGAAAGCCAAGATCTAATCTAGGAGATGCAAACAACGAGAGAGATTGGATTAGATCTTCATACCCTTGAAGATTCGCACAGCGGAACGTTCGTCGGAATGTGGGTTATGTAGTCGTACTCGCTTCTCCTCCTCGCGATCCGATCCGATCTAGCACCACAAGTGGCGGTGCCTCCGTGAGATGCACACGTGCAGCACCTTGACGTCTCCTCCTTCCTCGGACCAGCGAGTATGGTGGAGAGATAGATTGGATCTACAACACGACGGCGTGGTGTATATGGTAGAGAATTTCTGCTGCAGGGCTTCGCCTACAAACAATCGGGAGGGAGAGAGGAAGGTAGCAAGGCTGCTAGGGCTTGGAGGAAGGTGTGTGTGGGGAAGGGGCGCACCACCCCTCTATATATAGAGGGGGGCGGCCAGCCCTTGCCCCTCCTCCAAGCCTATCTCTAGTTTAAACAATTTAAACTCTCCCTTATCTAGAAATCCTATCTCTAGTTTAAACGATTTAAACTCTCCCTTATCTAGAAATTCTATCCCGAGATTTAAACGAGTCAAATCTCTCTAGAATCGGCTGGGCCCTATGGGGCCTTGTGCCCCTGGCCCAATGCGGCCAGGACACTCCCTCATAGGCCCATGCCCCCTCCCGGAAGGTGGGGCCACGTTGGTCCCCTTCCGGAAGGTTCTAGAAGCTTCCGGTACAATACCGATTAACCCGGAACAATTCCGAACTCCAAAAACTGCACTGCCTTATATGAATCTTATTCTCCGGACCATTCCGGAACCTCTCGTGATATCCCGGATCCCATCCGAGACTCCGAACAAAAATTCATAAACCAATTATCCAATCTATCCTAGCGTCAAGATACGTTAAGTGTGTGACCCTGCGGGTTCGAGAATATGCAGACATGATCTTCTATCAATAATCAACAGCGGGGTCTGGGCACCCATATTGACTCCCACACATTCATCGATGATCATATCGGATGAACCACGATGCCAGGATTCAATCAATCCCATATATATATTCCCTTCGTCTCGCGATATTTTACTTGCCCGAGATTCGATCGTCGGTACCGTCATACCTAGTTCAATCTCGTTCACAGCAAGTACTTTACTCGTTCCGTAATCCGATATCACTTTGTGATTAACTCCTTAACCACATGCTTGCAAGCGGTGTTGATATCGATTACCGAGTGAGCCCGAAGTATATCTCTCCGACTTGGGAGGGACAAATTCCATATCGATACATACAACCCAACAGATACTTTCCGATCACCTGAGAGACACCTTTATGATCACCCTCTCATAGGATGACGTTTGATGACCTCAAAGCTTTCTTCCGATACCAGGGAGTTGCATTATCTCATGGTCTAAGGAATACAATATTTGACATCGGAAAATCTTCGCAAAGACGAACACGATGACACGATCCAATTGCTCTGCTTTGTTTGGGTCTATCCACCATATCATTCTCCCAATGATATGATCTCATTATCAATTGACAACTCATGTCTATGGTTAGGAAACCTTAACCATCATTGATCAATGAGCTAGTCCATAGAGGCGTACTAGGGACACGGTGTTGTTTACAAACCACACAAGTATTAAAGTTTCCGCTTAATACAATTCTAGCATGGAACATAAACTTTATCATGAACAAGAATTATAATAATAACATCTTTATTATTGCCTCTAGGGCATAATTCCAACAGTCTCCCACTTGCACTAGAGTCAATAATCTAGTTTACATCTGGCAACAATCTCACACCCATGGCACTGAGGTGTTGATCATGTTTTACACGTGGAAGAGGTTTAGTCAATGGATCTGCGACATTCAGATCCGTATGTACTTTGCTAATCTTCAGATCTCCATCTGCTATATAATCTCGGATTATATGAAACTTGCGGTTGATATGCTTGGTCTTTGGATGATATCTTGGTTCCTTAGCGAGTGCTATGGCGCCAGTGTTGTCACACAATATCTCCAGTGGGTCCAATGCACTTGGAACCACGCCAAGCTCAGTGATGAAGTTTCTGATCCAAACTCCTTCACTTGACGCTTCTGCAGCAGCCATGTATTCCGCTTCTACTGTAGATCCCGCGATCACGCTTTGCTTGCAGCTTCTCCAGCTCACAGCTCCTCCATTCAAAATATAAACGTATCCTGTCTGAGATTTAGAATCATCCTTGTCGGTGTCGAAACTAGCATCGACGTAACCTTTTACGACAAGCTGTTCATCACCCCCATAGACTAAGAACATTTCTTTAGTTCTATTTAGGTACTTTAGGATGTTCTTCACGGCTGTCCAGTGTTCCACTCCTGGATCACTTTGATATCTGCTCGTCAAACTAAGAGCATTGGACACATCCGGTCTAGTACACAGCATGGCATACATGATGGAACCTATGGCCGAGGCATAAGGCACTTTGCTCATAGCTTCCCTATCATTTACCGTAGCTGGACACTGAGCCTTGCTCAATATCTTACCTGACAACATAGGCACTGAACCTTTCTTTGCCTTATCCATTCTGAACCTTTTCAGAACTTTGTCTAGGTATGTACTCTGGCTTAAAGCTATCAGGCGTCTTTGTCTATCTCTATAGATTTTGATGCCCAATATATAAGCAGCTTCACCTAGGTCTTTCATTGAAAAACACTTGTTCAAATAACTCTTCACATCGTTAAGCATGTTGATGTCATTTCCGATAATCAATATGTCATCCACATATAGTACCAGAAACGTCACCGAGCTCCCACTCACTTTCTTGTAGATACAAGCTTCGTAGCAATTTGGAACAAATCCAAAGCTCTTGATCACTTGATCAAAATGAAGGTTCCAACTCCGAGATGCTTGCTTCAGTCCATAAATGGAACGCTGAAGTTTGCATACTTTATCAACATCCTTAGGATCGACAAAACCTTCGGGTTGCATCATATACAACTCTTCATCAATGTTCCCATTGAGGAAAGCAGTCTTGACATCCATCTGCCATATTTCATAATCATGAAATGCAGCAATTGCTAATAAAATCCGAATGGACTTAAACATCGCTACGGGAGAGAAAGTCTCATCGTAGTCAACACCTTGAACTTGTCGAAAACCTTTTGCGACAAGCCGTGCTTTATAGACGGTAACATTACCATCCGCGTCCGTTTTCTTCTTGAATATCCATTTGCACTCAACGGCCTTTCGGTCGCTAGGAGGATCCACCAAAGTCCATACTTGGTTTTCGCTCATGGATCCCAATTCGGATTTCATGGCTTCCAGCCATTTCTCAGAGTCTGGGATCATCATCGCTTCCTCATAGTTCGTAGGTTCACTGTCTTCTACCAACAAGACAGTCAAGACAGGGTTGCCGTACCACTCAGGAGGGGCACGCGACCTTGTCGACCTGCGATGTTCAGTAGCAGCATCGTCCGAAGCTTCATGATCCTTGTCATTAGCTTCCTCTATTGTTGGTGCAGGCGGCACTGGAACAATTTCAGGTGCTGCGCTACTCTCCAATTCAAGAGAAGGTTCAATAACCTCATCTAGCTCTACTTTCCTCCCACTCACTTCTTTCGAGAGAAACTCCTTCTCAAGAAAGGAACCGTTCTTTGCGACAAACACTTTGCCTTCGGTTCTGTGATAGAAGGTATACCCAATAGTTTCCTTAGGGTATCCTATGAAGACACATTTCTCCGCTTTGGGTTCGAGCTTGTCCGGCATCAACTTCTTGACGTAAGCTTCGCATCCCCAAACTTTAAGAAACGACAACTTAGGTTTAGCACCAAACCACAGTTCATACGGTGTCGTCTCAACGGATTTAGATGGAGCCCTATTTAAAGTGAATACATCGGTTTCTAATGCATAACCCCAAAATGATAACGACAAATCAGTAAGAGACATCATCGATCGGACCATATCTAATAGGGTTCGATTCCGGCGTTCAGACACACCATTGCGCTGTGGTGTTCCGGGTGGCGTGAGTTGTGAAACGATTCCACTTGCTTTAATATGCGTGAGAAAATCATAACTCAAATATTCACCTCCACGATCGGATCGTAGAAACTTAATCTTTCTGTTACGATGGTTCTCCACTTCATTCTGAAATTCTTTGAACTTTTCAAACGTTTCAGATTTATGTTTCATTAAATAGATATACCCATATCTACTTAAGTCATCGGTAAAAGTGAGAAAATAGCGATATCCACCGTGCATCGAAACACTCATCGGTCTGCATATATCGGTATGTATGATTTCCAACAAGTCCGTTGCTCGCTCCATCATACCGGAGAACGGGGTTTTGATCATCTTGCCCATGAGGCATGGTTCACATGTGTCAAATGATTCAAAATCAAGAGACTCCAAAAGTCCATGAGAATGGAGTTTCTTCATGCGCTTTACACCAATATGACCTAGACGACAGTGCCACAAATAAGTAAGATTATCACTATCTACTTTGCATCTCTTAGCCTCAATGTTATGGATGTGTGTTTCATCCCTTTCGAGATTTAGAAGAAATAAACCATTCACAAGAGGTGCATGACCATAAAAGATGTTACTCATATAAATAGAACAACCATTATTCTCCGATTTAAATGAATAACCGTCTTGCAATAAACATGATCCGGAAATAATGTTCATGCTCAACGCAGGCACATAATAACATTTATTAAGGTTTAAAACGAATCCCGAAGGTAAAACTAAGGAGAGCGTGCCGACGGCCATCACATCAACTCTTGATCCGTTGCCAACGCGCATCGTCACCTCATCCCTCGCAAGCCGCCGTCTATTCCGTAGCTCCTGTTTCGAGTTACAAATATTAGCAACTGAACCGGTATCAAATACCCAGGCACTAGAACGAGGGCTAGTAAGGAAAACATCAATAACATGTATATCAAATATACCTTTGATGGTGTCAGCCTTCTTGTCCGCTAAGTACTTCGGACAATTGTGCTTCCAGTGACCCTTGTCCTTGCAATAGAAGCACTCAGTATCCGGTTTGGGACCAGACCTGAGCTTCTTCTCAGCAGGGGCATTGCGCTTGCTGCCGCCCTTCTTGAAGGGCTTCTTTGCTCCCTTACCTTTCTTAAAGGAGGGCTTGTTGACCATCAACACATGATTATCCTTCTTGATGTCCACTTCCGCAGCCTTCAGCTTTGCGAAGAGCTCGGTGATCGTATCAGTGGAACCAATCTGATTATGAGTCACTACAAAACTTTTGTAGCTGGGAGGGAGTGATTGCAGAACCCTGTCAATCTTGAGCTCCTCTGGAATCGTGCATTCCAGTTGCTCAAGGCGTTGAGTGTAGCCCGACATCTTTATGTCGTGCTCACTAACGGAACTCCCTTCCTCCATCTTGCAGTTAAAGAACTTCTCAGAGATCTCATATCTCTCAGAACGGGCTTGAGTCTGAAACATGGTTTTCAGCTCCTCGAGAATCTCAAAGGGCCCGGGATAGGTTTCAAAACGATTTTGAAGCTCCGGTTCCATAGCAAACAACATGGTGCTCTTAATCACACCATAATCATCTTTGCGCGACTGATAGACAGCTTTCTCATCAGCCGGCGCAGTTGCAGCAGGGGGGGTCACCTAACGCTTTACCAAGGACATAGTCCTTTTGTCCGCCAGACAGAATGATTCTTAGATTGCGGAACCAATTGGTGAAGTTAGACCCATTGTTCCTAAGCTTTTCTTTCTCAGCAAAAATGTTGAAGTTGAAGTTGGATTTGGCCATGTGATCTACAGTATTTGCAAGTACAATTTAGACTATGTTCATGATAAATAGTTCAACTTAATCAAATTACTAGATGAACTCCCACTAAATTCAACATCCCTCAAGTTGTTTAGTGAACACGATCCAAATTCACCACACCTAATCCGATCATCACGAGAAGAGATGTGGTTTCAATGGTGGACAACGAAGTGTCGATCATATCATTCATATGACTCATGCTTAACCTTTCGGTTCTTGTGTTCCGAGGCCATGTCTGTACATGCTAGGCTCGTCAAGTTAGACCCAAGTATTTCCGCGTGTGCAAAAACTGGCTTGCACCCGTTGTATGTGAGCGTAGAGTCTATAGCACCCGATCATCACGTGATGCTTGGACACGACGAACTTTCGCAACGGTGCATACTTGGGGAGAACACAGTTTTTATCTTGATCTTTAAGTGAGGAATCATCTTATAATGCTACCGTCGCGATCTAAGCATGATAAGATACATAAAAGGATAAACATCACATGCATATAACTTTATGTGACATGGTATAGCCTATCTTCGCGCAATGATCTCCATCTTGTGCGTTCCGGCATGATCTCCATCACTCCACCATGATTGCCTCCACCATGAATAGCAACTACAACTATTGCTAACTACTTAGCGATAAAGTAAAGCTATTACATGGCGTATAAGAAGTTGACTCGCAGGTCATACACAATTATAAAGACAACCATATGGCTCCTGCCGGTTGTGTACTCATCGACATGCAAGTCGTGAAACATTACAAAACATGATCATCGCATACAATATACACATCACATCTTGGGCCATACCATATCACAGAAAACACTCCCTGCAAAAACAAGTTAGACGCCTCTACTTTGTTGTTGCATGTTTTACGTGGCTTTATGGGAGTAGATGCTAAGAACGATTCTTACCTACGGAAAGCCACAACGGTGATATTATGGTTGCCAAACTCCGGTGTTAATCCCATGACAACTATAGTGAGAGAAACTGACATCCACCAGCCGCATGTGTGGAACAAGCCACACGTCAAGTGCGGAGCCGGTCTCGCGAACAACGTCGCGTAAGGTTGGCCTGGACCGCTTCAATCTCACTATCCCGCGTCATAAGAAGAACACAAACAAGAGGCTTGCAACAGAAAACATCAACGCCCGCAACAACCATGTTGCGTTCTACTCGTGAAACACATCTACGCATAGATCTAGCTCTGATACCACTGATGGGTTTCGTGGCATAGTAAATCAAAATTTTCTACGGAGCGAACAGAGGGAAAGCCAAGATCTAATCTAGGAGATGCAAACAACGAGAGAGATTGGATTAGATCTTCATACCCTTGAAGATTCGCACAGCGGAACGTTCGTCGGAACGTGGGTGATGTAGTCGTACTCGCTTCTCCTCCTCGCGATCCGATCCGATCTAGCACCACAAGTGGCGGTGCCTCCGTGAGATGCACACGTGCAACACCTCGACGTCTCCTCCTTCCTCGGACCAGCGAGTATGGTGGAGAGATAGATTGGATCGACAACACGACGGCGTGGTGTATATGGTGGAGAATTTCTGCTGCAGGGATTCGCCTACAAACAGTCGGGAGGGAGAGAGGAAGGTAGCAAGGCTGCTAGGGCTTGGAGGAAGGTGTGTGGGGGGAAGGGGCGCACCACCCCTCTATATATAGAGGGGGGCGGCCAGCCCTTGCCCCTCCTCCAAGCCTATCTCTAGTTTAAACAATTTAAACTCTCCCTTATCTAGAAATCCTATCTCTAGTTTAAACGATTTAAACTCACTTATCTAGAAATTCTATCCCGAGATTTAAACGAGTCAAATCTCTCTAGAATCGGCTGGGCCCTATGGGGCCTTGTGCCCCTGGCCCAATGCGGCCAGGACACTCCCTCATAGGCCCATGCCCCCTCCCGGAAGGTGGGGCCACGTTGGTCCCCTTCCGGAAGGTTCTAGAAGCTTCCGGTACAATACCGATTAACCCGGAACAATTCCGAACTCCAAAAACTGCAATGCCTTATATGAATCTTATTCTCCGGACCATTCCGGAACCTCTCGTGATATCCCGGATCCCATCTGAGACTCCGAACAAAAATTCATAAACCAATTATCCAATCTATCCTAGCGTCGAGATACGTTAAGTGTGTGACCCTGCGGGTTCGAGAATATGCAGACATGATCTTCTATCAATAATCAACAGCGGGGTCTGGGCACCCATATTGAATCCCACACATTCATCAATGATCATATCGGATGAACCACGATGCCAGGATTCAATCAATCCCATATATATATTCCCTTCGTCTCGCGATATTTTACTTGCCCGAGATTCGATCGTCGGTACCGTCATACCTAGTTCAATCTCGTTCACAGCAAGTACTTTACTCGTTCCGTAATCCGATATCACTTTGTGATTAACTCCTTAACCACATTCTTGCAAGCGGTGTTGATATCGATTACCGAGTGGGCCCGAAGTATATCTCTCCGACTTGGGAGGGACAAATTCCATCTCGATACATACAACCCAACAGATACTTTCCGATCACCTGAGAGACACCTTTATGATCACCCTCTCATAGGATGACGTTTGATGACCTCAAAGCTTTCTTCCGATACCAGGGAGTTGCATTATCTCATGGTCTAAGGAATACAATATTTGACATAGGAAAAGCTTCGCAAAGACGAACACGATGACACGATCCAATTGCTCTGCTTTGTTTGGGTATATCCACCATATCCCAATGATATGATCTCATTATCAATTGACAACTCATGTCTATGGTTAGGAAACCTTAACCATCATTGATCAATGAGCTAGTCCATAGAGGCGTACTAGGGACACGGTGTTGTTTACAAACCACACAAGTATTAAAGTTTCCGCTTAATACAATTCTAGCATGGAACATAAACTTTATCATGAACAAGAATTATAATAATAACATCTTTATTATTGCCTCTAGGGCATAATTCCAACAATATATAAGACTTCTATCCTTTTGGATTTCAATGGGAGGATAAAATTTAGAGTAAAAGAGAGATGCCATCTCCTCCCATTCCATGGATTGTCCATTCTTCAGCAGCTTATAACATGCCTCGGCTCTCCCTTTCAAGGATATGGAGAGTAACTTCCTCTTCACCTGTTCAGTTGTGATACCTGCACACTTAAACAACCCGCATAATTCATGGATTAAACCCTTCCTAGGACTAATACATACTTGTGATTAAACCCCCTGCAAACATCCGTAACTACAAGAAACTAATTAAGATATAAATCTAACCACAACCTTAAACTCTGAGATCCTACACTCCCTTGTGCAAAGGTGTCCTAACGGGGGTTCAGGTTTCTGTCACTTCGGCAACCCCACGATTAGTAGCCAAATACACAATGCATTCCCCTAGGCCCATAAATGGTGATGTATCATGTAGTCGACGTTCACATGACACCACTAGAAGAATAGCACCACAACTTAAATACTAAACCATTGAATAATAACTCATCACAGATTCACTACTAACAACATGACTTCTCCCATGTCCTCAAGAACTAATCAAACTAATCACGAGACATCATATGGATCAAGATCAAAGATGATATGGTAATGGATAACAATCTGAACATAAACAATAATCCAATGGTTCCACTCGCAAGCATCAACTACAATAGTAATCAACACCGAGAAAGTTTCCCCTTAGAACTAAAGCAATATCCAACACAATAGTTACAGCGGGACGGAGTGGTGATGATGGTGCTGGTGAAGATAATGGTGTGGATGATGATGATGATCCCGATGAAGCCTAGCTTGACGATGGTGTTGATGGCGATGGTCTCCCCTCTCCGGGAAGGTATTCCCCCGATAGAAATCTGTCTGCCGGAGAGATCTTTCTCTCTCGGTGTTTTCCGCCCCCAGAGGCGGGGGGAAGTCTATCTGTGGTCGCCCCTTTGGTGTTAGGGTTCCATAGGGAATATATAGGCGAAGGGGCGGAGTCGGAGGCCGAGCAGGTGGGCCAAACCCACCCTAGGCGTGAGGTCAGGTGGGCCCACGCCTAGGGGGTGTGGGCCCCCTGAGTCCCCCCTTTGCTCCTCCTCTCGCTTCCTTCGTCTTCCAGTAAAATAATATGTTTCCATATTTTTCTGGTATTTCTGTGATCTTCACGAAATTGCACCGAAACGCCATCTTTTCCATCAGAATCCAGACTCCGGCAGTCCATCCTCCAGGAATCATCCAACATGCATAAACAGATGAAAAGACATAAGTAATACCTCATAATAAGACAAATATCAATGAATAGAGGTAAATTATGATATAGTATGGTGATGCAAATCGGGCGTATTAGGCACGCGAGAGGCGGGAGAGCGCGTGATGCAGCGAGGGAGCGAGGCAGCAGGAGAAAGCGAGCGAAGCGGCGGATGGGAGCGAGGCGGATGGGCAGTATAAGATTTTTGCTTTTTCGTTTTAAAACAAAAGGAAAACTTCAAATATTCATAACTTGGCCTAGGAAACTACGATTAACCCGAAACCAATTTTGTTGAAAAGAGGACAACAAGAGTGATGTCTACGCACTTCTATTCTTGTAGACAGTTGTTGGGCCTCCAAGTGTAGAGGTTTGTAGAATAACATCAATTTTCCCTTAAGTGGATCACCCAAGGTTTATCGAACTCAGGGAGGAAGTGGTCAAAGGTATTCCCTCTCAAGAAATCCTGCAATCAAGATACAAGAAGTGTCTTGTGTCCCCAACACATCCAATACACTTGTTAGGTGTATAGGTGCACTAGTTCGGCGAAGAGATAGTGAAATACAAGTGGTAACGGTGCCAGAAAATAGCTTGATGGTGAGGTAAAGACTAAAGCAAGCAAATATGCAATAGTTCTAGATGCAAACGGTGTTTCAATGTTTAGAAACAAGGCCTAGGGATCATACTTTCACTAGTGAACACTCTCTCATATAAATATCCTCTCTTCATGATACTACTCTTAACTACTCTCCGGTTGGACACTCTAATCCACGGTAGGGCCTAACAACACTCCTCAAAGTCCGCCTTCCCCAATCTAGATAACCCCACACTGTCACCTTGAGCGCTAGATGGTTCCAACAAACACCACAATTTCATAGAGACATCCAACTCCAAATATAACTCATAACAAATATTCAATCTAGCCAAAGTGCCACACATGGTATGCACGCTGTCACTTTCACACACGTGGGGAAAAGCATAGATCTATTAAAGCACAAAGAGTATTTATGTAGACTCAAACCTAAGTGCCACCATGGCGTGCACGCTGTCACTTTCACACACATGGGGAGAGCAGAGATCTATTGAAGCACTTGAGTAGCAAGGTAGATCTACTTGATTACAAAGCTCATGACCACAACAAGATCATGCATAGAGAGAGATGAACACATAGCTACCGATAGAGCCCTTAGCCTCGAGGAAGAACTACTCCCTCCTCATCATGGGAATCAGCAACGGTGATGAAGATGTCAATGGAGATGGCTCCGGGGGCACTTCCCCGTCCCGGCAGGGTGCCAGAACAGAGACTTTCTATCCCCTAAATCTCCTTTTCGGTGGTGGCGGCGCTACGGAGGTTTTCATGGATTTCTTCTGGACGCCCTAGGGTTTTTGGGTCGGAGGCTTCTTATAGGCGCAGGAATCAATGTCGGTGGGGGTCCAGGGGGCCCACACCCCCTGTGGGCGCCTCCAGGGCTTGCCCACGCCTAGGAGGGTGCGGCCACCCTGTGGCCCCCCTCCGGCTCTGCTTCGTGGTTCCGTGTTGCTCCGAGAAAATAATGACTTTGTCTTTTGTCCCGTCCAATTTCGAGAATATTGATTTTATGCCTTTCTGGAACCAAAAACAGAAGAAAACAGGCAACTGGCACTGTGGCATCTTGTTAATAGGTTAGTTCCAGAAAAGATATAAAAACACCTCAAAGTGTAGACAAAGCAAAGTAAAGTAGATACAAAACAAGCATGGAGCATCAAAAATTATAGATACATTTTTGGCGTATCAAAGAGCTATCCAAAAGTGAGAATACTTCATGTATTTTAAAGTACCTCCCTTGGTGAGAAACTAGGAAACCTCAAAGATCAAATTCGTAATAAGATATAAAGGGAAAATCCGTCTTTGATGAACTAGAGCTTGTCATGAAGATTACCACAAGCTCTAGAACCTTACAAGGATAAGATCCAAATAATAACCAAGAATGATGATGCTAAGATGCAAAGGTTTGAGCTCTCTCCGAATGATATGATCGAGATACTCACTCGAGAGCCCCTCTTGATAGTACGGTTATCTATCTTAAACCCAGTCTCCCAACTAACAACATGAGACTGGCAAAAGGGAAAAGCTATCAAGATTATACCTTTTCCTTGAGCATTTCATGACCCACAAGTATAGGGGGTGTATCGTAGTACTTTTGATAAATAGGAGTGTCGATCTCAACGAGG
This sequence comes from Avena atlantica, assembly GCA_910589765.1. Classification (NCBI taxonomy): domain Eukaryota; kingdom Viridiplantae; phylum Streptophyta; class Magnoliopsida; order Poales; family Poaceae; genus Avena; species Avena atlantica. The sequence continues at coordinate 490,974,720 of OU342733.1, read as the reverse complement.
AGCAGAAGGTGTTGACTAGTGGTATGGAGCAGGAAATCTCTGTAAATACTTAGCAAACATATTTTTAGGTTTTTTTTTATAAAGCAACAAAACAAAGTGCAAGTAATAAAGACAACGAACAACTGCAGCAAGTGGCCCAATCCTTTCTTAGCAAAGGACAAGCCGGTGGAAATACTTATAAGGACCAAACGTTCTCGAGGACACATGGGAATTCTGTCAAGTGCTTTCGCTTCAAATAGCTAAGTACTCTTCTCTGGTGTTGCAAGTGTTGTGTTGGTGAACCTGTGCTAATGTACAGACCTTACTTGGACTAATACATACTTGGGATTAAACCCCCTTCAAGCATCCGTAACTATAGAAAAGTAATTAAGATATAAACCTAACCACAGCCTTAAACTCTGAGATCCTACACTCCCTTGTGCAAAGGTGTTCTAACGGGGGTTCAGGTTTCTGTCACTCTGGCAACCCCATAATTAGTAGCCAAATACACAATGCATTCCCCTAGGCCCATAAATGGTGAAGTATCATGTAGTCGACGTTCACATGACACCACTAGAAGAATAGCACCACAACTTAAATACTAACCATTGAATAATATCTCAACACAAATCCACTACTAACAACATGACTTCTCCCATGTCCTCAAGAACTAGACGAACTACTCACAAGACATCATATGGATCAAGATCAAAGATGATATTGTGATGGATAACAATCTGAACATAAACAATAATCCAATGGTTCCACTCATAAGCATCAACTACAATAGTAATCAACACCGGGAAAGTTTCCACTAAGAACTATGCAAGTATTCAACACAATTTTTACAGCGGGATGGAGTGGTGATGATGGTGCTGATGCACATGATGGTGTGGATGATGATGATAATCCCGATGAAGCCTAGCTTGATGATGGTGTTGATGGCAACGATCTCCCCTCTCAGGGAAGGAATTTCCCCGGCAAAAATCTGTCTGCCGGAGAGCTCTTTCTCTCTCGGTGTTTTCCGTCCCGCAGAGGCGGCGAAAATCTTTCTGTCGTCGCTCCCCTGGTATTAGGGTTCTGAGAGGAAGATATAGGCGAGATGGCGGAGTCGGAGGCCGTCCAGGTGGGCCACACCTGCCCTAGGCGCGGCCTAGGGGGGACCCGTGCCTAGGGGGTGTGGGCCCCATGTGGCCCAGCTACGCCTTCCCTTCTGGCTTCCTTCGTCTTCTGGGAAAATATACGTTTCCAATATTTTTATGGTATTTTTCTAATCTTCACGAAATTGCATCAAAACACCTCTTTTTCTATCAGAAACCTGACTCCGGCATTCCATCCTCCAAGAATCATCCAACATGCAAAAAGAGAGGAAAAGACATAAGTAACACCTCATAATAAGACACATATCAATGAATAGAGGCAAATTATGATATAGAATGGTGATGCAAATTGAACGTGTCAGCATTACACTTGAGCTCGATGTACACTATCTTGCCCTTCTCAAGATGGAACGCCTTTCTTGATTGCTCTTCATCGATCCATGACCATCAAGGATTGCAAGCATCAAACATGAGATCTTCTAGAGATGGCACATTCTGAGCTTGCAAAACACTTATTTTTCTTCATATCATCTACTCCCTCAGTTTGGAAATATAAGATGTTTTAGTTTTATGAATGAGATGTATCTAGACACCTTTTAGTGTCTAGATTCATTTAAACCTATACACTAAAACATCTCTAGATACATCTCCTTCACAAACCTAAAACATCTTATATTTCTAAACGGAGGGAGTACCTTAAAGCCAACACTTGCTCCAAGCGATGCCAATGGACAATCAACTTAATATACACATTAGTTCATAAAAAATATCATTAATTATCAAAACCACACATAGGGGCCTACATGCTCTTTCAACATGGCATGCATGGTACTAGTTATGATACTCCCACTAGGACTAGCCTAAGAGGACCTCCACTCGTTGGGCGTTCTCATGCCAAAATCCGGCGCTAAATTCCCCCCAAATTCGGCTTAAATTTGACCAGATTTCGGCATAAGATGGATACATAGCAATGTTTGGCATAGTTCTGCATAAATTTAAACATAGCTCGGCATGAAATTAAACATAGTTCGACGTAGAATAAAAATACAATATATTTCGACCTAGTTCGGCCAGTTCATGCTCGGCATCTACGTGTTGCCCCTGCGTATCAATATGTGCTCAACCAGATCATCCTGCAGCTGTTGATGCACTACCGGGTCTCGGATCTCCTGACGCACGGTGATGAAGGCAGTCCAGGTTGGCGGCACCTGGTGATCAGGCTCTGCAAGAGGTCTTGTCTGTAGTGTCGTTCTACTCGACCAAACTCACTAGGTCATTCCTCTCATCCTTAATAATCATGTTGTACAAGGTCACATAACAGTTCATCACTTTCCACATCTGATCTTTCAACCAGGTCATAGCAGGGAACCGGACAACTGTAAACCTCTGTTGGAGCACACCAAATGTCCGCTCCACGTCCTTCCAGCAAGCTTCTTGTTCCTTGACAAACTGAGCATGCTTGGGAAGCATCGGGTTTGAGATAGTGTTCACAAATATTGATCATCTTGGATAGATTTCATCTGTAAGATAGTATCTCTTGTTGTAGTGGTGTCCATTGATCTTAAAGTCCACAGGGGGAGCATGATCCTCTACAAGCTTGACAAAGACATTTGAGGACTGAAGGACGTTGATGTCGTTGTTCGATCCTGCCATGCCAAAGAAGGAGGTGCCAGATTCAAAGATCGTGTGTAGCAACTGTCCCGAATATCATAGTGCAAGTGCAACCTCCTTTGTGGTCTTTCTACATTTCTTGTCATGCAAATGGACAGTTCTTCTAGTGCGAACGCATGTAGTCTATGCTTCCAAGCATCCCAGGAAATCTTCTACTTTCATTAATTGTGAGGATCCAAGCAGTGTCTTCAGCGGTGGGTGTTCTCAAGTACTGTCGCCCAAACAACGAGGATCCTAGGCCGTGGGGAAAGGACACTGCGACGGCGACGGACCTATCTGCAGGCGTGAATTCGGCTCGGCATGATGGAGCTTCGCCGGCAAAGGCATGACGACAAGAGTAGCTAGGGAAAGCTCTCCGCTGCGGGAGAGGCGAGTGGTAGTGGGAAATGGGGTTGTCTCGCCGACCGGGTTGCCTAAGAACGCCGGACGAAAGTTAGACCAAATCCGGCGCTATTCGGCGTTCTAGGAATGCGACTGTGAGAAAAATCGCCATCCAAGTAAAAAAACGTATTGAAAACGCCATGTGGTATGGTTCCATGGAAAACTACTGGAGGCCATTACCATCACCGAAATGGTTTCCATGCTGTGGGAACGCGGATGGAGATGCTCTGACCAGCTTATCTGGAATCATGTTGCTGAGTTTATTGTGAAAGGCACTTATATTCTATGCACCTGGGTAGCGGGAATCGAGTGCTGCAAGTGTTCTGCTGGTCCTGTTCGTCATCCCCCCCCCCCCCCCCACCCCCACACCCACCCACCCACCCACACACATTGATCCTCTCATTAGTCCTGGCCTCCATCTTCGGATGAGTGAACTCAGAGCCGGGGAGATCGATCGGGCGGGTGCTCCGACGGCGTGCAGGAGCGCCGCTGGTCTGGCCGGGCCTGGGCCTGGGCTTGGACCGCGAGAGTTGTCCAGCATCGGGGTTGGATCGATGCTGCTGTGCAATAACATCTTCAACATTTTGAAAGCCCCTCCGATCCGTTCTGTTTATGATCTTCAACTGTGGTTATGCAAACTTTGGCTTCTTTCATGTGGTGGATGGAGATCACTGATTCTAGCTATTGGTCAATTCTGCATGATGCTCTGAACTGGAAAATTTTGACCGATGGAGCCAAGCTAGTATCATTAATTGTTACAACTATATGCACTACTACTATTATGTTCACACACAAAGAATCACCCAGTCAAGGGCAGACCAATAGATCCACATGAGCAGATTTCTCCCACTTGCTTTGGTTGCATTAGATCATTTTCTATGGATGGTACTAGCTAGTACTAGTACTACTTCTGAAGAAGATACCGCCCCCTTGCTGTTTGGTTGTGTCACAAGACAGGCTTTATCGGGGAAAAAAAATCAAAAGACAGGTAAATACTAAGGTTTCTCTCTTCTTTTAATAGTACCTTTTGCTGCAACTCTAGCCGGCAATTTACATAAATTCTAGCCAGCACCAGGATAATAATAAGAAAGAAAGCGTTATTCAAAGAGACTAAAACAGACGTTCTGTCTTTCAGGAGACTAAAAGAAAAAGAAAGAAGGTAATTACATGCTACCAGCAGAGTTTCTTGCTTCTGTCATAGCCCATAGGCGGTACTGAAGTAGCTCTGGGTGACGTTCCTGTTCAGTATCTGCAGCACCTTGCTGTTGGCCGGGTTCACGAACCGAGGCGTCTTGAACTGGCTCACCGCGCCGCCCAGGCTCAGGAAGTGAACCAGGATCTCCCTGAAGGTCCCCTTCCTGAGGATCCGGAGCTCGAGGGGGCCAATCGTCTTGATCTTCCTTGAGCCCATGTAGCCTGCGTCGACGAAGGCTAGATCCAAGGCGTTCGCGCAGCCGCTTAAGACCTCGCCGTTGGTTTCGGAGCTCAGCTCCCAGAACACCACGTAGCGGGCTGGATCACTCGACTTTTCCACGTAGCTTGTGAAATCCACAATCTCCAGCTTCTCCCCTTCCAGGAGCTTCCCTGCCTCCTCAACAGCTATCTGGAGGTCCTTCTCGGTGTTCTTGTCGATGTTGATGCTCAGCACTAGGCTTCTGCGGCAGATGAACTCGAGCTTGGGTGTTGAGTTATGGAAGCTGGCTATCTTCACGACGTCTCCCAGTCTGTAACGATATAGGCCTACAAAATCGATAGACCAAAAAAGATTGTGATACGGTACTAGTATTTAGAGATAATGAATTATTACACTTGAGGTTTATAATTCCCTGAATAAGTATGTCTCAAGTTACATGTGACAGATACGTACTAGCCGAACTAATTAAAGATAGCGATGTGATTGGTGAGTCTGGTACGCCTCATATATAGAAAGATTAGGCAACACTGTCTACCTTATAAAGTTTGATACTAATCCTAAATTCCTAATGAGTGCAGCAATGAGCGGACCAGAAAACATTTGCAAAAATTACTCACCCATGTGCTTTTAATCCACAACCTTGATGTGTACACAGCAGTGTGCTTATCGGTTTTGTGTAGTACAAACATTCCAGCTTGCAGCGTAGATGACTAAGCAATTTGTAATTTCATTTGAAGGTATAATATACCAGGAGAACTACTAGGTACTTCTGATAATTGTTACAAGATGAGGTATCATCTGACCCAGTTGACAACAGCTAAAGCAGAGTGATGAAAATTTAAATGGTTGTCCTAAGCTATGTTTACTCCACCATTAATCTAAAGATGAGAACAAACAGCTAAGAGTAAGAATGTACCTGCGAAGGTAGTTAGCACAACTTCATAGATTTTGCCGACCTCGACTTCAGTTAAGCCAACCGGCTCTGACTCTATGTAATGAATAGATGCACTGTTCTCTGTCTCCTCCCCTGTTGGTTTCTCCAAAGGAATGAACTCAAAATAACCAGTATGCGGCAGAATAGCATATGTCACCTGTTCAGGTGGCAGTGTCGGGTCTATGTTAGAGCCAACCCATCCTTCAGATGCACCGTAGTCAGCACTAATCAGTGGTAATTGCCCAGCATAGTGCCTTAACTTCTTCAGATACGGTTCCATCGACCCTGTCATGATGCCATACACGTATTTTGCATTTGGCCACAGTGCAGGGATCACACCATACCAGTTGCTCAAACCCATACACTTTTTGTAGATTGAGTCAGCAAGCTCAGGGTTCGGTGTCAGAATTTTTGAAACAGCTTCGCGGATTGATGGTGCTGTGATTTTCGCTGAGAGAACACCATCTCTTATATCAGCACAAAGGTCCTCCCAAACCTCCTCCAATGTTTGAAATGCATGCACTAGGCTGTGAGCAAATGTTGAGAACACAGAATGGACTTCGTCCGAGTATATCAACCCGCAGAGCAAGTGACAATATAAGGACTGGTGGAAGTCAGGGCCAAAGATTACTTCGTCAGGGCTGCAGCCCTGAGACTGGATACCCTTCATACCTTCCTTGTAGCGTGGACTCCGGTAAAGGTTTGTTGTTGCGGTTGTAGCAAGGATGCCACCTTCTGTTGAAACTTGCTTGCTGCCATAGACAAACTGCAAGGCTTTTCCTTTGCCGATAGGGTATTCACTGTAATTACAAAACATAAAATTATTCTAAAAATCTGAGATAGGTTCACTAAATTCAGAAACCAAGCATCACAGAAATGTATAAACAACCCAAATTTGTGCTGAACTTGATTAGCAAGGTTAGTTCTAAAATCATAGCAGTTATACTTGAGCATACTAATAAAATGGGGCTCCTTACCGGTTCCTAAATGCGTAAGAAGTACGGAACACTTGAAGTGTGTTCTCAAGCAATTCATCATTAAATGGAAGGAACTTAGGCTTTCCCTGCGTTGTACCAGAACTGCATAAAGGATCATAAAACATGTTACAGTCATCTATTTTCAAACAACAACACAATACACTTGAAGCTAGTAAGTACCTGAGGGAGAGAGAGGTGATGGGCTTCCCAGTGAGCACTGGCACACTATCACCATCAGCAACCCTCTTGATGAAAGGTTCGACATCGCTGTGCACACACAGCGGGATGCATGATTTGTAGCTCTCGGCATCAGTCCTCCCGTCGAGGCCAAAGCGCGTGAGGTATTCAGCATCGGCATTCGCCTCGAGGATCTTTTTCAGTGTCTCCTGCTGCACGCGCCCAGCATCACGCGTTAACATCTCGAACTCATTGATAATCTCTTCACAACTACAGATCGTCATTTCGTACTGGCAGAATCCTGGCTCTACCACACCTAGATTGAAGGAGAAATCACAGTAAATATCCATGAAAGAAGGAGGCAAACATGTGAGCCAATTATAGGAGAAGAGCTCAATGACATTGCTGCACTGCAATTTAGAATCAAAGTGGCAGAGAGTTCAAAGAGAGAGGCGTCAAAAGATTATGCGGTTTCTAACCACTAACTGAGCTGGAAACCAAGAACCGACAGAGCAGTCGGTTTGGCATCAGAATGGCAAGAAAAATTTGAAGAACGCAGAACTTTAGCACCGACAGAATATCTGACTAGCACGCAATAATCTTTCGACGAACACCACAAGATTGCACGCAGAAATGACAAACACGAAAACAAGGGAATGGTCTAGGGGGAATATAACAACGGTATCACCGTATACCTACTAAAGCTACCAAACCATGAAAAATTAGGCCACTTTACAAACCATCCTTGGATACGTCGACAGAAAGAAGAAGCTAAGATTTTACTTTCCGACACAAGCATTTAGTACCAATGAAATACCAAATCAGAATCCCAGCAAAGGAGGGAATCGATGCTCACTTTCTGGAGCAGAGATACCACTAGCCCAGGGATTGCAACATAAAGACAAATATATATGAATGAAAAAGGTGCACGCCCATTTTTCCTTTGTTTCCTGGGGACTGATTACAGCCCCGGCATTTCCTGGTACTTTCAGTGTGTAGACTGGCGGTTTATTTTTAATGAGAAGATCGGTGGGGAGGCCATTGTTTAGAAGAAAACACTTAAGAGTACATGTTCTAGAAAGAGACACATATCCTGACAAGAAATGCCATCACCAGGCTGCTTAATTAGCGCAGGGGACAGTCCTATGTAAGAACGGGAACTAAATATTTACCAATAAAAACAACTAGAAAACAGTTCTATTTAAGAAGGGGAACTAAATAGTAAGTACACCATCATTAGCATTTCATAGCACTCTAGCACTCTAGCAGTGCCCTTGCAGCACATGTTCCATGATGCACGTCTCCAGCTACGAATAGCAAGTCATGTAGAGATGTTTGTTTCCTCTAAATATATATTTGATAATTGTTCGGTCAGGTAGGGTCCTTAACACTGACAGAAAACACATACACACACATAAAAAAGAGGGCAGGAAAGACAGAGGAAGATGGAGTAGTAGCGTAGGCGTTCCCGGAGGGACTAGACAAAGAACCCCACGAGGGACGAAAGAGGGGAGTAAATGTGACGCGACCTGACCTAGTAACACCCCCAGAAAAGGAAGCGAATCGGGAGGCGGCGTGGCCACCTGATGCCGGTGATAGAATCTGCGACTCTCCTAGTAGAACTCTTGGTCGCCGGAGTATGAACGGACGAACGGATTCCGGTACGAGAAGGAGGAGGCCGTCAAAATTGGAGGAAAGAGGGAAAAAAGGAATATGTGCCGCGTGAATCGCGAGCCACGGGGCCGCGAATCAGGGGAGGGGCAGGGGGGTCAACCGGCGACACGGGCGGGCGGACGCGGAGACCCTGAGCTTGCTCGCTCGCTCGTTGACCTCGAGGGGAATCTCGGAAGCTTCTTAAGATCGTCTAGAGCAGAGGACGCAGCGGAACGACTTTCAGTCGAGATTAAAGATTCATCATTTTTCAGTGGAAGAACAAGAAGAGAGTATGATGATGGGCTGATGGCATACAAAAGGAGGCAGAGATTTGAGTAGTCGTAAGTGATAAATCCCGATCGGAATCGAACCTTGGGAGGATGCAGTAAGTATATTCGTATTCGCGGGAGACAATTTTTTTTTTACCCCGGACGGACACGGAACAAGTATATCCTCCCCGGCGGAAAAGCAGAGCGCCTACAGACAGAGAGGCCACTGCAAGAAACGGACCAACAAATTCCCCAACAGAATCCCTCTAGGAAGAAGAGGTGGAGAACAGAAGACGACCCTGGGAGAAGAAGAAGAAGAGCACCAATTCCCCAACCGCAAAAACGGACGCGAGAGAGGGGATAGAGGAGAGGGGAGGGTGAGTGACTGACCTGACCTGACCTGACCTGACCGGTGTTGATCCGAGGAGCAGGGCTGTGGAAAGCGACCTCTGCGCCGCCGCTGCTGCTGCCGGCCGGAGGCAGAGGAAGGCGACGAGGACGAGGAAGCTCCACTAGACGACGGACGGACGGAGGGAGGGACCGGCGCCCGGGACCAAGCAACCCAACCAACCCAACCGAGGGAGGGAGGGAGGGTGGAGTCGATAGATTAGTCCAAGGGGCAAGCGGGTTCACCGAGGATGATGATGACCCGAAGCGGAACCAAATGATGGTGCTGCGACGGAGGATGTGCTGCTGCCCCCTTTTGTAGGCACGGCCCACCGTCCGTCCGTCCAGGCTTGCGCCGGGGTAGGGGAGGGAGAAGCGTCTCCGTCGATCTCCTCCCTCGTGCCGGCCTCCTTGTCTTTTTCTATCACAGTCTCCTCTTCCTTCCCCCACTTCATTTTTTTTCTTTCGGTTTATTCGGGATGCGGCCGTACACGTGTGTTCGGCGCGGCTGACAAATGTGCGCCGCGTCAGTCTCGCTCCATTTGATCTGCATCAGCACTGCCTGTTTTTATTTTATTTTTTTAGGGCTGCTGGAGATTTTATCGAAATAATGGTGCATAGTATCTTTTTTGTATATCTCTAGGATGTTGGGCTGCTGGAGATTTAATGGAAATAACTGTGCAAATCTTTTTTTTACTACTCTCCGATCCATATTAGTTGACTTGGATTTATCAAAATTTGGATGAACCTATATACTAAATAGTGTCCAGATTCATCTAAATCTAGCCAAATCCAAGTCAACTAATATTGTTCGGAGAGAGTACTATATATCCTCGGGATATTGGGCTGCTGGAGATTTAATCTAATTAACTATGTATATTTTTTTTTTATATCCATAGGATATTGGGCTGTTGGAGATTTAATCTAATTAACTATGTATATATTTTTTATATCCATAGGATATTTGGCTGCTGGAGATTTAATCTAATTATCTATGTATATATTTTTTATATCCATAGGATATTGGGCTGTTGGAGATTTAATCTAATTAACTATGTATATATATTTTTATATCCATAGGATATTGGGCTGTTGGAGAATTAATCTAATTAACTATGTATATATTTTTTTATATCCATAGGATATTGGGCTGTTGGAGATTTAATGGAAATAAGTGTGCTATGTGTACTATATATGGGAGTTAATACCATAAAACCACTGTTTATGTGCTAAATTTTTGAAAAACCAACACTTCACATTTTCATAGCAAAATGTGACCACTATTCTGCAAATTTTCTATAATTCACACTAAATTCAAATTAAACATGAATTGACACCGTTTCTAACTAGTGGGACCCAATTGTCAAGGCCTATTTGCTGAGGCGGACAGAGTTCCACTTAATAGCTCAATTAGAAAAAGCCAAATACACTAAAAAACAATCAACGAAAGGGCGATGTCCTCTCCTCTAGTGCGTCGTCGCTGCCTCCTCCCTGCTCCCGGCCGAGGGCCCGCTGTCGTCCAGCGCTTATAGCCGCCAAGCTCAGATGCTCATGCCCCCCCCTGGTGCTGCGCCGCCACCCCCTGCTACTCGCGGGAGCCCCCTATATTGTGTTGTCGTCGCCCCTTGTGCCCTAGGCATATTGGGATGCGGTCGCCCTTGTTCTTATAATCGCCATGGACATAGTTACTTTGAACTCCACCATGCTCAGTGAATAAAATCGAAAGCATAACCCAACCCCGCATACTTTGAGTCTCAACAAAAATAGTCATGTTTTGGATTTTCAGCACCACCGACGAGCACGGTGTTTCCTGGACAAGGAATACCAATCTAAACGTGACCATGGATGATCATGATGTTTGTAATTTAGAGGGTACCAATGATAACCATAGAGGCAAGTTCCCAAAATTACAAGGACAAATTTCAAAAGCGCACATATGAAATCTCCAATGATAGTCAGAAATTTGAGTACAAACGTAAATAGTCTCCCAAAATTTTCTCTCAAAATTTTATTCATTGAGCATGGTGGTGGAGTTCAAAGTAACTATGTCCATGGCGATTATAGGAACAAGGGGCGGTGATAACCCAATATGCCTAGGGAACAACAAGGGGCCATGACAACACAATATATGGGTCTCCCGCGAGCAGCAGGGGGTGGCGGAGCAGCACGGGGGCATGAGTGTCTGAGCGCGGCGGCTAAAATCGTTGGACGATAGCGGCCCTCGGCCGGGAGCAGGGAGGAGGCAGCGACGACGCGCTGGAGATCGCCCTTTCTTTGATTTTTTTCTTTTAGTGTATTTTGAATATTTTTTTAATTGAGCTAACAAGTGGAAATCTGTCCACCTCAGGAAATAGGCCTTGACAATCGGGTCCCACTAGACAGAAAACGGTGTCAATTCATGTTCAATTTGAATTTAGTGTGAATTGTACAAAATTTGCAGAATAGTGGTCACATGTTGCTATGAAAATGTGAAGTGTTGGTTTTTCAAAATTTTAGCACAAAAACGGTTGTTTTATGGTATTAACTCCGAGAATATATAGCACGGTGTTTCCTGGACAAGGAATAACAATCTAAACGTGACCATGGATGATCATGATGTTTGTAATTTAGATGGCACCAATGATAACCATAGAGGCAAGTTCCCAAAATTACAAGGACAAATTTCAAAAGCGTGCATATGAAATCTCCAGTGATAGTCAAAAATTTGAGTACAAACATAAATAGTCATGCTTTGTACTAATTTAGAGGGTAAGAGTGGCAAGCATAGATGTAAGTTCCCAAAAGTGAGATGTAATAATTGTATTGTGACTGTTCGGAAAAACGTACATGCATGTGAAATTTCGTCGAATTGATTTTGATGATAGGATGCTTAATTCACAAATGATTATACACTTTTTGTTGCCAGAGAGTGTGTCTCTCCCTACACATTTGCACAATTTTTTTTCTTAAGATGGCCGTGACATTGGTCAGCATGCATGCATGATGCGTGTGCCTACTGTGTCGGGCTCACCATATCTGCGTGAACAGGAGCAGTTGGGTAGTCCGCATGGCCAGGGCATTCCGGTTCGAGTTCGATCTATATGCTAGTCGTGCACGTGTGCTGGATTCCGCGTACGCAATGCGACGGGCAGGGGGTGCACTGTGGCGTACGTGTAATCTGCGACCTGGTTTTCTCCAACTTTTTCCCGTGACCTAGATAGTACAGTATATCAATCGTGAAGTACCACTATTCCCCTGTGTGCTACAGTACACTTTTATGGGGGGTGACCAGGACCGCCTATTTTTGTTGACGATGCCCCCGCTCCGTTTCAGTTTCAGCGCAGGCAGGGCTGCCACACTGTTCGGTGCTAGCTTTCCCTTTCTGTGCTTTGATTTGCTTCCCGTGTGTAGCTTTGGGTAATAGGCTTCTGACCCGTGCCTTAGTGACAGATTGGGATGTTCAAAGTTCCAATGAATTGAGACTCATGTTTACGGTATATATTTCCTCGTTTAGAAATATAAGATTTGATATATTAGTTTCACTAAGCAAAAACATCTTATATTTCTAAACGGAGAGTGTACTATGGAGTAGTCATACCGAAACTTCGGAACGAAGGGCGTACATGCGAATCATTGAGGTGAAGGCCACGTCACACTCCAAGGACACTTTTTGATCCATTGGGCTTTTGCAAAAAAAAAAAATGATTTTCTTTTAATTCCTAAGTTTGTCCGTCTGATTCATGTGGATGAAATCCTTGGATTTTTTTCAAAGGATTCATTTGCACTGAATCCTTTTGCTATATTTCCATTTTTTTCTCTTGGTGGCATGGTTTTTTTAATCCTATAATTCATGCGGACAACACGTGTGGTGTATTTTACATCTTCTCGCACCTGCCTATCGTGGCCACTATCATTGCACTAGTGGCTTCTTATCGTGATTCAGATCACTTGGGTGAGGTTTCCTCTCTTTGCTCAGTCTCCATCACCGTCGTTGAGCTCAGTAATGGTGGCCTAGCCTTGCCAAAAATGTTATTACTATAGGGTCGTTTCATAGCTCGTTCGATCGTGGCACCCTCTTGAAAGGTCACGTACGGTTTAATTCAGGTAAAATGTAAGTTGGAATCTAGTGGCGTCCTCTTTATTTTTTGTCATGTCCACCTAGAAAAGAGACGGCCATTAATTGGCACCGGAGATTTCACAATATGCTTATTAGCTATTTCGACAGTTTATTCGGAAAAGTCACCCCCAAATCGCGATGATCATGTACTATGCATGGAGAAGCCCATTTCGCCACCCTTGTCCTTAAATTGACAAGCTGGTCATACCATCTTGGTACTCACAACGTACGTCAGGGGGTCTCTCCACTTGTTGTGGTACACTGCTTGTTTTCCCCCTTCACGCCCAACCACTACACTTCCTTGCTCCTTACTACTTGTCTACGTACGGTTACTCTCAAACTGCTGATATGGGATATACCTGCCTGCATATAGAGCCATTTGGGCCAACTTTTCGTTTTCCCTTTCGAGAAATATACTACTATTTGTAACTTTTCTTGCCCTCTTTGGGTCTACATGGCAGCTGAGCCTTTCTTTCTCTCTCCAAAAATACAATGGATTCCATTTAATTTGTCCCTCTCGCGGGCCAAAACAAACCTCCACTATCGATCGGCACTGCTCACCCACTTTCCAAATGTGCACGATGTGTTTGCAGTGTCATGTGTGTTCTACTATTAGATGTGTTCAGTGCTTAGTGGATCGAGATGAGTGCGAACTAAAATGTTCATGCTTCTGAGTCCCACCATCTACTAGAAGCGTGTTCATGCATGTATTTGCAAATTAGTGGGAGTTCTGAATTCTTTCTTATAAATTCATTCTTACTAATCTATTGATAATTAGTAACAATAGTATAAATAATCTAAAAACTAATAAAATTATAAATAGGTTCTTGCACCACCTAGCGATGACTACGATTACTGGTGTAAGCCGAACACACGCTGTCACATTTGCCCCTTTCCCTCACTAGAACTGCGCAAACCTTGTCGTATTAGACCTTGTTGTAGTGGCGAGGGCCTAGAGGACGGAGTAGGAACAGCAAAGGTCAGGGATATCAGCACCACAACTGAGTGGGATGGAAACTTCCTAACCGTCATTCGGTAAGCCTCGCGGGCCTAGCCAGACCCAGACCAGGTGCGCAAAGCCGCCGCCATCGCGCCGCAATATGCCGGCTGATTGAGCCACCACCACCCAGTAGTTTTTGGCTCAAAGCCTACACCTCCAGGTAGCATCTTCGATGCCAACAGAACTGACAGCACGCCATGGCCTAGATAAGGCCTAGATTTTGTCCGAGCGGGTGCTACTTGCCTGCGCCGCTAACATGGCGCGTCTTCACTCTATAGAGAGCCAAGCAACGTCGAGGAGCACCCCCTCCCACCGAGTCAGGTCGCCGCTGGATGTACACGACACCTAGATCTGCGCGTGCTTCACCGAGAGGGTGGAAACGGAAGGCTGACGGGCATTTTGGGCAGTTGTTTGATCTTTCCTGAACTTACTTACGCATCCAAATTCTCTGAACACATAGCTTCACGTGCCCTTTACCGGCACTATACGCACCAGCGAAATGGAGATAGAGCGGGAAGGACCTCGTACTTATTTTAATATGTCGTGGCCGGCTCACTATCCCAAGAAAACACACCTACACGTGGACCGAAAGAGTCTACTCGGCGAATTCGCTTTGTTCGGTGTTCCCAGGGCGTTTCCGGGATCCTGGGAAGTCCGGACCAAAGTTGGCCTAAATGAAAAGAGGTTTCTGAGAACGCGACTGGGCCGAATTTCGGCGTCCGAACCTAATTTTCGCCCTAGGTTCGGCGTTTTGGGAAAGTGAGTGGAGATGCTCTCAGAGCCAACACCTCCAGGTAGCATCTTCGATGCCAACATAACTGATAGCACGCCATGGCCTAGATGAGGCCTAGATTTTGTCCGAGCGGGTGCTACTTGCCTGCGCCGCTAACAGGGCGCGTCTTCCCTCTATAGAGAGCCAACCAACGTCGAGGGGCACCCCCTCCCACCGAGTCAGGTCGCCGCTAGATGTACACGGCAACTAGATCCGACCCTCCTGCGTGTGCTTCACCGAGAGGGGAAAACGGAAGGCTGACGGGCATTTTGGGCAGTTGTTTGATCTTTCCTGAACTTACTTATGCATCCGAATTCTCTGAACACATAGCTTCACGTACCCTTTAGCAGCACTAGACGCACCATCGAAATGGAGATAGAGCGGGAAGGACCTCGTACTTATTTTAATATGTCGTCGCCGCCTCACCATCCCAAAGAAAACACACCTACACGTGAATAACGAATGTAGACAAATTTAAAACATTTTTTCTTGGCAAAGAGAAAGTCTATGAATGAGGTTTTTTTTTGTTTGGGCTGCCGTCGAGGGAGGGTGCCTGATAGTACGAAGAAGGCAGCGTTTCCTACGGGTGTCAGGTGCTCCGCACGCACCGGGCCGGCGGGGAAAGGTTCGGTATTCACGGTGAATGCGATGGATCCATGGCGCGTCCGGGCGGCGTGGGTGTCTTTTTTGGCTGGCTGGCTTGTTGTTTCTGGCTGGTGCGGATCCGGTCGATCATCCACGACCCTACTAGTAGTATTTGGCACCGGAAATGATAGACCTACGGATGAATTCATACGGAATCAAAACTACGGACTGACGTGCTGCTGTCTGGATGGATACAAGCCCTAAAATCACGGGAGTGACAAAAATATAAACAAATCCGGTGTTGCCATATCATCCCGTACAACCAGTCCGTAAAAATCCCTCCGTAACTGTAGCATTACTGTATCAACAATGCTACACCTACGGAATTGTTTTACGGACTAACCTTACGGACAAGACGTGGGGTCCTAAGATTGGGAAAACAAGTTGTAGCGGTTCTAAACAAATCTTTTCTAACAAATATGAGAGTCACACGTCATCCCGTAACAAAAATCCGTAAGATTCTTCCCGTAGACGTAGCATTATTGTTACTGTATTTGGCACTACAGTAGCTGGGACTCGATGCGACGCGAGGCTGGTCCGCCGCACTCGGCAAGTTACGTGGATGGACCTCGCGCAGAATATGGCACGTTACGTGGATGGACCTCCCGCTGGCTCATCATCCGGCCTAGCTCTCTCCACTGTCATCGTAGCGTACCTACGCCAGGCCCACCTGCAGAGCCACTCACTGACTGCCCGTCCGTCCGTTCCAAGGATGGGATGCAGATCAAACAAAACGGATCCATATGTTAGCTCTTGCCGATACTTTTTGACATGCCGTGTATAATACCTGCGTACGTGCGCATCAGACCGGCCGGCCGTTGCCCTCGCCGCGTCACCGGCGGATATGCTGTCTTGGCGGTGGCGCGCGAGCGCGGTTAGTCGGCGGTGGTGTTACCGTGCACACGCGAAACAACGGCTGGGCGAGCGATCGAGAGGATGCACGACATGCCGAAACCAAGAGCAACGGAGTATTAATAACAAGATAAAAAAAAAACACGGTCGTTAATCGAGCCAACTAATCGTCATCACGCGACAAGCGTATGCACGGCAATGCATGCATGTGACGCTCCTGCTCCAAAAACATGCAATACTAGTAGTAGTATAATAAAATCGTCTGGAATACGTATTGCTCGTTATTTATTCACGTACGTACTCCAGTTTAATTGTATTTATTTGGGAAGTTGATCCGGTAGATATTAGCTAGTGCAGCTACTCAACCACGATCATCGATCAGACGTCCCCCGCGTCACTTGCACTTTCCGTCCGTCGGAACACATTTGGCACCTACTCCCTCCGTTTCAAAATATAAGATGTTTTAGGTTTGTAAAAAAAATTACCTACACTTTTTTTAGTGTGTAGATTCGCTCCAATCCTAAGTGAACCTACATACTAAAACTAGTCTAGATACATTATATTGTTAAACGGAGGGAGTACGTCAAATCAGAGACCAATATCTGGTCAGAGCTGTGCTTTTTCAAACGACGGCCGGGGCCTTATTGTAAAGCGTTCACCTAGCTAGTGGTATAATAATCATTTTAAATTCAAACTTTCCTCAATGATTTGGATGAACGATCGACGACAGGCGCGCCGTACAGGCCAGGAGACGAGACAAGAAAGACATCGATCTCACACACGATCGAGACCAAACCACCCTTGCCAAAACAAAGAAACGCGCGCGTACTAGAACAAATTAAAATTATTAGGGGAATAATCAACACACAAGATACTATATGATCGATCGAGACGGTGAGACTGCTGGCCTGGACATCATGCGTGAGAACCCATGATTGCTTGACCGCGAGCTTTGTGCTTATAATGGATTTTGGAGGGCCTGGTGGGTTTGAATTATTAGCGCGAGCAATCAAGGCTCCTATAGTTCCTCAGTGAAAACATAACCGAAACACGTGTTGTGTTTTTTTCTTTCAAGTTCTTGCGTGTTCAGTAACGACCATGCGGAAGTGAAATCGGTCCCCTTTTTTTTCCCCGGTAGCTAGGTGTTCTCACCTTGTAGTAACTTATACGGGGTAAATTGCTTAATATGAAGAGAGTCGTGTTGCTTGGTGCAAACTAGTTTATCCTTCCATCCACTAATGTACACTAAGACCTTCTACATATTGGTCTGGTTTTACCCGTAAAAAAAAGACCTTCTACATATTACAAACTAGACTAGATTCACACTAGAATGGATAAACCTAAATAAGAAATACGTCTAGGTACATTTATTTCTAAGAAAAGTTAAAAGGTCTTACATTAATTAGTGGACGGAGGGAGTAGTAGCAGTATTGTTTTGCCCACTCCCCCGACCGTGGAAATGTAAAATGTTGTGGTGGTGGTTTCGGGCAATTTAGTAATTTAGAGGGTAACAATGGTAACCCTATATATAATAAAAGGCCCGTGAACTAGATATATACATATTGCTCGTTTATTCACGTAGATTGATCATTTATTTGGGAAGTTGATGCGGTGGATAGTGCCACTCAACCGCTAGCTCGCAATCGATCAGATGTCACGCCTCACGCGTCACTTGCACTTTCCGTCGGAACACATTTGCCACCTACGTCGAAGACCAGTAAGGTATTACATATATATAAAGACATCTCACACACCAAGAAAAACACACGATTGATCGAGACCGACGACCCTTGCGAAAACAAAGCAACGCGCGCGTACTAAACCAAATTAAAATTAGGGGAATAATCAACAGTTCAACACACAAGATACTATATGATCGATCGAGAGATGGTGAGACTGCCGATGATTGCTTGACCGCGAGCTTTGTACTATAATGGATTTTGGAGGGCCCCCTGGGTTTGAATTATTAGCGCGAGCAATCAAGGCTCATTGTTCCTCGGCGAAAGAGATGACCGAAACACGTGTTGTGTTGTTTTCCTTTCAAGTTCTTGCGTAGTACGTGTTAAGTAACGACCACGTGGAAGTAAAATCGGTGTCCTCACCTTGTAACTTATACGGGGTAAATTGCTAGCTAAAGGAAGAGTCGTGTTGCTTGGTGCAAACTTGTTAGCAATGTTGTTTTGCGACTCACCCGGCCGTTGAAATGTACAATGTGATGGTTTCGGTCAATTTAATAATTTAGAGAGTAACAATGGTAACCCTATATATGTAGTAAGTTCCTCTAGAGGATACTTTTTTTTTCTCTTTTGTGATTGTTGTTTTGCGAGCTACTGCTACTATAATGTAGCTTTAGATTGCTTTAAGAGTTAAGACAACGTTACGTGTATTTTTGTTCTTAACTCACAAATGATTGTACTTTTTGTTGCAAGACAAACGTGAGAGTATGTCTCTCCCTACCTCATATGCACAATTTTTCTCTTTTACGATGGCCATGCGAGTATGTCTCTCCCTACCTCATATGACCACATCGGTCAGCATGCATGACGCGTGCGCCTACTCTGTCGGCCTCACCATATCTGCGTGAACAGGAGCAGTTGGGTCGTTGCACGAGCCGGTCTATCCCATCTCGCGTCCGCATGGCCAGGGCATTCCAGTTCAAAGATCGCTGTGGCGTGCACGTGTGCTGTACTCCGTGCACGTACGAGGGCTAGGGACCTGGTTTTCTCAAACTTTTTCCCGTGAACTAGATATAGTAATATATCTATCGTGGAGTGATATTCCTGTGCTACAGTGCTTTTATGGGGCGACCAGGACCGCCTATTTTTGTTGACGATGTTCCCTTTTCCGTTTTATCGCACGCAGGGCAGCTACACTGCTCGGTGCTTTCTTTTTCTGTAGTATTTTCATTTGCTTTCTCTGTGTAGCTTTGGGTAGGCTTTTGGTCTGAGCTGTGACTCCGTGGAGAGTGTGAGAGATGTTCAAACCGCAAAGTTCTGATGAAATTATGTACTCGCTCCGACCCATATTATTTGACTTGGATTTGTTTAGATTTATATGAATCTAGACACCATTTAGTATGTAGGTTCATCCAAATTTTGACAAATCCACGTCAACTAATATGGGTCGCAGGGAGTACTTACATGTATTGTCATGTTGGAACTTTCGAACGCAAAGGCGTATCCGAGAGGGTGGAGGCCACATCACACTCCAAGCATGGCTTTCAGAGAATCTAGGTTTTTAGACCAACCACACTGTGGTACCGATTCAATGAAAAAAGCAGTTTTGGTTTGAATCGGCATAAAATCTCAGCAGTGTATGGACCCGGCGCAAACAGTTAGATGGGACCCAGGTGAAATTTAAATAAACTCCAATTTGTATCTTTTCCGTCTGTTCACGCATCTGTGCTCTTGATTTCTAGAATAGAATATTGTAGTTTATAGCTATGAATCGAACCAACAATGGGAACCGCTTTTGTTGTCAGAAGCGATGAATCGATGCCCCACACCGTATTGAACCGGTTCAAAGTCTAGTTTGAATCAATTTGCTGCAACGGTGTGGCTGGTCTTAAGGAACATTTCCTTCGTTGGTCTTGATTCACGA
Source organism: Avena atlantica (assembly GCA_910589765.1). NCBI lineage: Eukaryota > Viridiplantae > Streptophyta > Magnoliopsida > Poales > Poaceae > Avena > Avena atlantica. The sequence continues at coordinate 490,954,813 of OU342733.1, read as the reverse complement.
GGCACTGGAATGCTCAGAATTTTTCCCAAGGAAAAATCGTTCGCGCCCTGTTTGCTAAAGAGAATTATCCATCCTCCCAAACCCTCTTGCCACAATTCCTTTGTTTACTAGTGGTATCAAACAAATTTCCATCCCGATTCATGCGGCTTTTCAATCAGGCACGATTCACAGGGACATGCCACTTTAACCTTGTGTTTCCTGCAATTATACAATTCAAAGTGGCCTTAAATACAATGTAAACAACAATGACTCGAATACAATTCAAAGAGTACACTTTACGCTTTGCCCTGCCTATCGTCGCCATTATCAGTTTGCTAGTGGCTTCGTATCGCGATTGGAACCACTTGAGCGAGGTTTCCTCTTTTCGCCCTACCTCCATCCCAGATGAGCGCATCAGCGCCAAAATATTTATTACAGGGACAAAGCTATAGCATTGTTTCATTGCTCGTTGAATAGAATAAGAAAGAGTGAATGACACACTTAAGCTCACAACTTAACTTAGTAAGAGAAAGTTCTTGGAATGTATTCACGGTTGATTTTTCTTGTAATTTTGTTTGAGCGTGAACTTTTCTTGTTGTGTCCACCTAGAAAAGAGAAGGCTATTTTCACTGGAAATTTCACTGTATTCTTATTACTAGTTATTTCAGGTTGAAGAAACCCATTTTGACACACTTCTCCATAAATTGACAAGTTGATCATGCCATCTTGGTGCACACAAACGTCAGGGTCTCTCCACATGTTGTGGTACTTGTCTTGCCCTTTACACCCAACCACCACGGTTGCTTGCTCCTGATACTTGTCTACGGTTACTTTCAAACTCCACATCTGGTATATACCTGCATATATATAGACCATTCATGCCAACTTTTTTTTTCCTTGAGAGAAAGATCCAACTATTTTCGTTTTTAAAAAAAATAAACTATTTGTACTACCTTTTGTGCCCTCTTTTGGTATATATGGCAGCTTAGCCTTTCTTTTTCCAAAAATACAATGGCTTCGACTTGTCCCTCTCGTGGGCCTAAACACCACCATCGATCACCACTGCTTACCTGGAGCGACTTTCTAAGTGCGTTCTATTGGTAGATCTTCATAGTAGTGCTTTTAATTACTAGTGGATCGTGATGAGTATACCAACTAAAATGTTCATGCTCCTGTGTTCCACCATCTACTACTAGAAGAGTGTACATTTGTCCATGTCCATGTATGTTCCAAAAAATATGGTTTTTATTGTTAGTTAACACAGAAGACGACGGCTATCTTGAAGGAAGAAAAACGATTATTTATGGCATGTAAGTTTGTAGTACTCAGCTTTGCTCTAATTTACGCCAACTTGTGGTATTTCTCCTTAACTTGCAAACGATCCCTTTTCTTTGTAGTACCAAACTATATTCCACTTGTATGTGTGCCTGCAAATCCTTGGTACGTAGTATAATTTTATTTAACAATGTCGCCAAGTCACAAATATATCGTAATTAGCTAGTGATAATACATTGATCCTTTGATCATCAGAGAAATTTGGCCATTTGTTTCCCAACCAAAAGCGGTATATATCCGCGCACATGCATAGACGCGTGACCCGTACCTACACGGCCACTTGGACGTACGGTACCCTCTTCTCTCCCGTCGCCGTCGGGTCGATCGGTCCATATGTCCAAAACTTTCCGGTTCGAGAGATGATCGATGCATGTGTCGTGCACGTGTGTATCGGACTCCCCATACATAATGCCGAGGGCAGGGGACACTACTGCGGCGTGTGATATGTGAGTTAGCTATATTTTTCATATTTTTTTCGCAAACTAGTAGAATACTCGTACCGTTCGGTTTTAGTGTACGTTGCAAAAAATATAGATGACACTGACATTGAGTAGGCGCACATGCGTCAGTTGTGTGGGCTACCTACAGTGTGCTGTTCTGGAGCGACCAGACCACCGATCGCCTACCATTTTAGTGGACCATGTCCCCTTCTTTCCGTTTTATCGCAGGCAGGCAGGCAGCTACAGTGACCCACGCTGCCTTTCCTTCTTCCTAACTAAACCCTTGTTGTGAGTAGGTTTGGGCAGCTACGTACCCAATGCGTAAATTCGGTGACATATATAAGTAGGGGTGCTCACAATTTCAACGACGAGAGGTGTGTGTTTGTATGCCCGATTGGAAATTTTGGAACCAATTAGTAGGTCTCACACATGGAAATCCATATGAGCGGCCAGGTCACGTTCCAACTTACTACAATGTGAGGGACCAGACCATGTCCCAAATTCCAACAGGTAGTGGACACGGCGTCAGCGTCTTTCCCACTCGTTCTGGAAGTGGCTTCAGCGCAGCAGTGAGCTAGTGCCAGGAAAAACCGGCGTCGGCGGCGGTTGGGAGAGCATGCATGCAGAAGCTGTGCAAGTGCGTGGGATTTCAACAAGTGGCCGTCGCTACATATTGGCCCACTAGCGCGCACACCAGTCTCTGCTTAGGCTGCGAAAGGTGTTTGTTGGGAAAATCCATCGGCATGCCCCCCTGTACGTCGAGGTGATTGATACAAGTTTCTGTAGCGGAAGAAGGCGGCGTTCTAGGTGCTCCGCCGGCGGGGGGAGGTCAATCTTGATGGTGTGTGGGTGCGGCGAGCGCGGAGGATGCCGATTGACCTCGCTCAAGATTGCCATGGATCCGTGGCGTTTCCGCGCACCTCCCCGGCCGATGGGGGAAGGTCAGTCGTCGTGGTGTGTGGGTATGTGGGGTCTTTGCTTTAAGGTCATGTCGGGCCTCAAGATCAACTTTGATAAGAGTGAAGTGATGGTGTTGGGTTACTCCGATGCAGATTAGCAGAGGATCGCGGATAACCTAAACTGTCGGTTGGCGCTCTTCCCCCTTAATTACCTTGGGATGCCTGTGAGGGACGGACACCAGGATCATGATTAGGGACCTGGAGCTCCTTATGGGTCGGGTTAAGGTGAAATCCGAACCTTGGCAAGGGCGGTTTACCTCCAAAGGAAGTAAGACCATCCTGGAAGGGATCCATGCTAACTTCGATAAGGAGCTATCCCGGTTCTTCTGTATGGCCAATGATGGCCACCAAAAATACCATATGGTAAAATTGGCTGACATTTGCACCCCTAGAGATCTGGGGGTGCTTAGGTATTATGTCCTCCCGTCACATGAATGTGGCGTTGATGCTTAGATGGTTGTCGAGGATTCTGAAGGATGATGTAGGCCTCTCATTACATCTAATAAAAGCTAAGTACCTCCAGGGACGGCCGCTGCTGGCTTGTGAACGTCGGGAGGGATCTTAGTTTTGGAGAGCCATCCAGGACATCAAGCCAGCGATACGGAAAGGGTCATCCATATCCATAGGCGATGGGAGGGATACTCTGTTCTGACTAGACCCATGGCGCGGAGATCGCCCTTTGCGTCACGAGGTTCCTGAGCTATTTGCCATCTGTGCAGACCCCATGCCCCTAGTAGAGGAGGCTTGGCAGGACGGGGTTTGGCAGGTTGCATCTCGGCGGAACCTTGGGTAGGCCGAGAGGGTATATTGGGATGAGCCGAGGGACAGCCTAGCGTTGTCCCTGGCTCAGGCCCCGTATACTCCTTCTTTGAGGTTGGCCCATTCGTGGACATTTTCGGTTAGTTCGGCATACAAGGCACTATTTAGTGGGCCCTCGATGCCGTGGGTCAATACACTCTGGAAGGCTTCCCTACCCCTGAAGCTTAAAAATTTTGTTTGGCAGTTGTTGCGAGACCGGATACCCTCGGGTATGGAGGTGGCCAAGTGGCATGGCCCTGGCAACGGCCTATGCCCTTTGTGTGTGGTCCCGAAAACGGGCACGCATATTTTTTTTACCTGTCCTACTGCTCGCTTCCTATGGAACTTCATCCACGAGGCCCTGGGGCTACGTGGCAGGTGATGAGGTTTTGACTCGTCAATGCCCATTGTTATGGACTTGGGTTTTGGAGAAGATGGGGATGCTAGAGATCGTGGAACGGTTAACAGACAAGCAACCAGGGGACACGAGATTTACCCAGGATCAGGCCCCCGGAGGGAAAACCCTACTCCTGCTTGTCTGCTCTTGATTACGGTGGAACCGAAGGTTACAGGGGTGCGCAGATTCGATCTGGCGTGGTGGTGTGTATGCGAAAGTATGAGTCGACAGATCTAGGTCGTGCCCTCCTGGCCTTTATATAGACTTAGGCAGGTCCCGGGCATAGTCCTAGTCGGTTACAGGTTCTAGGGTTTTACCCCTTTGAATTTCCTATCTACTCTAGTCTTGCTCTCCAAGGATCCGAAGGCGTCATGGGCCTGGGCCACCCGAAAGTCTTCATGGGTCGGCGTACATCCGCCGTGGGCCTTCCTTGGGCTGGACTAGGTATGCTGAGGTCGGGTACCCGTAGGGTATATCCATGTCAGTAGCCCCCGAGTGTTCAGTCGAATCGTAGATTCGGCTGAGGACTCTTCAATCTTTCGGGTGCAGCTGTTTAGGAGTAGAATTCCAGTAATTTTCAAATGATGTACCCAACGCGTCCGTCAGGATCTTCATCGCGCCTGCTGGCACGGATTATTACTAGCAGAGCGTAGTCGTGTGCGTTGCCAGGCCATCAGATGGTATCTGTAGGTCTTATCTTTGTATCGCAGACACAACATCCAAAATTTTATCACCGCGGAGGTGTTTCGGGTGGCCAAGAAGGATGTTACTCACTTAGCGTTGACTGGGGCAGAGTTGCCGAAAAGTTTTTGCATGCTGATCCGAAGGATTGCAGTCGAAGAATTCATAGGGTGCGCGACCAGCGCTCCCTATGGGAGTAGCCCCCGAGTGTCTGTTCGAGTCGTAGACTCGAGCGGAGACTTTAATTCAGCCGTTTGTTCGACTTAGGGTCCGTAGGACACAAATTTTTCGGATGCTTGAATCCATCCTCCCTATGGGAGTAGCCCCCGAGTCCGTAGTGGAGTCGTAGACTCGGCGTAGGACTCGAAGATCTTGTGTGTACGCGACCAGCGCTCTAGTTTGGAGTAACCCCTGAGTGTCTAGCGGAGTCGTAGACTCGGGCAGAGACTCGAGTATTGTATCTTGTAGACGCAGTCGACAATCTCGTGGGCATACCGCTGACCCGGAAGTACATCGGGTGCGCGACCAGCGCTCCTGATAGGAGTAGCCCCCGAGTGTCTAGTCGAGTCGCAGACTCGAGTGGAGACTCATGTGAGGAGAAACCACTGACCCGGAAGTCCATCGAGTCAGCTTCGCGCCTGTGTAGCATCAAGTGATGCAACCATCCGAGGAGGGTTTCGACTCGGGCCTTGAGTTTATGGCGTAGCCAGTTGCTTTGTCGACTCCTGTTGGAGGACCCGATACAATAGCGAGATGTAATTCAACGTTCCTGTAGGCTGCAGAAAACATATAAAATTGTAAAGTACTTGTATCTTGTAAAAAAATATTTGCCTTTCGGCTTGTATAGTGAGATTCTGGTGCCGATCGAGTCGACACTTTTGCACTGTTTGCTAGGCCTTTTCGTTAGCCTGATTACCCTTAGTCTCAGTACCTTGCCGAGGCACTCAAAGTTCAAGGATTCGACGATCAGGCAGAATCAGCTACTCGGGCTGTTGCGTTCGAGGTGCTCGAGTGCGTGGAGCCGATGGCACATTAGGTTACTCGAAGAGGGCACAACCCCCGAGTGTTTCGAGTGCGATTTAAAGTAAGAAAGAAAATCAACTCTGAATGATGAACTTAGCTTTGTTTGTTGTCGATGAGGTGAACGGGTCGCGAGAGCCAACGCAACCGGCAGATCGCGATCACGAGAGCCAATACGACCTACGGGTCGCGGTCGCGGGAGTCGAAGGAGCCCCGAGTCATGGTCGCTGAAGCCGATGCGGCCAGTTGCCGCAATCGAAGATCGCGCCGGGTCGCCGCATCCGAAAAGATGCAGCGGATCACCGCAGTCGAAGGCCGCAGCGGGTCACCAGTGTCGAAGACTCGACGGGTCACGCGACGGAGTCGCCGCAGCCCCCGGGCGTGGAGTTGATATGGTCGATGTAGCCGAGGTGGCGTTCGAGAGCCTATGTGACGGACCGGAGTCGACGCGGCAGTGGAACTCTGTAGCTCATTCTGGCAATGGGTCTTGCGACGGAGTCGGCGTGGCGGACGTGTAGTCGAGGTCGATGGAGTCATGTGGATGATGTAGTCGATACGATGGCGAGTGGCGCGACGGTCGAGTAGTACACGCATCAAAGTCGACGCAGCCCTCGAGTGTGGCGCTGGCGGTGAAGGGATCATATGAGCTCGAACATCCGGTTGATGCTGGTGCAAACGCGGACTTCGTTGATCCATAAATTGTTGATTCTTCCATCTTGTTCCCGTGATCCGATGGATTCAAGTATTTGTGAATGCATAGGTCTGCATGCGGTCAGGTCGTGAGTTTATCCACTGTAGAGGTCGTGAGTTCCTCCAGCTTGGAATACCGGGCACTGCGCCGTAACGCTTGTTTCGATCCGATCTTGTATGCATCAATGGATTAATTCACGATCGTGTGCCATGTCCGCCTCCAAAGATTCTCCAGGATTAGGCTTCAAGCTCTCGGTTTAGCAGTGGACACAACTACGATTGTGCAGAGGGCATAGTTGTTGTTGAGCTCTCGATCGCGTGCTTGGTGCCGATAAATTTAGCGGCGAGGATGTTGATGACAAAGCTCAGCGCGTCCGCGCAGATAAATCTATCGGATGTGATCTGACGCCTCTTGATGATGAGGGATCTGAAGTAGATCTTCTTGCCAGAAGTCGACAAATTGTAGATCGCAGGTGATGGGACCGTCACGACCGCACAATCAGCGTCCCCAGTTCCCACAGACGGCGCCAATTGACGAGGTTTCGACTCGTCAATGCCCATTGTTATGGACTTGGGTTTTGAGAAGATGGGGATGCTGGAGATCGTGGAACGGTTAACAGACAAGCAACCAGGGGACACGAGATTTACCCAGGTTCAGACCCCCGGAGGGAAAACCCTACTCCTGCTTGTCTGCTCTTGATTACGGCGGAACCGAAGGTTACAGGGGTGCGCAGATTCGATCTGGCGTGGTGGTGTGTATGCGAAAGTATGAGTCGACAGATCTAGGTCGTGCCCTCCTGGCCTTTATATAGAGTTAGGCAGGTCCCGGGCATAGTCCTAGTCGGTTACAGGTTCTAAGGTTTTTCCTCCTTTGAATTTCCTATCTACTCTAGTCTTGCTCTCCAAGGATCCGAAGGCGTCATGGGCCTGGGTCACCCGAAAGTCTTCATGGGTCGGCGTACATCCGCCGTGGGCCTTCCTTGGGCTGGACTAGGTATGCTGAGGTCGGATACCCGTAAGGTATATCCATGTCAGTAGGCCTCAGACCTGGGGGAGTTCTTGGAAGACCGCGGGCTTGCTACTTCGTCTGGCCGATGAGGGCTTCTTCTGGTGGTATATGTGCTTTGTATCTGTGTGTGTGTGCACCTGTGCCTGATCCAGGCTTGGTGGTGACTCTGCGCGTTATTTATAAAGCTGAGCGTGAGCGTGTTTCGAGAAGACAGCCACTACAGGACTGGAAAGCTACGCCGACGGCCGGTCGATACGCCGACGGCCAAACGTCGGGGCCGTCGGCGTAGCCATCGTCTAGGCCAGCCCCGCCAAGCAGCCGTCGGCGTAAAATTGCCCTCGGCATATTCTATGCTACGCCGACGGCTGCCCTCGGCGTAGCTATTTTTTATTTTATCTCATTAAACTTTGAAAAATCATAACTAAATCATTCTAATTCGGAAAAATACAAATAATATATCAAAATTTGCAGAAAAATAAGACCTATCTATCTACACTTAAATATTACACATTTATAAATAAAAATTAAGTAAAATATAAAACATTATATATAGTTTAAAACGGGCATCAAAAATTCAAAAACGATCGAAACAATGCGAAACCTTCGCCTGGTGTTATATTATGTGACATAGTTAGAAGGAAAAATATTAAACTTGGTATATTAATTATGTCTCAAAGAAACCTTCACAAAATGAACTATCTCATTCGAGGTTTCTTGGCTTTCGGGTCAAATGACCAATGTTATGGCTAGAATCAAGACATAGTTTGTGATAATGTGCCCATATTGTGCATACACATGCATCATGGGATGGCGAACAATGTTGCAGGAGGAAGTTTTCCTTTTCGTCGCACCAAAAAGCCATTTTCCATTTTTCGAGCATAAAAAACGGACGGTTTTGTGAAGCAACCACCAAATGGCTAATTCAAAATACTACCACAACATTTTACAAAAATACTATACCACCTTATATGGATAATGTCCCAACAGGGGGATCCGAAACCTTTCCGTCCACCTTTGGTGAAAAAGACAAATTCCTGCCGAATCGGCAGGAAGTGGGTCAGATATGAACTACAGGTACATGATCCGATGCTCATGTTTTTTTACAAAAATCATTTTTAGGTTCACAATATGTTATTTTATCAAAGATCTAATGAAAGTTTAGCGAGGCTCGGCCCCGAGCTAAGAATCTTTATGTCCGCCGTTCGAAAAGTTTAACGATAGTTTAAAACGGGCATAAAAATTTGAAAAATGATCGAAACAATGCGAAACCTTCGCGTGGTGTCATATTATGTGACATATTTATAAGGAAAAATAGCAAACTTGATATATTGATTATGTCTCAAAAAACCCTTCACAAAATGACCTATCTCATTCGAGGTTTCTTGGCTTTCGGGTCAAATGACCAATGTTATGGCTAGAATCAAGGTATAGTTTGTGATTAGTTGATATGGATATCATATTTGGATTCCTCTCATTTTTTGATCAATTTAAACATATTATTTGTTGAATTTCGATTTACAGATTTAAAGATATTAATTTCTATATTAAATAGAAAAATACAAAAAAATAAAATTATTATATTTTTATTTGAATTCAATAATATTTTTACTTACTTATTAATATTTACTTAAATAATTGTTTGTAATTTCAAAAAATACAAACATGTGACATGATGATATAAGAGTTAATAGGATTGATATCATAGTATTGACACCAATGTATGAATTATTTTGCGGAAAGGGATTCTGAAGGAACGAGGATGTTAAGCGTGCTGAAGCTGGAGTATTATTAGGATGGGTGACCTGCTGGGAAGTTTGACTATGACTGAAATTTAATCAAATAGTAAGTATAATTAGTGTTAAAAATGTTTAAAGTAGGAGATTAACAAGTGAAACAATTCAAAGAATAAAAAAATTGAGAAAAAAAATAAAAAAATATTATTTTTCAAAAAAAAAATATTTTTGCAGCCGGTCGACAGGCTATGCCGACAGCCGCTACGCCGACTGCAAAGCCCTCGGCGTAGCATACGCCGACGGCATTTTGATACGCCGACGGCTTGAGTGTGCTCCGCCGAGGGAAATCTTTGCCGAGGAGGCTACGTCATGGTACGCCGAGGGCATATTGCGTGCGTGTCCCTAGTGAGCAGGTGAATCCGATGGATATGGATCGGGATCCATGGCGCGCGCGGGTGGCGTGGGGTGTCTTTTCTGGTTGGTTGGTACCTATTCTAGCTAGTGCGGATCCCCACCAGGCACGACCGTATTTGGCACGTTACGTAGACCGTAGCAGGCGAGGCTGAATGAGAAGCGCATCCACGTTCGCCGAGCCGCTATCGGAGCGCTCGGGCTGCGCTGCTGCTGAGGATGGCTCTGGATTCTGGACCTGGGTCGCTGCCATTTCCGTCACCGCCTCCTCGCCTTTCCGCACGTCGGTCGCTGTACCGCTCACTAGTCATGCAGGGCAAAATGGATCCAGCTAGGTTAGCTTGCAGATGATTTTAACTTGTCGTCTATGTGTATACAGTACTACACTAAAATCGTCTGGAATTCATACTCGTTTATTTGTGTAGCTTAATCATTTATAGTAATCAACCGCTCGATAGTGCGTGCCAGCCAGCACTCAACCGCTCGCGCGTCACTCGTACTTTCAGTCCGAACACATGTGGCAAAGACAAGTGCATACATACATTTTTAACAGACGATTTTATACGCGAAGGAACCGTGCACCCCTTCCAGGAGGAGATACATCCCCATGATATACATCGGTAAGCTGGACAGACAGGCATCAATCAGGACCGTCTTGCTCCCTTTGGAAGTGAATCTACCATACCAAGGTTCGGACTTGGCCCGAACCCGGCCAACTAGGGGCTCTAGGTCTCTGATAAGAATCCTAGAAGCCCGGACCGACATCCCCAGGTAAGTGAGGGGGAAGGAGGTCAACCGACAATTGAGGTTGTCGGCTATCCTCTGCTGGTCCTCAGGCGAGAAGCCGAGAGCTATGACCTCACTCTTATCGAAGTTGATCCTCAGGCCGGACATCTCCTGAAAGCAGAGTAGGAGAAACTTCAGGTTGATAATGTCCCGGTCCAAACCCTTCACCATGATTATCGTGTAATCCGCATTACTGTAGGTGGGTGACACCCCCCCCCCCCCCCCCCCCCCCCCCCGGGATAAGGTGGCCAACCACACCAGAGATGTGACCGGCGGCCTTAACCTTCTCTAGGATTTCCGCGAACGCGTCTACCGCCGCATTAAAGAGGAGGGGGGAGAGGGGGTCTCCTTGCGTCACTCGTACTTTCAGTCCGAACACATATGGCAACTACGTCAAAGACAAGTGCATACATACATCTGGTCAGAGCTGTGCTTTTTCAAATGACGGCCCGGGCATTTTACTATAAAGCGCACACCTAGCTAGTACAGTAATCGTTTTAAATTCGAACATTTGCTTAATGATTTGGATTCGCGCCGACCGGCCGGCGCCGTACAGGGCCAGGAGAGGAGAGACAAGAAAGACAACATCTCACGCGCCAAGAAAACACACGATCGAGACCGACGACCGTACGTTGCCAAAACAAAGCAACGCGCGCGTACTAAAAGGAATCAACATAGTATGATCAATGATCGAGATGATGACGACCGCTGGACATGTGAGCGGCTTGCTTGACCGGGCTTTGTCAAATTCATCTCGTGTATGAATCTTACGGGGGACTTTGAATTTTTAACGCAAGCAATCAAGGCTGGTGGCTTAATTAGGTGAAAGAGATGGTCGAAACACGCGTCGTCGCTGTGCATTTTTTCAAATTACTGCGTGTTCAGTAACAACAACCCATGGCCGTGTGAAGGAAGGTCGGTCCTCTATCTATTCCCAGCAGGAGTTTTCCTAATGAATACACCTCCTGCAGAGTTGAAACACTTCTGCTTCGGTGCTCCTCCCTATCTAAATTTTAAACACAACAATGGCTGAGATTGTTCCATACCCCTTCATAACTAGGAGCATAATGGTCCTTAACAAATTAATAACGAATAATTAATTCCTATTTGTAGCCTATATAACCCATACGTATCCATATACGTATGTAATTTGTATATCGTGGTGTGCCTGTCCCTTACGATTCATGGCGGCTCTATCCTTCTCGGCGGCGAGCGATGGCACACACTTGGCTGCCGGCGAGTAGTAATTGCCTCCCATAAGTATCGAGCTTCGCTGTCGTCATAGGTATGGATCAACATGAATTCAATCCTCTAATTGCGCGCATAATGGTTTAGAATTGAGCTAGCGTCGAATTCGGTGCAAGGTAGAAGGGGAGGGACGATCAAAGTGTAAACTGCGCCGCTGGCTTTCCTTCGCATCTTGCGGCGGCCAAGTCCTCATCCTCGTCCTCACATGCGTCTATCAGGACGCTTATGGCAAGAACAACGGATAGTTAGATCGATCCCTATATAGGAATACATGGATATAAACATCTATAATACTTTTTCCATACCGGTTTATTGGACTAACACGGAGTCCAAGAAATATGTTTGACTACATATTTGACCAACAAAATATGAATCATATGTCACAAAAATTATGTCACTGGAGAGAGCTTTTAAATATCAATCCAATGATATAATTTTGATGGCATATAACTCATGTTTTATTAATAAATTTTATGGTCAATTTTTTCTTGAACTCCGTGTTAGCCCAATAAACCAGTATGGAGGTAGTACTGGTTTAAGTTTGGATCTAGACAACCAATAAAATTTATAGGGTATTAAAAATTAATTAATGATAAAAGACCAAATTGCCCATTTAAGTGTTTGGGAAGGGAGGAGCACTAAAGCAATAGGGGTTCGGAACAATCTCAGCTGTTGTTGTGTTTAAAATTTAGATAGGGAGGAGCACCGAAGCAGAAGTGGGTTGCAATAATATCTTATATTGTGGGACGGATGGAGTATATATACTATGGTTCAATAGTGTCAATATCATATGGATTGTGATGCTTCCAGCCTTGTTTATCATGATTGCGCGATAGGAGATCGGAGCCAGTCTTTGGTGACATTCGGTCAACGAATTTTGTTTTTATTGCTGCTCTTTTAGTTTACTTTGTCAGATCATTGATCTATTAATTTATAATTTTATATGATTCCAAGAGATGTAGTCTTGTCCATATGGTTAGGGAGCTCTCACTAGTTCACATGGCCACCCGTGGTCCTTTCTATTATTTTCATGGTGATATGTCAGTTCAGCCAACTCTCCTCTATACTATACAAGTAGGTATGTCTATCAATCCGTACTTGCAGCAACCACATTAACGTAATCCTATGAATAGTCTAGTAAGCTAATTCTCATGTGGAACATGCTCTTGTGTTAAATAGTACTCATGATAAGTATCATGCAGGCTCATGTCACGTGCACCAGAACACTACCACACAGTAAGGAACTGCTGAACATAGCTAATCTGATTCCTCATGGGGTATAGTAAATGTGGAAGACGAGGTCTCGTCTCAGTGGCGTTTACTTTACTTTTAAGTCCTATCATGTGCAGATGTTAATCACTCGGCACAACCATGAACTTTTCTTCAAGGACTTCATGTTTGGTCTTTGATGTGAGGCGCACATTTGTGTGAGCATGTCCCTCTCAATGATAAATGCAGTCTTTTCTATTTTTCTAGTATTAAACAAATTTAAAAGACAAAGGTATGTTAATCAGTGCATACTAACCTTTTGACGCATATCAGAGAGAAGGAGAAAGAAACCTCTAAAGAAAGTTGACTACGCATGACTGGTAAAATGATTGAATCACTTTGATAATCTAGTGGTTTGTTCAAGGAAAACATGATTGATCTACTCATGGGCTAAAGGACACAAAACCCTAGCTAGACCTCCTATATTGACTCCTTTCGAACATCACTGCTCTAGCTAATTTCGTTCGTGGTTCCGCCTCGCGACCCCACTCCATCATGTGAGGACTCCTCTTCTGCCAGCTCTACTCGGCGCGTCGTCGACGGTGATTCCGTTTTACCGGAAAACAAATTATTTGCACAAAGATGGTGCCATTACTGGCACATGCCATTATTTGTGCCAAAAAACTTGGCAAGAAAAATAATCTTTAGGAAGAAAAAGAATAAGTATTTATGATGATGAGGTCGTCGCGGCCTCACTATCCCGTAGAGGACACACGCGTGGACGTGAATAATCTCCAGAAAGAAAATAATTATTATTTATGGTCAGTTAGGCCTAGTTTGGCAACAGAGTTTTTCTAAAACTAAAGTATATCAATAATATAATATTTTAGTGCTTAGCAAAGCAATACTTCGGTTTTTTCCTTTTCTCAGTTTTAGAAAAAAGAGGGTCTAGCCTCTTTCTCAAATACTTAAAAAACCCATAGTTTTGGAGAATACTTCAGTTTTAAAACCATATTATTTGTTATATCCAAACACCTCAAAGTATTTAATACTTCGGTTTTTTTAGAAACCAAAGTATTCTCTCAATACTTTAAAAATATTTTGATGCCAAACGGGGCCTTAGTTTCTATTCAGCTTTCGTTTAATTTATGGAAGTTTCTAGTCTGCTTAACTCTATAATTTACAAAGGTTACTACTCAGCTTTACCCCCGGGAGTATTTTTCTTTCGTTAGCTTGCCGATAATCCGGCTTTCTCTTTCTACCATATTATATTCCACTTGTATGGATGTTCGCCTAAGAATCGTTGGTATATAATTTTATTTGACAATGTCGGTAAGTCACTAGCTTAGTATATCTCGATCGTGATGGATACATTGACCCGTCTATATGTCAGAGAAATTTGTCCGTTGCTTTGTCGACCAAATGAGGTATCTGCATGCATGTATGGACGCATGCATGACCCGTACCTACACGACCGCTTCGACCGATCTCAGCATATATTGTTGTGTCGTGCACGTGTATCGGACTCCGCGTACCTAATAATGCGAGGGCAGGGGACACACGGTGGCGTGTGATGACTTGGCTATATTTTCTACTACATGTGTGCATCTAAACAAAGCCGTGTTGGATATATATTGTCCCTCCGTTCTATTTTACGTACTCTACATTTTGAAAAGTAAATGGCGTTGAGTAGCAGGACATGCATGAAACCATGCTTCAGATCTAGTAGTATACCAAGAGTGTATGTGTGGGCTAGCTACATCAGTACTGTTCTGGAGCGACCACCACCGATCGCCTACTATTTTTGTCGAACATGTCCCCTTTTCCGTTTTATTGCAGGCAGCTACTTATACGGTGGTGACCCTTGCTTCCCTTCTTCCTAGTAACTAGTAAGCCTTTTTGTTTGGGCAGCTGGCATTAATCGACTGGTTTGTGAAGAGTGTGGTGACATATATAGGGGTACGGTGCTCACAAATTCGATCATCACTCGTCGCCTCATGGTTGGCCCATGGCCGGGCATGTGACGTTTTCACCGGAAGATCGAATGGATCGATCAACAAAGGGAAAAATTACTCAAACGAAAGCCCAGAATGTAACTTGAGTGAAATTTATGTTGGATCTTGGCACCATTTTTTTTTAGGTTGCGCCCACCTAAAAAAACGCCACCTAGCTAGGTAGGTAGATCCCCATAAAACGTACGCCACCCACCTAGCAGTAGAGATGATTTCGGTACGACGTCGATCCACATGCATGAGGAAAACCTGCAGCTTTTGCACTTACATTGGACACAGTCTGATCGTACCATATTGGTAGACACGACGTGATCGTACGAGAGCGATGTGGATCCATGGCGCGCGGCCGTGGGTGGCTTTTCTGGTTGGTTCCTAGTGCGGATTCTCGTCACCCACGGACGAGGCCCACGGCCGTATTTAACAGTGGGGCATGTCGACTCGGACTCAACGCGACGCGATGCTGGTTCGCACGTTACGTCAATGGACCGCACCAGGCCAGGCTGAATGAGAAGAATAAGGGCATCTCCTGGGCGACCATTCCGTCGTCTTAAATGGTCTGTTTCTGTCCGTTTAAATCAGACTGCGATTGATTTGGAACCGTCATCCGGCCTGTTTGGCCGACCGCGCCCAGCGATACGACTCATTTGTCCGCGTCTGTCTATCGCCAACGCTGACGTATTTCTAGTGGCTTCCCGCCGTCATGCCGTCTTCCGCTTTTCTTTCCCGCCGCTTCTCATGAGATCTTGGCGTTTCCCGCCGCGTCCAGGTGCAACCATAAATAGGGGAGGCCACCGAGCTATCTACGACCAGGCCCGTACCACCGACAGCACAAAAAACCACCATGTCTGGCCGCCGGCGTCGACACGACGAGCTCCGTTGCAATCCCAACACCGGCAGAGAAGAGGGGCCCGAGCGACCGTGGTGGTTGCCGGACCCGTCGTTGCCACGTTTCTCGTTGCGAGGTGATGAACCACATCTTTCTGTCGGAGCACCGTCGGCGCCTAGTGCTCAGGGAAGTGTGTGACGACCTCCCCGAAGCATTGCTGGCCAATCCCGACGACGCGTACCTGCATGCCCGTCTCGCCCAAGACAAAGAAGAGCTGCAGACGCAGGAAGCGATCTACCGCTCTCTCAACATAGAATAGGGCGTTGCCGAACCGTAGGCGGCACCTAGCTAGAATGGCCAATGTCGGCGTTGATGGTGCAGGCTGTCGTCGGTCGGTCGTCTGTGCAGCGCCTCTGAATCGCCGCCGCGGTTGCGTCTGAATCGGTGCCGCTGCGCGTCTGAATCACCGCCATAGGTGGCTGACAGGTGAGCCAGTGGCACTCGCTGTCCGCACGTGTCCGGGCCGACGCAACCAAGCCACATATTAGATGCATGATAGGTCGAGTCGGACGCGTTTCTCCGAATGGGTCGTCCTGCTCGGGCGCTACGCACACCCCGCGCGTTCGCGCTGACGGTTCGGACACACTCAGACCCAGGGGCGGACCCAGAAAGAAAAAATAGGAGTGGGGGCAAATGAAGTGACTGGGGGCATTCCTTCCATAAATTTGTAAAATACGAAAAAATTTCTCTAAAATATGAGTAAATTCTAAAGGAATTTAAAATTTTGAGTGGGGGCCACTTGGGTCCGCTTCTGCGTAGACCGGATGAGTCGACGTGGTGAAGATGCCCAAACCACACCAGCCAAAGGACGTAGCGATCTGGTCAGAGATGTGCTTTTTTCAAATGACGGCCCGGGCCTTATTATAAAGCTACACCGATCGATCGCTTTTAAATTCGAGTGTTGCTCAATGATTTGGTTGAAGGACGACAGGCGCCGTACAGGCCGTGAGATGACGAGACAAGAAAAGACATCGATCTCACGCGCCAGCCCAAGAAACACATGATCGAGACCGACGACCGTTGCCAAAACAAAGCGTGAGAACTTATGATTGATTGACCGCGAGCTTTGCCATTTCATATTATATGTATATGGATTTTTGGAGGGAGCAAGCTTGAATTTGTGGGTGACCGGCGACGTGGAACAGGAAAACACCGACAGGATAGAGCTCTCACGACCTGGCCTCCCCCAGCGCGGGCGACCAGGCCGTACCGCAGTATCCCCTTTCCTTAGCTCCGCCACCCCCTCCTCCCCCTCCCTCCTTGTCGTCGGCGTGCGCTGCAGGGCTTGGCCCATTGTCTAAAATAGTTGTTGTAATGTCATCTTATATTGTGGGAATGGAGGAAGTACTCCGTGTGGATCACGATACTAGCTCGTTGGCTTGTCTATCATGCTTCTTGTGCGAAGGTCAAAACCATCTTAAGTCACATGTTACATTTTATAGGCAATTCTTTTGGTCGCTGCTGTTTCAATTTATTTATTTTGGCAGATCATTGATATTGTTTTCTCCATATGGTATGGCAGTTCTCACTAGTTCATATCGCCAGCCGTGGTCCTTTTCCATTATTTTCAAGGTGATATGTCAGTTCAGCCAACTCTCTTCTATAATGTGGTAGATATCTCTATGAATGCGCACTTGCAACCACACTAACCAAATTGTACGAATAGTATAGTAAGCTAATTCCCATGTGGAATATGCTGCTTGTACTTAAATAGTATACTAATTACAATCACTCGGCACAACCATGAACTTTTCTTCAAGGATTTCCTGTTTTTGTCTTTGGTGTGTGGCGCACATTTGTCTGAGCATAATGTCCATCTCAATGATAAATGTGGTCTTTTCTAATTTTATTTATTAAATAAATTTGAAAGATAAAGCATCTTAATCACTTGATAAAAGTGGGTTAATCAGTGCATAGGATATGTTTGAAGCATGCCAGAGGGAGGGAGGGAGGGAGAAAGAAACCTCTGAAGAGGGTTGGCTACACAAGAATGCTAAAATCATTGAATCCCTTTGACCTACTCATGCATCGCTTAGAGGAACCCTGGGTGAATCTCCCTACCAAAGTAATATACATCTACCAAAGAAAAAGTTCATATGCAGAGACAACCTAGACCCTGACATGGAAAAGATTTACAATATGTACTCCCTCCGTTCCAAAATATAAGACGTTTTAGGTTTGTGAAGAAAATAAATCTAGACTTATTTTAGTGTGTAGATTCATTCTAAAGTTGAATGAACTACATACTAAAATAAATCTAGATTCGTTTTCTTCACAAACCTAAAACGTCTTATATTTTGGAACGGAGGGAGTAGTTCTCTTTTTCTTTAACAAAGACCTACCTCCGTTCCCGTAATAGATAATGTTTTGACGGACTAAAATGGCTTATACCAAAACATTTTATGTTTTAAGACGAAGGTACAATATACGTAGTAGATTATGTTTTTCTTGGTGAGGCAGACACGACAATATTTTGACATCGGTCTTCATAGCCGTTCGATGAATATTTTGACATCACAATATTTGCGTAGTTTAAGCATTTACTATTTGAGACGAAGTTGATCTGATCGATAGTGCCACTACTCAGCCGCTCGCGATCGATCAGACGTCGCGCGCGCGTCACTCGCACTTTCCGTCCGAACACATGCGGCACCTACGTACGTCAAAGACCAAAACATACATATATATCTGGTCAGAGCTGTGCTTTTTCAAACGACGGCCCGGGCATATTATTGTAAAGCTACACTGATCGTTTTAAAATTCGACTATTGCTCAATGATTTGGTCGGTGTCGACGGCAGGCGCCGTACAGGCCAGGAGACGAGACGAGACGAGAAAGACATCGTCCCACTGCACGCGCCAAGAAAACACACCATCGAGACCGTTGCCAAAACAAAGCGTGAGAACTGATGATTCGTTGATTGACCGCGAGCTTTGCCATTTCATGTTGTATATGGATTTATGGCTTGAATTTGTAGCGCAAGCAATCAAGGTTGATGCATGCATGGGTCCTCGGTGAAAGGAGACGACCGGAACACGTGTCGTGTTTTTTCTTTTCAAATTTCTTGCGTGTGTTAACGACCATGCATGTGGAGGGTCGGTCCCTTTTTTTTCAAGGCAGGTGTTCTCACAATCTCACCTTGTAACTAATTATACATGGTAAATTGCTTAATGAAGATCGAGTCGTGTTGCTTGGTGCATCTTATCAGCAATAATATTGTTTTGCGACTCCCACCGACCAGAGAAATGTACAATGTGGTGTTTTCGGGCAGTGTTTTTGCTGGGTAGAATCGCTTTCATCTTAGTTGCATGCATGGTGGATGGGGTACTTTACTACTTTGATATCCTATTTGGTCTCATGTGGAATATGTTCACTATGTTCATGGTAATTATCGATCGATGGGTATCATGAATGCTCATGTCACATGCACCGGTAGGGAAGTGTGATCCCACCTAAGTCCTACCTTTAGTTTGTTTGTCAAAATCTAGTTCATTAGAACACCCTACGAGAGGCTACTTATCAGTGGTGTTTGCACCCTATGCACCGGAACACTACCATAGTAAGAAACTGCCGACAAATAGCTTGGAGTATATATGTGGAAGATGAGGGTTACTTATCAGTGGTATTTGCCTTTTCTTTCAAGTGCTATATCATGTGCAATGTTAATCACCCGGCACAACCATGAACTTTTCTTCAAGGACATCGGGTTTGGTCTGTGATGCATGCGTGGCGCACATTTGTTTGAGCATGTCCCTCTCAATGAAAAATGTGGTATTTTCTGTATTTTATTCATTCAATAAATTTGAAAGACAAAAGCGTGTTAACCAGCTAGCTGCTAAAAAGTGGGCTAGCCAATTAGTGCATAGCATCTTTTTGACGCATGTCATAGAGAGGGTGAAACTGTAGAGAGAGTTAGCTACTCTCTCTGTTTAAAATATAAGATGTTTTAGTTTTGTTAAACAAATATATTTAAACGTCTTTTAGTGTGTAGGTTTACTCATGTTTAGAATGACTCTAGACACTAAAAGAAGTCTAAATATATTTTCTTCACAAACCTAAAACATCTTATATTTTAAAACGAAGGGAGTAGTACATTATTATTCATTCAGTGCATCCACAAAATAAAAGAAATTTGGTAATTCGGTACTCAGCCAGCGCGGCCTACCGTCCGTATGCATGAACAGTCCGGAGCAGTTGCACTTTGCCCGTGCGTCAGCCATTGCACTTAGGCTGTTGGGCGAGCGATTGACATGATGCCTGGTCTGGTGGCACTCAACGTTTGCCTACGTACTACGGGCTCCAGGTGAAAGCCTGGCTGGGGCGAGATAGCAGATCAGGGTTCGGGCGTGATCCAGACCCATTGATCGGGATCCAGTGGGTGGGACCATGGCGCGGCTGGCTTTCTCTGCTTGTTTTTTTCCGATCGAGTTCGATATGCGAATAATTAATCCCCGTCAGCCTCAACCGTATTTGCAACCGGTACCAGATGGGCCAGGTGAGTGGAGCACCATACGTGGTGGACTGCAGGCCAGGCCTCTGCTTGCAGTTGCTGCTGCGGATACACGCGGCCGATCCCATCCCTGTCTGTCGCGGCAGCTGTGCCATATTTTCCGCCCATCGCTGTACCGCTCCATCTTCCGTATATGCCAATTTGGCTAAAAATGACCTCTATTAAAAAGAAATTCACGAAATGATTTCTGGCCCGAACTAATTCACGGAACTAACTTTTTTTTGCAACGCCATCGTCGCAGGCGCCGCATCCTGAAGTGCAACTTGTAGCGCCGCACACCAGTCAGCGTGGCCTCGCCATGGCCACGTGGGCCCTGGTTCCATAAGTGCGGCGCCACAACTCATGGCGTCGCACTGTATAGTGCAACGCCATTGCGGGTGGCACCGCACTTTTGAACTAGTACCAGCGCGTGCGGCCGCCCCATCCCCGACCCTCATTCTCTCCCAGACCACCATCACAGCAGGTTTCTATGAAGGCTAGGGTCCCCCCCCCCCCCCCCCCCCCCCCCCCCCCCCCCCCCCCCCCCCCACACACACACACACACTTGATCCTCCTCACAAAATCTGCCAGATCTAGGATTTCTTCCAAGAATCGTGCTCCCAATACCCTCCCCTAGGTATCCTCTCAATTCCATCCACAAATTTCTTACTTTTTGTCCCTTATTTGCATTTTTTTGGTGAAACCCTAGATTGTATGGGATAGTGAAATTAATATGAATCATTGCTATGTTTACTTGATCTTTAGGTGATAGTGAAACCCTAGGTTCTATGGGATATTTTGAAATATTTGTTAGTGTGGAAATTATAGGTAGAGTAGGATGTCATGTTTGTAAATTTAGAACTATAGGTGGGAATGGAAATTAAAGGTAGAGTAAGATGGAATGTTTTTTCGTGTGAGAATAATTATAGGTAGAATGGAAATTATTGTTTCTATTGTTTACAAGTATGACATGTGAGATTTATTGTTTCTATTGTTCTTATTGTTTCTTTGTGCCACTAGAATGGATCTACACAATCCTCACTATGATGTTCAACACCGTGTCTACAAGTTGTCGGAGAAGAGAGAGGTACTAGAAACTAACATGTTAGTTCATATTGTTCCGGTTTGTTGAGATGGAAATCTAACATTGGCCATTATATGTTTGTAGGAGCTTCTACCCCTTCGACTTAGGTACCACGAGGTCTCATCCAACAAGATGCCTTATGATAAGGATACACTCCGTACATCCAGCAGCTAGGACTCCTCCCCTTTATCCACATGGTCACTCGATCGACATCGAACTTCAACCCCGTTGCAATAACCACGCTCGTCGACCGGTGGAGGCCAGAGACACACACTTTTCGCCTTAGGACCGGTGAGACTACAGTCACTTTGCAGGACATGAGCATGATCCTGGCACTCCCAATCAAGGGAAACCTTGTGTGCATAAACACGGATTCAGACGGGTGGTGTGAGTAGATAGACAGCCTTATAGGAAAGGATCCACCCGAGGCTGTAGACAAGAATGGGGAAAGATTGAGGGTCGCTGCCGAGGCTACTTTTTGTTGGATCATCCAGAATTTCAAGACCTTCCCCGAGGATGCTGATGAGGAGACGATCATGACATACACTCGTGTGTATGTATGGGACATAATCACGAAGACTCTCTTTCCAGACAGCAGTGGGGATCGTGCTCAGTGGCATTGGCTTAAGGTGCTCACTGTTTTTGACACTAAGTTCAGTTGGGGTTCGACAGCGTTGCCCTGGTTGTACCGTCAGGTAATCACTTCTTTAAAATGTTGTCCATATCTGCATTACCTCCAAAAATATTGTTCTTACTAAACGGTCTATCACTTAATGTCGCCAGGTGGAGATGGATCTGTGTTCCTGTCGATGGGGGAGATAAGTGAGGGTCGGGTCGGGGCTGGGGCGAGTCGCGTATTGTAACATAGTTCTGAAGTACGGCGTTGCACTACATAGTGCGGCGCCATGAGTTGTGGCTCCACACTTACGGAACCGGGGCCCACAAGGCCACGGCGAGCCACGCTAGCAGGTGCGCGGTGCCACTAGTCATGGCGTTGCACTTTAGGATGTGGGGCCAAAGACGATAATGATGTAAAAAGAGTTAGTTTCGTAAATTAGTTCTGGCTAGAGTTCACTTCGTAAATTTCTTTTTAATAGGGGTTATTTCTGGTCAAATTGCCTCTGTATGTAGTATCCCGCTGGCAAAACCCAAACCAGCGAAGCCCCCCAACACACACATAGTGGCACACCGATTGAAGACGAATCGATCAGTACGTTGTTGGCCGATTCAGGATCGGATCCGTATGAGATCGAGTGCACAACGGTCATCAGGTTAGTTTGCATATTGTTTTCGCCTGCCCATCGCCGTCATGGATGTCGTCTCTTGAGGCACGCGGTTTTCGGTAGTCCTCCTACTATTCTCCAGATGATCTCTCCAGATTGCTTCCGACGCGACATCTCGCTCGCGGTCGATTCAGCAGGTCCGCTGAAAATTATACATACAAAATTCGTTTCAGCGATAAGGATAGGATAGGCAGAAACCAAAGGCAGCAAGACGGACTCTTCCCCTTTCTTCTTCGTCCCACCACTCTCCTCTCCTCATCTCTCCACCTAGCTTCCTTCCTTCTCGGGGTCGTTCGGCCCCTCCCCCTCTCCTCTCCGGTGATGGCAGGCGTCGAGACCGGGTGAGGGACGCACCCATGTGTAGTTTAGTCGTAGTTGATTTGTCCCTTGTGGCGTCTGAGGGTCGGTTGTGTAGTCCAGAGAAGCGTGTCGAGCGCGTGCATCCCTACGAATAAGGCCCCCTTTGGGTGCTTCGAGCATATGGGCTTGGATCTCCCCTCTCTCGATGTGGTCCCTCTTCTCTCCATAACAATGCTCTCATGGGGAGAGCCGAAGGCGGCGGAAGAGAAGACCACCACTCACCCTTGTAATAAGATCTATGTTGCGCTGGTCTTCTGCTGCTATCTTCCTCGGCTACCTACTCCGGTTTGTGGCAGCAGTACGGATTTAGGTGTCCACTGCTTCTTCTTGCTGCAGCTGGAGATTTGCGGTTCTGGTGAGGAGAAGGTTTGTTCTTCTCATCTTCCCCTCCTTTGCGGCCACAGTGGAGGTGGTATAAGTGATGGGAAGGGAGTGACTGGCTCTCTCCTTCGTCGGTGGGAATTTGTTGCTGCGACTGGTGGAGTCCCTAAGCGACGGCGAGCTTGCGCCGCCGCTATGTATGGTCTAGGTAACCACTCTGCGCGGCGGTTCTGGACGATCCGCGGCTTCAACCTCCAGGCTTCTATGCCAATGCGGAGGCCCCCCTGCAACTCCGTCTTGGCGCTCTCAGTCACGCCTCCGCCAAGTGGTTCTGTCCCCGGCGTGGGTGCTGGCCGCCATGGCGTTGAGAGCATCATCGTCCCGGTGGAGAAGGCCTCGGTTGTAATTTATTTTTTTCTCCTGAGGTCCTTTATGAAATTACCAGGGCATGTGTGTTTCTCTGCTTATCTCTGAGGCCCTATGTAATTCTGCCCACCGATTAATGCAGCACCGGACCCTTCTGGGTCCTTTTCTTGCTTCAAAAAAAGGCAGCAAGACAAAAATAGCCAACTACTCCCTCCGTCCCGGTTTAAAGGACACAATTTGCAATTCTCTGGGCCCTAGGTGTCATCTAATTGGTCCATTTAATAGTATGGAGTAGAACATGCATAAGAAGAAAAAAAGTTATGAAAGTGTTCACATTTGTTCACACATGTGTATGCAAGCATTTTATTGCTTTCACACAGGAGATTAAATATTTTTGTGTCTAAGTATTTTGAGATTGCATGGTTTGCAAATTGTATCCTTTAAACCGGGACGGAGGGAGTAGTAGTTAATTATCGAAGTAATTAATAAGTTAACTACTACTTTTAATCGATTAAGAGTAGTCTCATAAGTAGTACAGAGTATATATCTTGTTTAATCGTCACGGCCCAAGTTCTTTCACGCATGCGATGATCGTGCCACACAGGATGGATAAACAGACTATATCTATATATTTATAGAGAGATATAAAACAATTCAACATATATTTGTTTAATACGTAGAAGTAGGATATAGTTTTCTCTACTTTAACCAGGCTTTGGTCCCGTTTTATAAATAAAACGACCATCCACAACAAGATATAGGATGCAACATCCACGGCAAATATTCTTCAAGGACCACAGCACAACGTGACCCCAAGAAAAACAAAAAGACACAATCGCCATGCGAGAACGCCTAAAAATGCAAAGCTAAACGGGATTAAGAGGGGAGCCACATGTGTCGCCTCCAGGATATACTTTCCTTTTGCTAAGTTTTTTATCAGGTCGATAGTGCTACCAAATCACTCGCGATCAGACGCATCACCACGTCACTTGTACATTATGTCGGAATAGTACATATAGGCCATGTCGCAGGTCAAAGCACAACAATTTCTATGTTACTGGTAGCCAGCAAGCGACCAGCTAAACCCATCTAGAATTCTCTCGCTGGCAACATCGTGGTCCGCTCCATCTCCGGTGGCCTTAGGGCCTTGAAGGTGTGGCAGACCACGACATCTCGTTGGCGGGAGGTTTTTGTTTTTGTTTAGCGTTTTTTAGTGTCTTCTTTGAATGTTGAGACGACGGCTGCATCCTGAAGTCAGAATAAGGTCATCTCCGCCCTATCCTCGTTCCGGTGGTGCGTCAAGCGTCGGCGGAGGGCGTATGGAGTCGTGTGTCCTACGGATCTACTAGGATTCGATCATTTTCCATATTTGTCGGTGTAATTTGAGGTCAGTCTCTTCTGATCTACGGTTGTCATCTTTGACGATGGTTGCTACTTTGGTATGTTGGTCCTATGGGGTCTTAGAACGACAATTTCCCGTCTGTCTACTACAACAAGCCCAACCACGACAAGCTTTATCTGGCTCCGATGATGGAGTGGCAATGACGGTTTTCAGTTCGTGCTAGTGTTTGTAGTCGTCGCTAAGTGATCCAATAAACTATTCGTAATTTCTATTACTTTTAAACCTCTTTATACTATTGTTGATGATTATTAATAGATCGATGGAATTAAAAAACACAACAATTTCTGATGGGAAAGAACGTGGCGTTTTTAAAATAACGTGCGCGGGGCCGTATTGTAATAATCCGAATATTGCCGGATGATTCAGAGGCACGATGACAGGTCGAGATGAGACAAAACACCGTTCCTCTGGAGATCGTCCGACGACCGACCGTTGCGAAAAAAAGCCGTAGGTACATGCATGTGGCACGAAGATGGCGATTGATAGACCGGGCTTCATCATTTCATACTGTGCTTGCTCTGTTCACCTTTTTTTTAGGAGACTTGCTCTGTTCACTAATAATATTATATATATACTGTAGCATATTTTAGCAAACTAAATTAATTTTCGAAAATGTTTCGTATTAGTGAATAGAAAAAGTATTATTTCTACGAAGAACTTTGATTTAACCTTCAATCGCGAGCAATCAAGCATGCATGAGATGACCGGAACACGTCTCATATTTTTTCTTCAAATTCTTGCGTGTTCAGTAGCAACCATGACCGTGTGGAGGTTGGTCATTTTTTTCCCAATAGGGGTTCTCACGTGTAGTGGTGTTGCTTGGTGCAAAAGCAAAATTGTGGTTCTGACTTTCGAGCAATTAAGTGTCTAGAAGTGGTGGACATGTCCAAGGAAAAAAAACATTACAGTGATTCTTCGGAAGAATCATTTTCATGTTAATGGTTGGGTTGGACCGGCGATCAACATATATCTTTTGCTATCCTATTTAACTGTATGACAGGGGTCAAGTAGAAAATCTTGGAACCGTAGAATGTATGCTAAGGTTCTTTATTATCGGTATAAATAGAGTACATTCAACCCTATTTTATCATGCTTGTACCTTGCCTGCGTGACAAGAGATCATAGTCGATTTTGGGGTCACATGTTTACATGCTCTAGCACGTTCATGGAATTCTAATTACAAATTTGTTGTTGCCGTTTCTCTACTAATTTACTTTGGCAGATCAGATCATTGATCATTAGTTTATAATTCTATATGATTTCGAAATACACTATGGTTTGGGAGCTCTCGCCAGTTCACATGGCTACCTGTAGCGCTTACCATTACACTAACCTTATCTATGAACACTATAGTAAGTGAATTCTCATGTGTATCATGCATTCGTGCTCATGAGTTAAGTAGTAAGTACTCCCTCTGTTTCAAAATATAAGATGTTTTAGGTTTGTGAAGAAAATGAATCTAGACTTTTTAGTGTGTAGATTCATTCTAAAGTTGAGTGAACCTATATACTAAAACAAGTTTAGATTTTTTTTTTCACAAACCTAAAACATCTTATATTTTAAAATAGAGGGAGTATATTGGTAAATATCATGCATGCTCATGTCACATGCACCAGAGAACACTGCCACGGGAAAACAATTATTGACAAATTGTAAATCAGTATTCGCATACGATACAGAAGAACGTGTGGAAGATGCGCTCCCACATCTCGGTGCTGTTTCCTTTTACTTTTGAGAGCTATCATGTGCAATCTTAATCACTCACAACAACAATGAACTTTTCTTCAGGGACTTCTTGTTTGGTCTTTGATGCGTCGTGGTGCGCATGTAATTTATCTGAGTGTACATGTCTCCATCTCAAGTCTCAAATGATACATGTGGTATTTTCTTATATTATTTTTCAGATATCTTTTGAAAGGTGTGTTAATCGGCTCGCCAAAAAAGCGTGTTAGTCAGTGCCTAGTGACAGTGTTATCTTTAAATCCTTTTCACGCATGTGAGAGAGGGGAGAGAGAAAGAACCCTCTAGAGGGTTGACTAGACAAGACTGATAGGATCATTGGATTCCTGTGATGTTCTGGTGGTTCGTTCAATGGAAACATGATTGATCTACTCATGGCCCACATACAGGGCCCCAGTCAAGAGCATCGCTCCCCCTAATTACATTTTCAGGGACAACCTAATTAACCCCTAACTCGGGGAAAAGAAAGCTCACATGCCCTTGGATCTAATCATTGCCAACCTGAAAGATTGCAATGGCATATTTTGAGTATATAGGCTTGTGCGCTGCTAGCTATCTTTGCATTGCGCTGTTCCGAAGCAACTGATCGAGCCTGCTTCACTTTCAATAATTACTCGATCAAGGGTTGGAACTCCAACAGTAGTTGGGAAAAGGTTGAAATCAGGCAACGTTCTGAGCTTTGAATAGTGTACCACTATATAGGCTTGCAAGCTACTATCTGTCTTTGCATTTGCACTGTTCGAAGCAAAGCAACTGATCGAGCCTGCTTCACTTTGAAGGATTACTCTATATATGGAGGGTTGGAACTCCAACAGGAGTTGGGGAAAAGTTGAAATCAAGCAACGTTTTGAGCTATGAATAGTGTACCAGTACTACAGATGCCACATCAAGCGTGATGGGCATGTTTAACTTACGAGTAGGTATGTATGTGGACATGACATGCATGCTGGTACGCACATAAGTATATAAAAGCTAGGCTGTTTCTCATGGCTAGAAAGAATAAGACTGTTATTCACATTGTGATTGATTCGTGATCTTGCAACATGGTCATTCATTTGGCAATAATTGCGGCCGGCCGGGCCATTTGTTGCATCTGCATGCTCCTGTGCCTACCTGCATCTCGGTCGTGATGATGAATTAATGACCCTGTTTCTTAGCTGCCGTTCCAAAAAGAAGACAAGGCCACGATCGAGGCGCTGCATGTTGCAGGTTAAATTAATCGCTGGATTCATGCTTGTAACGTCGTCGAGACAGCCCAGCAGAGCTAGCCGCGCGCCGGCCAACGACCCCTGACCAGAAACAGAACAGAACAGTGCATGTTGGTTTGTTGGGCGCCGAGATCGACCGATGAACTGCCGCGCATTAAGCACACGTACAGGCCGAAGACTATTGCATTTCTCAAGCATTCTCATGTCATGTGGATCACATGCTGGGGTATTGTATACACACTAGACTTTCTGTCTATATACACGACAGATGAACTAGCTGTAGGAAATATTTCTGTACGTGTTCGTACCACACACTAGACTTTCTGTCTATATACTTACTTCTTTTTTCATGCATGTATACAGACTAGTCGTATGTGATGTGACGCAATGCACCGGCCCATTTCGATTTTCGCGTGTCAGTACGTACGTAGGTATAGGATCCAGATTCCAGACACGGTACATGTGTAAAAACCGATCGAGGTTAGGAGGAACTCGCTTGTGTTGGGTGCAGTCCGTTTCTGATGTAACGAGTAGCAGGTTGCTTCAACTGTTGACAGCAGACCGACCGAGATCCGGCATCGTCTGGTCGATCGTCAGACTGCCCATCTCATTCTCAAATTAAAAGCGTTGTCTAATTTAAAAATGATGGTTTGTGCAAAGCGCCCACCTAGGTAGCATGCATGCGTGATCGTTTTTAATAATCCGACTATATACTGCTCGACGATGATTCAGACGCAGGACGCACGACAAGGCGCCGTACAGCGGCCACGAGATCGAAGAGACAAAAGACCCATCGATCGCGCTAGAGATTATCAGGCCTTTTTCAGTAGTCTATATCTTAGACGTTTTTATAGACAATATTAAAACTTAAGAAACAACCATCACAATGGGGTGTATTTTAGATAGGGTTTCTTAGAGACGATGTTGTATTTAATGATTTTATGCTCATGCATGTGTGCGATTGGACTAGCCAAATTGTTTTGCCTATGGTTGCATACAGTAGGTGTAGCTTAGCTAAGATAAAACATCACTTTTTTTTATTAATTATGGTGTCACATAAGCAAATTAAGATACACCCATTGTGAAAGGCCTCACATGACCGACCGTTGTGAAAACAAAAGCAGTGTAGACATGATCGAGCATCATGATGCTGGAGCTGGACGTGAGAACTGGTTGATTGACCGTGCTCGGTCGTCGTCGGAGAGCTCTCAGTTTTCATCACGACCAATCAAGGCTGCATGCAGGTGGTTGTTGGTCAAAGAGATGATTGGAAAACACATAAGCTTGCCGTTTCTCAAATCATTGTGTGTTCAGTATATGTAAGTAGGAGTATTTGTTTTTGCCGATTAATGGGTGTGTTCTTACTTGAAACTGAATGTAGGATATTTTCGGACAGAGGGCGTACTACGCTAAGATATTAGTCATATTGTTAGTGTCATGCATGCCCATGTCACATGCACCACACTACAGGGGCAAAAATTACCGACAAATAATTAATCTTATTCCTTATAGGGTATAGTAGAATGTGGAAGATAAGCTCTCACATTTCAGTGATGTTCACTTTTACTTTCAAGTCATTAAGTGCTATCATGTGCAGTGTTAATCACTCCCCACAACCATGCACTTTTTATCCAGGGACTTCTTGTCTGGTCTTTGATGTGTGGCGCACATGCATGTAATTGATCTGATTGTGTCCCTCTCAAGTGAGTAGTATATCAACGATGCATGCGGTCTTTTCCTATTTATTTGTTTCAATGTGGAAGAAAAACGGTGTGTTTGTCACCAGCTAAAAAAAGATCACTAATGAGTGCCTAGTGGCGTCTTATCTTTATATCCTTTTCACGCATGAGAGAGAGGGGAGAGAAAGAGGCCTCTAGAGAGTTGACTAGACAAGACTATGATAAGATCGTTGGAACCCTTTGTTATTCTGGCGGTTCGTTCAAGGGAAACATGATTGATCTACTCATGGGTCATGGCCTACATAAAGGAACCCTAGCTAAGAGCCTCTCTCTTCTTGTTAAGTATATTTCTGGTTCTAGAGACAACCTAATAGCCCCAAAGTCATGGAAAAGACAGCTGATGTGCCGTTGGATCTTACCATTGCCAGCATGAAGATTGCAATGGCATATTGTGAGTATATAGCAGGCTTGTGTGCTAGTACTAGCTTGCCCTTTCATTGCAACGTTCAAAAGCTAATACTACTAGCTGCGCTTTCAAGGATTACTCGAACAAGGGTTGGAATGGCAACACTAGGGGGAAAGTTGAAATTAAGCAAAAAAAAAATTGTGCTATGGATGGAAGTGCACGGGCCATGCATCAACCGAGATGGACATGATTAACTTACCGAAGGTAGGTAGGTATAGGAACGTGGACATGACATGCATGGTGGTAAGCACATACATACAGTGTTTTTTTGACATCGGCGATTGATTATGATAATCTCTTCACTTACCCGGTACTCCTATTTGTTTTACACTCCCTCGAGTCAATATTAATGGACTCAACTTTCTAGATACGAGTGCATCTAGTCTAAATATTTAACTAGATACATCTAAAATTAGATAAAATTAAGTCCATTAATATAAACCGGAGGGAGTATTAAAATCCTTCTGTCTAGCTAAATTTCCCTTTTTGATTTCATCTTCTATCTTAATCACCGAATTCCACTAACGCCCGTTGCATTACTAGAAGGAACCATGGTAATCAGCATCCATTAGGTTTTGTTTGGTACTAGAGTTTGTGTGGGTATTAGATGGGTTAATTATTAAGGGGATTTGGGTGAAACCCCAACTTTTACCCAAACCCCTCTAATGCCCATAAAATCTAATTCCCAATCCACCGGGTAGGAGTAATATATTGGATTTTAAGAAAATTATACTAGAATTTGGGGAAAAGTTGACACTGAATTAGCATAATACAGAATTATACTCTTTAATTCTCACAAAAACTCTAGAACCAAATAAGGCTTTAGGGGACCAATCATAGTAAGTTTCTCTAAAAAAATGTTTCTTGACCAGGCTTATGTACAAAAATTACCTTGCTACCTGCTGGTCCCCTATCTCTGGCATTATGTTTGTTTGTTTGGCATTCGACAGACGGATCGACGGCATTAAGAGCATCTCCACTAGGATACCCAATGCATGACCAGCAACTGCGCCCGCAAACGCTATGAGGGTTTTGGTCCAAACCGTTGAAAGTTTTGTGGCATATTTCCATACTAACGTCACCCAAAATGGGCCCCAAATAAATCGCGTCGCCCCTCCATCCACCACTCTATCACGCCATCCGTTCTCGTCCCTGCCAACGACCTCCATGCCGTCAAATTCTTCTGTGTATACTCCATTGGCGGCCACGAAGTCGAATTCCTCCGTGACGAACCCCCCGTGGCAGTCATGACTGCGGTTCCGCACGCAATCCATGATTTGTTGCTCGGACACCGTGACCATGTCGCCCCTGTTGGCTATCTGTGTGGTGCTCTGGACCGCTACGATGGCGGAGAACACCCAGCAGCTTCCGCACTGTTGCCATTGGTTGTTGACGAGGGCGTTGGGGCCAACAGTGCTCATGGCCGTTGTGGAGTCCGGAGCGGTGCGTTGGCCACAGTGTGGTGCCGCCGACATGGCCATAGGCTTCCCTGCCCAAGTTGTCGACATAAACAGCGTGGAACTCCTCGTTGGTGAGATGGGCGTAGGCTTCCAGGGCCAGGCGGTAGGTCACACGGGCGCGAGGGTTATGCTCGTCTATGAGCTGGAGGGTGTCGACGAAGACTTGGAAGCGACGGTCATCGTGGAAGTCCCAGTGGCATCCCTGCGCGAGGCTTTGCTGCGTGAGCCTCGGCATCGATACAGCCAAGGGAGGAGGAAGATGGTTTGTTCAAGGGAGACATACATGATTGATCTACTCATTGGCCTACAAGGACACGAAGAGCTAGCATCTCCCTCCCAAGTACATTTCCGGAGACAAACAAACCCCTAATAACCATGGCAAAAAGAGAAGTTGATGTGCCGTTGGTTCTTATCATTGCAAACCTAAGAGATTGCAACGGCAATATTGTACATATAGGCTTGTGTGCTACTACCTGTCCTTGCACTGCATTCCGCCAAAGCTACTGGAATGAGCTTTTGCCTCTTTTTTTTTCAAGAATTACTCGAACAAGGGTTGGAACCGCGACAAGAGATGGGAAAAGTTGAAATTAGGCATTCTTTGAGCTCTGAATAGTGTAGTGTACTACAAACCCTACATCGTCGGTGATAGACATGTCTAGCTCACGGGGTAGGTATGTATGTGGACATGACGAGTGCATGCTGGTAGGCGCATACATAGAAATTAGGTACTACCTCCTCCAATCATAAATAAGATCCAGTTCTTTTGCTGGCTTAAAAAATAAGCTGCCCTCTCCCCAGCTTTCATGGAAGCCTTAAGTAATAAGCTGGACGGCTTATAAGAGAAGCTGGGGAGGGGGCAGCTTATTTTTTAAGCTACCAAAAGAACTGTTACAATTGCGACAAGAAGATTCTCCTTGTGGCAGGTGAAGATGCGGGCGATTCTCGCCCAAACTTCTGATCTGGATGAAGCGCTGGATGGTTTCGGTGAAAAGGATGCTAAGACCTGGTCCGCCGAAGAGAAGCGAAAGGACCGTAAGGCTTTGTCTTTGATTCAACTCCATCTGTCCAATAATATGTTGCAGGAAGTACTGGAGATGAAATCTGTTGCTGCCCTATGGGAAAAACTGGAAACGATCTGTGTGTCAAAGGATCTAACCAGTAAGATGAACGTGAAGATGAAGTTGTTCTCGCACGGGCTGCAAGAAGGTGGATCGGTAATGAATCACATATCTGTTTTTAAAGAGATTGTTTCAGACTTGTAGTCTATGGAGGTAAAATATGATGATGAGGATTTAGCTCTTCTACTCTTATGCTCGATGCCTAGTTCCTATACACATTTTCGTGATACAATATTGTTGAGCCGTGATGAACTAACCCTTGCCGAAGTACATGACGCCCTCAAACAGAGGGAAAAGATGAAAACTATGGTAGGGTCAGATGGGACGTCATCCAAGGCTGAGGCTCTGCAGGTTCGTGGCAGGACCGAGCAGAGATACAACAACTATGGCAACAGAGATAAGAGCAAAGACGGTAGAAGTCGTTCAAAGTCCAAGTGAAAGGATAAATTCTGCAGGTACTGTAAGAAATCTAATCATGTTATTGATGATTGTTGGAAGTTGCAGAATAAGGAGAAAAGAAACGGAACTTACCAACCGAAAGATAGAACTGAAGGTTTTGGTAAGGCTGCTGTTGTTTCTGATAGTTCTGATGGTGAATGCTTAGCTGTTTTTGCTGCTTGTGCTTCTCGTGATGATGAATGGATACTTGATACTGCATGTTCGTTTCATATTTGCTGTAACAAAGATTGGTTCAGTTCATATGAGTCTGTGCAGACTGGAGATTTTATACGTGTGGGGAATGACAACCCATGCCATATCGTTGGTGTTGGGTCTGTTAAGATTAGGACACATGATGGCGTGACACGCACGTTGAGTGAGGTGAAGCACATACCAAGCATGGCCAGAAATTTGATCTCCCTGAGTACCATGGACGTTGATGGATACAAGTATGCCGGTGGGCATCGAGTTCTGAAGGTATCAAAAGGTTCTCTTATTCACATGATAGGTGATATGAATTCTGGTAAATTATATGTTCTTGGAGGTAGCACTTTGCCTGGTATTGCTGCTGCTGTTACTTCTAATGATTCTGATGATTGTGGTAAAACACATCTATGGCATATGCGTCTCGGGCATATGAGCGAACAAGGCATGGCAGAGTTGGTCAAGAGAGAGCTGATTGATGGTTGCAACTTGAGTAAATTTGAGTTCTCTGAGCAATGCATCTTTGGTAAGCATAAAAGAGTTAAATTCAATGCTTTCGTTCATACCACCAAAGGCATATTAGATTATGTGCATGCTGATGTATGGGGTCCGTCCCGTAAGACTTCTATTGGTGGTGCTAATTATATGCTTACTATTATTGATGATTACTCAAGAAAAGTGTGGCCTTATTTTCTGAAGCATAAATCTGATGTTTTTAATGCTTTTAAGAAGTGGAAAGTTATGGTTGAAAAACAGACAGAGAAGAAGGTAAAGGTACTACGTACTGACAATGGTATGGAATTCTGTTCTAATGAGTTTGAGGAGTTTTGCAGTAACGATGGCATGATCAGGCATCACACCATCCCATATACTCCTCAGCAGAATGGCGTGGCAGAGCGCATGAACAGAACCATCATCTCGAGGGCTCGTTGTATGTTGTCTAATGTGGCATCCCGCAAAACCACTACTAGAAAATCGCGTTGTTTTTTTTGTGCATTGCATCATCATGACCGCATGCTCATGTCATCATGCCACATTGCATTTGGGCATCGTCATCATCTGGCATTTGCTTGCATAAAACTATTTTCGGAAAAACCTATTTCTGTTTTCTAAACGCCCCGTCTTTGTTCAAACGCAAAACCCGGGTCTCCGGATTATTTCGTTATGTCTAGCAACGGTTTGCAAAAGCCCGGTTTTAATCGAATAAAATAGTTAATTATTTTTAGGGGGCAGCCAAACCGGGCCGATCCGACCCAGTTGGCCACCCCCAGTACAAAACCAATCGGTACATCAAAATCCTAAAACTACCCAACCTAGTCTACGCACCAACCAGTGGCCGCCACCTCACCGCCCCCTCCACCTCATCCTAGGCTCAGCCACCTCACCAATCCACCAGCCCCCTCTCCCTCTCTCCTCCTGGGCCCCAACCCACACAGCACACACTCCCTACTCCTACCCCCTCTCCCTTCCACCCTGGCCCCACGCCACCGGTCCCCCTGGCCCCACCAGCGGCAACCCACCCACACCCGACCTGGCCCTCCCCACCTCCCTGCATCCTGGGCCCCACTTCTCCTGGCCCCGCGTGGCCCGCTCCCCACCAACCCCGCTCCTCCCTCCTCTCTCTCCCCTCACCTCTCTCCCCCGACCACGACGCACCCCGACGCCCACGCGACCCCGTTTTTCTCCCCCTCCGGCGAGCCGCCGCCGCCAGCGGGCTCCTCCGCCCTCCCTCGCTCGCTCCCCCACCTTTCCCCTCAAGCCGCGTCTGCCTCTTCTGCTCCGCCGTGGCCGCCTCCACCTCTCAGCGGCGCCGTCGCGAGCCCTGCTCCGCCCCTGTCCGCCGCCGCCAGGAGCTTCCCTCCTCCGCAGGCCGCCTCCCTCTCACCGTGGCCTGCGAGCCGCCGCCCTCGACGGTCTCCTCACCGCGTCCTCCCCGCCCGCTCTCCTCGCCCAACCTCCGCCGCGGCCGCGTGCCCCGCCACCAGCCCGCCCGCCTCCGGCCGCCTCCTCCACCTCGCGGCTCCGGCCCTCTTCCCCGTCATCGCCCCCGGCCGCCGCCAGCGGGCCACGAGCCTCCTCCCCTCCGCCGTCCAGCCGCCCCGCACGCGCACCCCCTCCCGTGGTCCGCGCCACCCCCAGCGAGCTCTGCCTCCCCCTCCCGCTCCCCTCTCCGGCCAGGACCTCCTCCCCGTCGCCTCCTCCTCGGTCGCAGCTCCGCCAGCGCCTTCGGCCCCATCGCCGTCGGCCTCCCGCGCGTCCTCGGGCCGCGTCCCCCGGTCGTCGTCTTCCTTCCCTCCGGCGTTCCCTGCCTCGCCTGACGCCGCCGTCGCCGGCGGGCCCGCTTCGTCGGCCTCCTCTGGCCCCGCTGGCCTCAACCCCATGCCACCAAGATCCCCGTCCTCCACCCCGAGCTGTGCTGTCTGAGTTCAAGCCCGACCCTAGCGTGTGCCGTGGGATGTGAAGGTGATGGGTGTGGTGTGGGACGGTGCTAAGAAGATGGTGTTACAGATCACCCGGGCTCCGACCTGAACATTCCGGTGGACGAGAACGAAAAGTTGGACAAGGACATTGGTGTCGTCGACAAGATCTTCGATGACCACCGGATTGGATTCAAGTTCTCCGTCGACGACAAGATCGCCCTCAAGGATCCGAAGGCCCCAACTCCGAAACCCCGAAGACCGAACCCCAAGATCTGCCTCACGGGACCGAACCCCGGAAACCCCGATGCTTTCGACACGGATGCCATGATCTTCGTCACGGACGCCGAGACCCCCGGACCCGAAGACCACGCGTGCGACAAGTACTCCTTCCCAGATGCGATGCTCGAGAACACGAACGGTAAGGACACCGACGCAGAACGCCAAGTTCGCCACCTTGAACGCCGACCCGATACGCGGACCCGACAAGATCTTCTCGACGGCAAGATCGACCGCTTGGACCCAAGTTCTCCATCTTGAACCGAACCCTGCCTTTCCATCGAACCTTGAGACCGAACCCCGAACCTCGGAACCCCAAGTTCGTCGAGACCCCCTAATGTGTGAACCCCTTCCCGAAAACCCTATTTTGATAATATAATGCAACCTGTCGCATATTAAATTGTTCATGCATGCATACATATTTATGTGGTTTGGGGGCCTTATGCCGATTCACCTTATAATTAAATATGGGGCCCATATGTGGACAAATCTAGTCTTATATTGGCCTCATTTAAATTTGTGTAGCGAACCGGTAACTTATCTTGCCCTGTTAATACAACATTTAAATTGCGGGGTACCTAAATAACTTGAACCGTTTAATTAAATGTCGGGACCCCGGTTCCGCTTAATATGACCTAATTGCATCGCATCTTGCCATGTCATACATCATACCTGCATCATGCCCGATCTTTTGCCGTAGTATTAAATAGTGCATCCGGTGTTTCTTCTAGTGTTTTGGTTCTTCGCGGATAAGGCCGTTGAGTTGATGCGAGTGTCGACCCGATCTTCGGTTGAACCTTCGGCAATGTTTTCAGGCGAGCATCTCCCCCTTTCTACCTATCTTACTTTTATAGTATTTATTCCCTCCTGTTGATCTATTGCTATCCGTGTTGCGATGCTCTAGTTTCCATACCCGTGTTATCCCTGGCAGCCTTATATTGCCTTGGACACCTCCTATTACCTTTTGTTTGGTAGATAGATGGACCTGCGCGTCGTAGTCGCTTGCTCAAGTGCCGTTGCGTGTCATCAGGTACCACAGTTGTTGGAGTATGGCCGCATGTTTATTGTTGGAGATGATCATGGCTTTACTTATCATTCACTTTAATTACTGTTTAACAACTAAAATTGAAGTAAGTAAGCAGAGGCACAGGTGGGCAATAGATGTTATTTGGATGTTAACCGTCCACTTGTGTCCCGTAGGACCCCGAGTACTTGATACCTGTTCCTTGAATATTCGCGCTATCCACATCCGGGAGTATTATGGGACCCCCCTGAGCCAGAGCTTGATTCATTCTTATTTCTTGGGGCCACAAACTAGTTTGAGGTTTTATTTACTATCCTGTACTTATGCCATGCTTTACTGCTTTATTTACGATTGTGCGAGGAGCACCTGTACTGTTTAGGTAAGCGGAGTGTTTTCGCGGTATCGACAAGCCCAGTTTTAGGTTCCTAGTCGTTTACAGCCATTGTCACAAACCTTGAGTCCGTCTCGGAGTCATCTAGCTTCGTTGCGGGTCTACTCAATGGGGTGGCCCCCTGAAATATTTCTGAATCCTGTGATTGCTTTGTCGTGAAAGCCTCGTTGGGTTTTGATTTGATTTTTCCGAGGTTGATCGAGTGTGTGTTTCTATTTGTGCACCCCTGCAGGGTAAAACTTTCTGAAAGCCGTGTCCGCGATTATGGACGACTTGGAGCACAGTATCTCGATCATAGACAACTATAACTAAAGTAGTGCTATAAATTTGACTTTATAATGACTAGTAATCAGCTTCACTATAATGGAATGGCTAAATAAAACTGCCAACAATTGCTTGCTTGGGTTGTCGCTTGCGACCATTGTATCTGACTAGTAAGTACTGCAACTATAACGGAATGGCTAAATAAAAATACCAACAACGGCTGGGTTTTGGGTTATATCATGCTAATTGTATTTGACTAGTAAGTGTCGCAACTACAACGGAACGGTTAACTAAAACGGCCCACTGCTTATTTTATCAGGATGATTATCTATACCTGACTAGTAATTGCTGCAACGATAACTGAATAAGTAAAACTGCCAACTGTGTGAGTTCCTCGGTTGACTTCCTCGTTTGGTCTCGAGGGGGAAATACCAGGATGGGTTTGTTTGGTGCTAGATTCCGATTGGTTCCGAATAGGTCTTTCTTACCCCCCTCTGATAGCCGCCAGGGATATCGAGTCTCTATAGGTTGTTCAGTGCATGCTTCCGCTGCCGCTTCAGTCCACCATACCTATGTAGGCGAGGACCGCCGAATTCTAGCCTCGCAGTGTACTGGCCTCAGTACTGACGCTCCTCTTTTTCCTTTGCCCTTTGTCGGCCCCCCTTTGGTTTAAGCAGGTTTCGAGATCGACGTCGTTAGCAAGGTGTTATCGCCACATTTGGCCACAGGAGGAGATGGGCCGTAATCAAGATGGGCTTAGAAGATACGTATATGCAACGTGTTGTTGAATCGGCCTTGTGCGTGGATTTGGGCTAAATTGCCCGTGTATCTTATATTGTAATAGGTTCCGTTTCGGTTTAGGTAAGAGATAGAGTTGTTAGAGTTATTCCAAAGATAGAAAGTCTCCGGACTATAAATATGTACCTAAGGTTATTGAGAAAAGGAGGACAATCACGTTCACGACAAACACAATCTCGGCGCATCGCCACCCCTTGTTTCTAGGGTTTTTCTCGGGTAAGTGTCATGCTGCCTAGATCGCATCTTGCGATCTAGGCAGTATCTACTTATGCGTTATTTGGTGTTACTCGTACTGAAGCCTTGTTGATGGCGAGTAGCACTATTATCATAGATTTGTTTAGGCTAGCATCGGTACCTTTTTGCTATGATCGTTTAGTTATGCTACCTATAGTTATCTCGCCGCCTTTGCACCTTTTCCCGGGTGTGAGGGTGGCATCTTGCTTGATCTTTATTTAAGTCGATTTGATCTATTATAGTTGTGCCTTGTTCTCCAAGGTTTAGTTTGATATCCACATGATCAGGCCTTGCAAACGGGTTGAACGATCCAGTAATATGTAAGATATGGTTTGCCGATCCGAGAGGAGTTGTTCCGGGAATTGACTTTACGTTGGTTTTTAGGCCTTCTCTAGGGTTAGTTTTCTATCATCTTTTGTATCTACCAGGCTCAATTACGTGTAGGATGTTCCAATTATGTGGTGAAAACGTTAAACTGTCGTAGATCGATTTAACTTGTATTGATGAAGCAAAACCCCATGTTATCATAGATCTAATGCAGAACCATGGGATAATCGGCTCTAGGAGCCGATTCACAGGGAAACCTGGGAGTCGGTTGCGGCTTGAATTTTACGTGTGTTTGTTTGCCATGCAGGAAACCACTCGAAGCAACCCATCACCTTCCTGACCAGGTATAGGTCAGGTGGCACGCCCTCGCATCCGCCAGGACGTGTGCCGGAGTTTTGCGGGCCGTTGCCCGAGGGACCAGGGCCCACCAGCAGTTCTGGGAGCCTCCCGGCTCTTCGTGTTGCTCGTCGCTGCTCGC
The DNA here is from genome assembly GCA_910589765.1 of Avena atlantica. Classification (NCBI taxonomy): domain Eukaryota; kingdom Viridiplantae; phylum Streptophyta; class Magnoliopsida; order Poales; family Poaceae; genus Avena; species Avena atlantica. The sequence continues at coordinate 490,915,390 of OU342733.1, read as the reverse complement.
CGGTGGGTTTTGACAGGCAACACATTCTGGCACGCCCGATGGGACACTCAACAACATCTGCATCAACATCCGACGCTGCGATGGAGGGCAGACCGGTCACGTACGACGATTTGCCTGAGGAGCACAAGGCAAAGTACGATGATATCAAAGCTCTCTTCGAAGCGGATCTCATCGGCTCTTTTGAGAGGACTCGTAAACATGGCATCAGGTGGAAAGGGTTCTCACCAGAAGGTGCTCTTGATGAGGTGGATCTATCTGTTTCTTCAGAGGAGCGCACCAGAGCTCTGCGACAGGAAGTTAATTACATGGTAGCTCATTCTCTTCACCGCCATTCAGAGAGCTTAGTGAACGCTTTCGAGCGTGTCGCGGTTCGCGTAGTTCAGGAGATCATGAAACATCAGTACTCTCCGTCGGGGCCTACCCTAGGGTCTCACCAGGGAGAAAGACCGCTCCAGACCAGGCCACAACTGCCATTCACGCTTGCAGCTCCGGAGCCACCAGGGGCACCGGCGTACGTCGTCTACAAGGTCGGAGGTGACCCTGGCGATTGCCAATTCCTGTGTGAACCACCTAAAGAAATCCCACATGGATATGTGTGCACCTACGTGCCGGACTGCAATAGCCTGACGCGCACGAACCAGATTGCAACCGCAGGGATCGCTGGGACAGGAGTTTCTGGAGCAGGGGCTTCGGGAGCAGGTGTTTATGGAGCAGGGATCTCTGGGATGGACGCTGATAAACAGGCATGGCTAGCCAAGTATGCCACCGGAACAAGTCATGAGAATTTAGCCCCTGTAGCTCAAACGGTGGAGCAAATCCGTACTATCCTGAGAGACCAGTTCGGCTTCGTACCGAAGAGAAGGACAATCGGCTATTCCAAGCCGTACCCCAACGAGTTTGATCTGATTCCGCTGCCACCCAAGTATCGGCTTCCTGAGTTCTCAAGGTTTAGCGGATCAGAAGGGTCTAGCTCGATCGAGCATGTGAGCCGATACCTAGCACAGTTAGGCATGATTTCAGCATCGGATCAGTTACGCGTAAGGTTCTTTGCGCAATCTCTGACAGGACCAGCTTTTGGGTGGTACACCTCGCTGCCACCTGACTCGATCCAGACCTGGAAGCAACTGGAAGAGAAGTTCCACATTCAGTATCATTCAGAAGCTACCGAGGCTGGCATCGCAGATCTGGCGCAGGTGCGGCAAAAGCGGGGAGAGACGGTAGCCGAGTACATCCAGCGTTTCAGGACTGTCAAGAACCGATGTTATTCGGCTCGTTTAACTGAGAAAGAATCAGTCGAGCTGGCAGTATTGGGTCTCTTAGCACCCATCAAGGATCTGGCTTTCCAAGTAGAGTACAATTCATTGGCGCACATGGCCCAGAAACTGACAATGTACGAACAGCGCCACCCTGAGTTGTACCAAGACAAGTTCAAACGTCCGATAGGCCTGGTCGATACAGAAGAGGAGGATCCTGTACAAGACCAGGAGGTGGCCGTGGCTGAATGGGCTCGGGGGGTAGATCCTGTGTCCTGCAAATGGGTAAAGCAGCAAGGGCCGGCAAAAGGGTTCGACTTCGATGTGAGCAAAGCTGAGCAGATATTCGATTTACTGCTGAAAGAAAAGCAGCTGAAGTTACCCGAAGGCCATAAAATCCCTACGGCTCAAGAGATGAACGGGAGACCACATTGCAAGTGGCATCACTCGTTCACCCACACCACCAATGATTGCAAAGAGCTACGTCGCCAGATCCAAACGGCCATAGAACAGGGCCGTCTGATCCTGGGGCAATTCGCCATGAAAGTAGACACAAACCCATTTCCCGGCGTCAACATGGTAGAACATAGCCACTCCACGAGGCGCCAGTTGGATTTCTCGTTCGATGTTAACATGGCAGGACCTGTGTACCATCGTGACACATATAAGGATGAAGGCGCTTGCTCTCGGGGCAGAGAAAGAGAGGAGGCCGGGCCACGTGACCGGCCCCGTTACGATGACAGGCGGTATTTAACCGAGGAGCAAGTGAGAAGCGTGCGATATCAGAAGCCACACTCCACACATCTCCTTAACAAGTATGAGCGTCAGTATGACCGGCGTCGTCGGCACGATAGGGACAATGAAGGATATGAGCACTTCGCTAGGGAAAGGTCGAAGGAAAAAGAAGGCGTGGATAAACATTGGAATTGTCCTTTCTTCAAGTATTGCTGGGACGCGGGAATGAGCCGATTGCCCACGATCGACAACTGCCCGGAGTGTGGACAGCTGAAGGATGACACAGGTCCAGTCTCAGTGTTCAAGCGTCTAGGACCCCTCCCACCTCAGAACAGGCAAGAGGAGTCATCTCGATCACAAAGTCTCAAGGAGCTAAAGGGTGAAAAAAAAAGACAGGTATCACCGGCCAAGGTGGTGTCCCGATGGGCTCAGACACACCCAAAAGCGTAGAGTTCAGCGACTGCGTAGCTTGGAGGAAGCCGAGGCGCAGTACCTCCACGCTTTAAGGAAAGCACGGCCCGATCTGGCCGTGAAAGTTCGGCAAACCTTGGAAACGGAGGCTCGTCCGAAAAGGAAGGAGTGGCGCCCCAAACCAGTAAAAGCCGACGCAAAGGCATCGGCTGGCACAAACATGGTGTTCACACTTCCGCCAGAGTTTTGCGCCCCAAGAATCAACGAGCTACCAGTGGCACAGTTTGACTGCGGCCCACGGCCGGTTATCTTTGAGAAGCCACGAGAGAAGAGCTACAAACATCTGAAAGCCCTGTACCTGCGAGGTTATATCAATGGGCAGCCTGTCAGCAAGATGCTGGTTGACACCGGAGCAGCAGTCAATATAATGCCGTACTCCATGCTACGGCGTTTGGGACGCTCCACTGCAGATCTGATCAAAACCAACGTCACGTTAAGCGACTTCAACGGCCAAACTTCAGAAACGCAAGGCGTACTGAACGTGGATCTGACCGTGGGCAGAAAAACCATCCCTACGTCATTCTTCGTCGTGGACAGCAAAAGCACCTACGCTGTTTTGCTGGGGAGAGATTGGATTCACGCCAACTGCTGCATTCCATCCACGATGCACCAGTGCCTAATACAGTGGGATGGAGATGAAGTGGAGGTCATTCACGCAGATGATTCGATCGAGATCTCCATAGCTGGCATGAACGTCTGGGAAGCAGACGACCAAGAGCTGATCTCTGGAATCAGTCTAGACGGCTGTGAGCGCATTGAAGTTACAAAAAACGGGGTGAGGCTGGTCTTATCCACCGGCCTGACAGAGTAGCAAAGTCCACGATCGTACGTGGTATGGCCGATCCCCGCGATCGGCCGCAAAAAATAAAAAGCAGTAATCTTGCGACAAGCAGGTCATGCAGTCGTAGTAGGGAGATGCCCTGCCATTGTGGAGCACAAATAAGTTGTAAACCTTCCTTGACTAATGCAATCAGAAAGGGGGCCGATTCAGGCAATCAGCCCAAATTATTTTTGTTACCCTCACCAACTGTTTGCCTCGTATTTAGCATCGATTTAACAGGTGACGGAAAGCTAGGGTATGGGTTCACCTCCGCTGATGAGCTAGAGGAAATTGACATCGGTCCTGGGGATAAGCCACGACCGACTTTTATCAACAAGAAGTTAGATCCGCATCTGCGGGGTCCGATGATAGCGTTGTTGAAAGAATATCCAAATTGCTTTGCCTGGGACTATACAGAAATGCCCGGGCTAGACAGGAGCATCATCGAACATAGACTCCCGCTTAAAAAAGGTTTTCGGCCGTTCCAGCAGCGAGCACGACAGATGAAGGCCGAAATTTTGGAAGAAGTCAAGAAAGAGATCGAGAAAATGTTGACAGCTAAGTTGATCAGGCCATGCAGGTATGCTGAGTGGATTTCTAGTATCGTACCTGTAGAGAAAAAAGATGGCCGCTGGCGTGTTGCCATAGATTTTCGGGATCTCAATAGAGCCACTCCAAAGGATGAGTATCCGATGCCGGTAGCAGTGACATTAATCAACGCAGCTGCTGGTCATAAAGTCTTGAGCTTCATGGATGGCAATGCCGGTTACAACCAAATTTTTATGGCTCTGGAAGATATACACAAGACTGCATTCAGAGTCCCAGGCTCGGTGGGGTTGTTTGAATACGTAGTCATGACGTTTGGACTGAAGAATGCCGGCGCCACGTACCAAAGAGCCATGAATTACATTTTCCATGATCTGATCGGCAAGCTGGTGGAAATCTATATCGATGACATAGTGGTCAAGTCTGCCTCAGTAGAAGGACACTTGGGCGATCTGCAGCGCGTCCTGGACCGCACAAGAAAATTCGGCCTACGGATGAATCCAAAGAAGTGTGCCTTCTGTAACGGCCGGTCAGTTCTTGGGTTTCTTGGTCCATGAACGCGGAATTGAGATCGGCCTGAAAAGTCAAGAGGCAGTGCGGACAATGAAGCCACCTACCACGAAGAAAGAACTGCAGTCTCTCATCGGCAAGATCAACTTCGTCAGAAGATTCATCTCCAATCTGTCAGGAAGAATAGAGCCGTTCATGGGACTGGTAAAAATTAAATCTGACGAGGAGTTCCGCTGGGGAACAGAACAACAATGAGCCTTCGACGAAATCAAAGAATATTTAACGAAGCCGCCAGTGTTGGTTCCACCCCAGCCAGATAGGCCATTCTACATTTACTTGTCAGTAGCTGACACGTCCATCGCCTCAGTGGTGGTGCAAGTTTACGATGGCCTGGAGCGAGTTGTGTTTTACATCAGCAGAAGGACGCTGGATGCAGAGACAAGATATCCTGAGGTTGATAAGTTGTGCCTCTGCCTGTTTTTTACCTGCACCAAGCTGCGCCACATCTTGCTCTCAGCAGAGATTATCATTATATGCAAATCAGATGTCATAAAGCACATGCTATCGGCTCCTATGTTGAAAGGCCGACTCGGCAAATGGATGTTTGCATTATCGGAGTTTGATATCCGGTATCAACCCGCGAAAGCGGTTAAGGGTCAGGCGTTGGCCGATCTTATTGCCGAAAGAATCAACACCAATATAGCAGCATTGTCTATACGAGCGTGGGCTATGTTCTTCGATGGATCGGTTTGTGATGATGGTTGCGGCATCGGCATTCTACTCGTGTCGCCCCGGGGGGCAACATATTCCTTCTCCATCAGGCTAGCTACCCCTTGCACCAAGTCACTGAGTACGAGGCGATACGCAAGGGGATGGAGTTGCTCATCGAAGCTAGAGCAGAAGCAGTGGAAATTTTTGGAGACTCCAAATTGGTGATTTCCCAACTCACGGAGGAATACAAGTGCGAGAGCGAGTCGCTCTTCCCATTATGGTTGCAATGCCGTGAGCTGATGGCACAGTTCCGGTACATAAACTTGCACTGGATCCCGCGATCGCAGAATATCGAGGCGAATGATCTCGCACAAATGGCTTCAGGATACAAGGACGTAGCAGATGGAGCTGATGTTTAGGTACAGTTCCTGGAGGCGGACGACTGGAGAGCCGATATCTTCAATTACTTGAAGGATTCGGCTCGGGGGGCACCTAAACGGATAAGGTACAAGGCCATGAAATATGTGCTTATTGGGGACGACATGTTCTACAGGACTCTGGAAGGGTTACTGCTCAAATGTCTGGGGCCAACCGAGGCCAATCGGCTCCTGCACGAGATACACGAAGGCGCCTGTGGAACTCACCAATCGGCTCACAAGATGAAATGGTTGATCAGGCGATCAGGGTTTTATTGGCCCACCATGCTTGAGGACTGTTTTAGGTACTACAAAGGGTGTCAAGCATGTCAGAAATTTGGAAAAATTCAGATGGTACCCGCGTCAGCAATGAACCCCATCATCAAGCCTTGGCCATTCCGAGGTTGGGGCATGGATATGATTGGCAAGATCAATCCTCCGTCAAGCACAGGCCACATGTCGATTTTGGCCATTACGGATTATTTCACTAAATGGGTAGAAGCCGTCCCTATGAAGTCAGTGAGCTCGAAGGATGTTATCGATTTTGTGAAAGAACATGTCATTCATAGATTCGGGATTCCCCAGACTATCACGACCGATGGAGGTTCGGTCTTCATTTCTCACGAATTTAGAAAGTTCTGTGAGGACACAGGGATTAAGCTGATTCGATCATCTCCATACTATGCTCAAGCAAATGGGCAAGCTGAAGCGTCCAACCAGAGCCTTATCAAGCTGATCAAGAGGAAAGTCGATGAGCACCCTAGGCGTTGGCACAAGGTTTTGTCAGAGGCTTTATGGGCTTATCGCATGTCATGCCATGGAGCGATAAAAACCTCGCCATACCATCTAGTCTATGGACAAGAAGCCGTATTGCCCTGGGAAATTACGGCTGGATCGAGACGTGTCACTTTTCAGAACGATCTAACAACTGAAGAATATGCGGCCCTGATGAGTGACAGTGTTGAGGATCTGACTGAGCTTAGGCTGTGGTCGCTTGAGAAAATCAAAGAGAACAAGGCCAAGGTAGCTCGTGCATATAATAAGAAGGTGAGACCAAAGGAGTTCCACGTTGGCGATCTCGTATGTGAAGCTGTATTGCCATTAGGAACCAAGGATGCGGCGTACGGTAAATGGTCTCCAAATTGGCACGGGCCATACAGGGTCGATCAGGTCTTAAGGGGGAACGCGTACATGCTGGAGGAGCTGGATGGCGTGAAATTTCCAGTGGCTGTCAACGGTCAGCATCTCAAAAAATACTTCCCAAGCATGTGGGATGATGGACAGTGAGATACGGGGGCCGATACATGAAATCGGCCAATAAAAAATATATATATATTTCCCAAAGCATGTGGAATGATGGACAGTGAGATATGGGGGCCGATACATGAAATCGGCCAATAAACAAAATATACAGCCGATGCACAGCCATCGACTCTAGAGGTTCAAACTGTTACAAGCAGGTGCCAGTTTACATGAACGAGCTACTCAAGGAATGCCTCGAAGGCATGGAGGGCGTCAGCACGGACACGATCCACCTTGGCGATCTCGGCTTCGTCATCTTCGTCCTTGCCCGTCACTAGCTGCTTGTTCAGGGCACGTATTTCTGCCAGATCGGTCTTAAGTTGAGCTTTGAGGCTTTCTGCTTCGTCTTGGGAGCGGGCGATGGATGCTTCCTTGTCACGAATAAGCTGTTTAGTCACCCGGACCTTCTCTTCAAGATCTTCCAGCTCCCCTTTTAAGGATGCGAGCTCGGCGGTACTGACAGAGGTGTCAGTTTTGGCATCCAGAGACGCCTTTTTCTCGTTGAGCTGCTGACATCTGTCTGCAATATTGGCCTTCAGCGGAAGTTGGGCGCGGCGCAGGTTGATCCTTTCCCGAGCTAACTTCACCCTTGACCCGTAGAAAGACAGAGTTACAACGGGCCAAAGCTTCACCTGCAATGCTACTGGGAGTTGGTCCTTGGTTTCGGCAAGAACGCTCTTTACCTCCTCAGAACCCTCGATTAACTCCTCGATCGGGGAGGACAGCAAGGCTTTAAGACGCTGGAATTGAGGTAGAACAGCCCTGGCTTGTGGTTCATCGTTGGCGACAGAGGGAGTTGGTTCGATGGATTCAGGGTCGAACGTCAACAAGCCTGAAATATCACAACCCTGGCAGCCCGAAAGAGCGTCAGTGTGTGTCCAATATGGAAGGATGAGCCGAAAGAAGCTAACGTACCTCTCCTAAGACCGAGGGGATAGCAGATGACGAGGCAATCGGCTTGTGTGTGTGGTTGCTGGGGGCTTTGCCAAAGTGGTAGTTGTTTCATCTGCACCTTCGGGGATTGCTAGGTCTGGTTTGGCTAAAGACATCGGCACGGCCCCGGCCTTCCCGCTAGAAGCATCGGTTGTCTGCATGAAAGGTGCTTAGCCGATGCGAATGGTGATGAATCGGCAGATGAAGGAACAGGTAGTAAGAGCATGAAGGGAGATGACTTGCGAAACCTCTTGGCTCGACGAAGAAGTTTGCAGTCCCTTGCGAGCCCGCTTGGGACTCACAGGTGGCCCCGCCTCGACTGATGCTCGGGGGGCAGCAGGTTCAGGAACCGGCCTTTTCCTGGGAGCCGATGGTGGCACATCTGGCTGGTTTGGTGTGGCAGTCCTCTCAGAGTCTGTTGGGCTCGATTCTCCTTGATTGGGTTGTGTGTCCTCGTGGGAGGTGTCTTCGACGGAAGCCTGCAAGAGAAGGAGAGCTAGTAAACACGAGCATGTCTGCAAGAATGAAAGAATGAGAGAGATCAACCAAGGCATGAATCAGCGTACATGCGAACTTCCTGGAGAGGGGCTCCGGCGCCTCAAAGTCTTCCTGGCAGCTACCTTCTTCACCACCGTTCTTGTTTTAGTTGGAACTCGAGGGGCCGCTGACCTTGAGGTTACTTGCTTCTTAGAAGCCGATTGTGGTGATATCGGCTGGTTCTGCATCACGACCTTTTTCAAAGGTGGCGAGTTTTTGCATAAAAGGACCACTGGAGCTGGTGGGAAGAATTCGAAGGGGGAGCCATCATCGTGTGTAGGTTCAGGACCATCTTGTTGCTGTAAGGAGAAAGAGCGGGTTATTAGAAGAGTCATTTATGAGCTGCATCAAGAAAATTTGCAAGTAATAGTACCTGTTCTACGGGGATATCATATTCAGCATCGAGCTGTTTCAGCAACGGTCCCAGAGCTCTCCTGAAGACATGAGTCTTCCACATCGACCACCAGTTTTCAAAGCCATCGGTTGATGAAGCGAAGGTGAGGTCGTTAGGAATTGGGATGGTCAGAGCATCAAAGAAGGAATAACACCTTTGACTGGTGAGAGGATCGGGCAGGTCGGCTCTGCTCTCTGTAAGATGGTGGAGAAAGAAATGGGGAGGTACTTGTCCAAGGCCAAATTGCCGAGCCACTACGGCCGGCTGGTAGAATTCATACCCAGGCTTGATTATTCTGTTGGATGTACTCATGCCAACTGGAAGGAAATAGGGACGGATCACAGTGGAAAAGAGCTGCCGAGTGCTGGTGTCATCGGCAAAGTTGTCTAGCCTGAAGGAGATTGGATTTTCAAAATGTTCCGATTCCTCCATGTAAGGAAAGAAGATAGGATTGTCCAGGCCTTGAAAGAAAGTGCTGAACCACTTGGATGCTTCCTGAGGGATCAGTTTACTACCTGGCAGTCTATACAAAGCTTGGCTGTAGCTGGTGCATCGGATCTGCTTCCCTTTGACATCTGGAAAGGTGCAACTCGCCAAAAGGGGGAAGTTTGGGATGTGGTTTTGAAAATACAGCTGAGCCCATAGCTGGATGAACCACCAAGGACCTCCTGTTTTGACTGCTATGCCAGAGAATAGTTTGACAGACATCAACTGGAGATATCGATAGACCTCTCCAAGGAACAGTTTGCCGATGCCAAGTTGAGTGCCTTTGGCAAGCTCGTAGGCTAAGGAGAGATAATTTTTGGTTGAAACAAGGGAAGGGCCACAGAATATGAAATGTTCCAGCCAGAAGTTGAGAAAAGCTGTGTGTTCTTTCTCTGTGACAGGGCCTTTAGTTTTCATATGGCATTGGAGGTAGGCACCCCAGTTCGTGCAGTCTGTTTTGGAAGACAGCTTGTAAGGGACCTTGGTCAGTTTAAAAGCAGAGGGGCTGGGTGATGTAACATCCAGACCAGTAATCATCACCACGTCTAACAGAGTTGGTGTCATGGGGCCATGGCCGAACATAAAGCAGTTTAGAGCATCGGACCAGAAATAGCCGATGGTTTTTAGAAGGTTTTCGTGTTTTTCAAGGGGAGACAATGACAAATGCAAGGCATCGTCTATGCCCGTGGTTTCCCATTGGATTTGGTAAGCTCTAGCTACCCTGCTGAACCAAGAGACCCAATGTTCAGGGGGATTAAGCCAGGCTCGCAAGCAGCCGGCCCAAGAGTTCAAATCTAGGTCTTGGCTTACGAAGGGGATTCTGTTTGCTTTGCAAGAGATCAGGTGGGCAGGACTAGATTCTGTACGGGGGCCAAGACAGAGAGAATTTGGGAGAGAAGGATGCGGCAGCAGAATGTCTGAAACCTAAAAAATTTTAATGGTGGAATAAGGCATTAATTCAGGTGTTTGCCATTAATTCTAGCATCGTATTCAGACTGCGAGGAGTAGGCGTACCTTGAGACCAGAGACCGCGGGGTTGGTGTTGGACGATTCAGCCATCTAGTTTGCCGGCGGAGATGGATCTGTGCAATTGGGGATCGAGGGTTCTTGGCGCTGTGAGCTCGATCTGGTCGGTGAGCAATTGGAGATCTGGGTCACTCCTTTTTGAAGAGGGTCGCAGGCTACCGTTTGAAACTGGGAAGTGGCCGCTCAGATTTGTCTAAGTAGGCGACCAAATTTGACCTTGTCAACGTTTTTGGGAAAGCCGATGTTTACCATCGGCTCGTTGGGCTGTGACTTGGTTGACTGTATGAGCGTGGCATGGTGAAAGCCGATACATTACTGTCGGCTTCTGGAACATCGACCTATTTTGACTATCGACAAAATTGAGTTGGAAAAGCAATCTTCGAGTTGACAAAAGCAAGCTTTGTTCATTCAAAAGACGATTGTTTACAATGGGGCTGATTGCTTACAAAAGGAAATCTACTACTAGTACTACTACTAGTTCCTAATCTAGAGGCCGGTGTCGTCGCCGCTGTCTTTGTCATCGGCTTGTTCGCTGTCATCAGCGCTGCTGCCGGCGTCGTCTTTGCTGCTGCTGATGAAGATGCCAGCGGGGGCCTCCTCGTCCTCGTCGTCGTCTTCGGTGTCCTCGCTGGACCCGGCGCGGAAGCGCTTCACCGGCGGGTACTCGTCGGAGGAGGTGTCCTCCTCTGCTTCCTCCTCCTCGTCGGAGGATTCGACGCCATCCCAGGACCAGGCGTCGTCGGTGCTCTCCGCCTCCAGTTCCCCATCAACAAGGAACTGCAGGCCCTCCTCACCGTCGGTCAAGGACTCGTCGTCCTCCGACCAGGCGGCGAAGTTCCAATCCCTCTCGTCCCACCATTGTGGGGCGAGAGTCTCATACGCCGCCGTTGGCGGGTGCTCCGGCGTCGGCTCCCGGTCGCTAATGGTGTTGGAAGATTGGGAGGAAAGGGCGGAAGAAGAGGAGGCCATGGCGGAGGAAGAGGGTTTTTTCCGGCGGAGGAAGAGGGTTTTTTGGCTGCTGGAGGAAGATGGGGTTGCAAATTGCTCAGATGAATTTAAATAAGGGGAATAGTGGGAGGTGGTTCAATGCTATAGCGGTTTCCCAGAATGTGCTGCCGAAATTGTCAAATCATGCACTGCGGAGAAGTGGAGAAGACAGGGCATCATGATGAGGGGGTGGCGTGACGATTCTGTTCTGCAACGCATTCTGGCAACGCGTAACCCGATACAGAAAAAAAAAGAGGAGAAGGGAAAAACAGAGTGGTTTTGGAATTATTATTGCCAAAACCAGGGGGGCATGTGTTATCGCCACATTTGGCCACAGGAGGAGATGGGCCGTAATCAAGATGGGCTTAGAAGATACGTATATGCAACGTGTTGTTGAATCGGCCTTGTGCGTGGATTTGGGCTAAATTGCCCGTGTATCTTATATTGTAATAGGTTCCGTTTCGGTTTAGGTAAGAGATAGAGTTGTTAGAGTTATTCCAAAGATAGAAAGTCTCCGGACTATAAATATGTACCTAAGGTTATTGATAAAAGGAGGACAATCACGTTCACGACAAACACAATCTCGGCGCATCGCCACCCCTTGTTTCTAGGGTTTTTCTCGGGTAAGTGCCATGCTGCCTAGATCGCATCTTGCGATCTAGGCAGTATCTACTTATGCGTTATTTGGTGTTACTCGTACTGAAGCCTTGTTGATGGCGAGTAGCACTATTATCATAGATTTGTTTAGGCTAGCATCGGTACCTTTTTGCTATGATCGTTTAGTTATGCTACCTATAGTTATCTCGCCGCCTTTGCACCTTTTCCCGGGTGTGAGGGTGGCATCTTGCTTGATCTTTATTTAAGTCGATTTGATCTGTTATAGTTGTGCCTTGTTCTCCAAGGTTTAGTTTGATATCCACATGATCAGGCCTTGCAAACGGGTTGAAGATCTAGTAATATGTAAGATATGGTTTGCCGATCCGAGAGGAGTTGTTCCGGAAATTGACTTTACGTTGGTTTTTAGGCCTTCTCTAGGGTTAGTTTTCTATCATATTTTGTATCTACCAGGCTCAATTACGTGTAGGATGTTCCAATTATGTGGTGAAAACGTTAAACTGTCGTAGATCGATTTAACTTGTATTGATGAAGCAAAACCCCATGTTATCATAGATCTAATGCAGAACCATGGGATAATCGGCTCTAGGAGCCGATTCACAGGGAAACCTGGGAGCCGGTTGCGGCTTGAATTTTACGTGTGTTTGTTTGCCATGCAGGAAACCACTCGAAGCAACCCATCACCTTCCTGACCAGGTATAGGTCAGGTGGCACGCCCTCGCATCCGCCAGGACGTGTGCCGGAGTTTTGCGGGCCGTTGCCCGAGGGACCAGGGCCCACCAGCAGTTCTGGGAGCCTCCCGGCTCTTCGTGTTGCTCGTCGCTGCTCGTCGGTGGGTTTTGACAGGCAACACAGGGTTACCCTTCCGGCTTAGCCTGGGCAGGGTTATGGACGCCATTGGTTATTCTTCAGGGCTCTTAGCCCCATTTGCATCTTGTCCGTACTCGGACGCTCTATCATTTTCAAGGTGTTTTGATCTTTGTATATTATATCTGTATTCTTGACTCTTTGAGTCACTGTTGTATATATCTGTTCTGTGGGTCCCATCGAGGACTGTTGTGTAATGTTATTACTTCGTTTTCCACCCGCACGAAAGTGCCTGGCGGGCACCTTTGAATCGTTTCTATGCGAGTTTGGCGGGAATCGCTGTAACTTGCATAGGGTCGATTCTGAGGGTGTTACAGAGTGGTATCAGAGCTCAGCAGTTGCGATACCCCACAAGTCCAGCCTGTAGGATAACCTAGCTAACGGCCGAAGTAGAGTGTCAAAACTATTTTTGCAAAATCGGTTGGATAGTTCTGATTAGGTCTGATTTTACTCCTTACCCTCTGCTGCTCTCCTCTCACCTCTGCGTGTTTTGAATCCGCTCTCTTCTCTCTCTTCGAGTCCAGGATTTCTCGTGGTTGGGTTCCGTCGTACCTTCAGGGTTTCGCGTCCTCCTTTGACAACGGTGTCCTACCATCTGGTTTTCATGCTATCCGAGGAATCCTTCGTCTGTGGTACCATTCTTTGTTCCTTCTCGTGCCTTCCGGTGTTTCCGACGCGACGACATCATCTACGCCAGATCCGATGCAGAGTCTGAATCACCCCTTTGTTTCTGAACCTCGTTTGCCGAGATCTACAATCTGAATTCCGAGAGTTGGTTGCATAATCCGCCTATTCGTGTGTCGAGTAATGGTTTGGGTGCGCGATGGACTGATCACCATCCGACTACTCTTATCATTCGCTCTTGTACATCGAATCAGTGGATCCAGCAGTTTTACTCCGTCCACGGAAGCTAGAGGTGGCTTTATTTGTCGATACCTCTACCTTCGACCTTTTGTTCCCGGAGTGTTCCCTCGAAGATCACGGACAACAACCTCTTGTTAGTGGTGTCGCGAGGATCTACACGAAGCGAGAAGATGCAGACCGCCGGCCTTCTTCCCGGTACCATGAGGCGGATCTCGAGGGCGAGATCCATTGTTAGTGGTGTCGAATTGTGGCATCCCGCAAAACCACTACTAGAAAATCGCGTTGTTTTTTTGTGCATTACATCATCATGACCGCATGCTCATGTCATCATGCCACATTGCATTTGGGCATCGTCATCATCTGGCATTTGCTTGCATAAAACTATTTTCGGAAAAACCTATTTCTGTTTTCTAAACGCCTCGTCTTTGTTCAAACGCAAAACCCGGGTCTCCGGATTATTTCGTTATGTCTAGCAACGGTTTGCAATAGCCCGGTTTTAATCGAATAAAATAGTTAATTATTTTTAGGGGGCAGCCAAACCGGGCCGATCCGACCCAGTTGGCCACCCCCAGTACAAAACCAATCGGTCCACCAAAATCCTAAAACTACCCAACCTAGTCTACCCACCAACCAGTGGCCGCCACATCACCGCCCCCTCCACCTCATCCTAGGCTCAGCCACCTCACCAATCCACCAGCCCCCTCTCCCTCTCTCCTCCTGGGCCCCAACCCACACAGCACACACTCCCCACTCCTACCCCCTCTCCCTTCCACCCTGGCCCCACGCCACCGGTCCCCCTGGCCCCACCAGCGGCAACCCACCCACACCCGACCTGGCCCTCCCCACCTTCCTGCATCCCGGGCCCCACTTCTCCTGGCCCCGCGTGGCCCGCTCCCCACCAACCCCGCTCCTCCCTCCTCTCTCTCCCCTCACCTCTCTCCCCCGACCACGACGCACCCCGACACCCACGCGACCCCGTTTTTCTCCCCCTCCGGCGAGCCGCCGCCGCCAGCGGGCTCCTCCGCCCTCCCTCGCTCGCTCCCCCACCTTTCCCCTCAAGCCGCGTCTGCCTCTTCTGCTCCGCCGTGGCCGCCTCCACCTCTCAGCGGCGCCGTCGCGAGCCCTGCTCCGCCCCTGTACGCCGCCGCCAGGAGCTTCCCTCCTCCGCAGGCCGCCTCCCTCTCGACGTGGCCTGCGAGCCGCCGCCCTCGACGGTCTCCTCACCGCGTCCTCCCCGCCCGCTCTCCTCGCCCGACCTCCGTCGCGGCCGCGTGCCCCGCCACCAGCCCGCCCGCCTCCGGCCGCCTCCTCCACCTCGCGGCTCCGGCCCTCTTCCCCGTCATCGCCCCCGGCCGCCGCTAGCGGGCCCCGAGCCTCCTCCCCTCCGCCGTCCAGCCGCCCCGCACGCGCACCCCCTCCCGTGGTCCGCGCCACCCCCGGCGAGCTCTGCCTCCCCCTCCCGCTCCCCTCTCCGGCCAGGACCTCCTCCCCGTCGCCTCTTCCTCGGTCGCGGCTCCGCCAGCGCCTTCGGCCCCATCGCCGTCGGCCTCCCGCGCGTCCTCGGGCCGCGTCCCCCGGCCGCCGTCTTCCTTCCCTCCGGCGTTCCCTGCCTCGCCTGACGCCGCCGTCGCCGGCGGGCCCGCTTCGTCGGCCTCCTCTGGCCCCGCTGGCCTCAACCCCATGCCACCAAGATCCCCGTCCTCCACCCCGAGCTGTGCTGTCTGAGTTCAAGCCCGACCCTAGCGTGTGCCGTGGGATGTGAAGGTGATGGGTGTGGTGTGGGACGGTGCTAAGAAGATGGTGTTACAGATCACCCGGGCTCCGACCTGAACATTCTGGTGGACGAGAACAAAAAGTTGGACAAGGACATTGGTGTCGTCGACAAGATCTTCGATGACCACCGGATTGGATTCAAGTTCTCCGTCGACGACAAGATTGCCCTCAAGGATCCGAAGGCCCCAACTCCGAAACCCCGAAGACCGACCCCGGTGTTTGAAGACCGAACCCCAAGATCTGCCTCACGGGACCGAACCCCGGAAACCCCGATGCTTTCGACACGGATGCCATGATCTTCGTCACGGACGCCGAGACCCCCGGACTCGAAGACCACGCGTGCGACAAGTACTCCTTCCCAGATGCGATGCTCGAGAACACGGACGGTAAGGACACCGACGCAGAACGCCAAGTTCGCCACCTTGAACGTCGACCCGATACGCGGACCCGACAATATCTTCTCGACAGCAAGATCGACCGCTTGGACCCAAGTTCTCCATCTTGAACCGAACCCTGCCTTTCCGTCGAACCTTGAGACCGAACCCCGAACCTCGGAACCCCAAGTTCGTCGAGACCCCCTAATGTGTGAACCCCTTCCCGAAAACCCTATTTTGATAATATAATGCAACATGTCGCATATTAAATTGTTCATGCATGCATACATATTTATGTGGTTTGGGAGCCTTATGCCGATTCACCTTATAATTAAATATGGGGCCCATATGTGGACAAATCTAGTCTTATATTGGCCTCATTTAAATTTGTGTAGCGAACCGGTAACTTATCTTGCCCTGTTATTACAACATTTAAATTGCGGGGTACCTAAATAACTTGAACCGTTTAATTAAATGTCGGGACCCCGGTTCCGCTTAATATGACCTAATTGCATCGCATCTTGCCATGTCATACATCATACCTGCATCATGCCCGATCTTTTGCCATAGTATTAAATAGTGCATCCGGTGTTTCTTCTAGTGTTTTGGTTATTCACGGATAAGGCCGTTGAGTTGATGCGAGTGTCGACCCGATCTTCGGTTGAACCTTCGGCAATGTTTTCAGGCGAGCATCTCCCCCTTTCTAACTATCTTACTTTTATAGTATTTATTCCCTCCTGTTGATCTATTGCTATCCGTGTTGCGATGCTCTAGTTTTCGTACCCGTGTTATCCCTGGCAGCCTTATATTGCCTTGGACACCTCCTATTACCTGTTGTTTGGTAGATAGATGGACCTGCGCGTCGTAGTCGCTTGCTCAAGTGCCGTTGCATGTCGTCAGGTACCACAGTTGTTGGAGTATGACCGCATGTTTATTGTTGGAGATGATCATGGCTTTACTTATCATTTACTTTAATTACTGTTTAACAACTAAAATTGAAGTAAGTAAGCAGAGGCACAGGTGGACAATATATGTTATTTGGATGTTAACCGTCCACTTGTGTCCCGTAGGACCCCGAGTACTTGATACCTGTTCCTTGAATATTCGCGCTATCCACATCCGGGAGTATTATGGGACCCCCCTGAGCCAGAGCTTGATTCATTCTTATTTCTTGGGGCCACAAACTAGTTTGAGGTTTTATTTACTATCCTGTACTTATGCCATGCTTTACTGCTTTATTTACGATTGTGCGAGGAGCACCTGTACTGTTTAGGTAAGCGGAGTGTTTTCGCGGTATCGACAAGCCCAGTTTTGGGTTCCCAGTCGTTTACAGCCATTGTCGCAAACCGTGAGTCCGTCTCGGAGTCAGCTAGCTTCGTTGCGGGTCTACTCAATGGGGTGGCCCCCTGAAATATTTCTGAATCCTGTGATTGCTTTGTCGTGAAAGCCTCGTTGGGTTTTGATTTGGTTTTTCCGAGGTTGATCGAGTGTGTGTTGCTATTTGTGCACCCCTGCAGGGTAAAACTTTCTGAAAGTCATGTCCGCGGTTATGGACGACTTGGAGCACAGTATCTCGATCATAGACAACTATAACTAAAGTAGTGCTATAAATTTGACTTTATAATGACTAGTAATCAGCTTCACTATAATGGAATGGCTAAATAAAACTGCCAACAATTGCTTGCTTGGGTTGTCGCTTGCGACCATTGTATCTGACTAGTAAGTACTGCAACTATAACGGAATGGCTAAATAAAAGTACCAACAACGGCTGGGTTTTGGGTTATATCATGCTAATTGTATTTGACTAGTAAGTGTCGCAACTACAACGGAACGATTAACTAAAACGGCCCACTGCTTATTTTATCAGGATGATTATCTATACCTGACTAGTAATTGCTGCAACGATAACTGAATAAGTAAAACTGCCAACTGTGTGAGTTCCTCGGTTGACTTCCTCGTTTGGTCTCGAGGGGGAAATACCAGGATGGGTTTGTTTGGTGCTAGATTCCGATTGGTTCTGAATAGGTCTTTCTTACCCCCCTCTGATAGCCGCCAGTGATATCGAGTCTCTATAGGTTGTTCAGTGCATGCTGCCGCTGCCGCTTCAGTCCACCATACCTATGTAGGCGAGGACCGCCGAATTCTAGCCTCGCCGTGTACTGGCCTCAGTACTGACGCTCCTCTTTTTCCTTTGCCCTTTGTCGGCACCCCTTTGGTTTAAGCAGGTTTCGAGATCGACGTCGTTAGCAGGGTTACCCTTCCGGCTTGGCCTAGGCAGGGTTATGGACGCCATTGGTTATTCTTTAGGGCTCTTAGCCCCATTTGCATCTTGTCCGTACTCGGACGCTCTATCATTTTCAAGGTGATTTGGATCTTTGTATATTATATCTGTATTCTTGACTCTTTGAGTCGCTGTTGTATATATCTGTTCTGTGGGTCCCATCGAGGACTGTTGTGTAATGTTATTACTTCGTTTTCCACCCGCACGAAAGTGCCTGGTGGGCACCTTTGAATCGTTTCTATGCGAGTTTGGCGGGAATCGTTGTAACTTGCATAGGGTCGATTCTGAGGGTGTTACATCTAATGCAGGTATGCATAGGCGTTTCTGGGCTGAAGCAGCCAACACAGCGTGTTACCTCATCAACAGGTCACCTTCTATTCCACTTGAGAAGAAAACTCCCATTGAGGTATGGTCAGGTTCGCCTGCTGATTATTCACAGTTGAGAGTTTTTGGCTGCACTGCATATGCTCATGTTGATAATGAAAAGCTAGAGCCTAGGGTTGTTAAGTGCATATTCCTTGGTTATGGTTCAGGAGTTAAAGCATATAAACTATGGAATCCTAAAACTAAAAATATTTTGCTAATTAGAAACGTTGTTTTCATTGAGTCCGTTATGTATCATGATAGCTTGCCATCAGATACCTCTCCTGTTGCTGTTGGAGAGGAGAGAGTTAATGTGCAGGTGGAGAACCTGCAGAAAACTGTTGATAATAATGCTATCGTTGAAGATACACATGAGGAAAACATTGATGATATTGTTGTTCAGCACTCACCTACTGTTTTGCAGCAGCCACATGAGTCCATTGCTGCTGATAGACCGAGGCGTTACTGTGGTCCTCGTCCTCGTTTAATTGAAGAGTGTAATCTTGTACATTATGCTTTGAGTTGTGCTGAACAGGTGGAGAACGATTATGAACCTGCTACATATAATGAAGCCATTGCATCCGTTGATCGTGAGAAGTGGGTTTCTGCTATGCAAGAAGAGATGCAATCGCTTGAGAAAAATGGCACATGGAATGTTGTGTGCTTGCCTAAACAAAAGAAGGCGGTCCGCTACAAGTGGATCTTCAAGAAAAAGGAAGGTCTATCTCCCAAAGAGCCTTCAAGGTACAAGGCAAGGTTAGTAGCAAAAGGGTTTAGCCAGATTCCAGGTATTGATTACAATGATGTGTTCTCTCCAGTTGTGAAGCATAGTTCCATTCGTACTTTCTTTAGTATTGTGGCTATGCGTGATCTTGAGCTTGAGCAGTTAGATGTCAAGACTGCTTTTCTGCATGGAGAGCTTGATGAGGAAATATACATGGACCAACCAGAAGGGTTCATAGTGCCTGGTAAAGAGGATTTTGTGTGCAAATTAAAGAAGTCTCTTTATGGCTTAAAGCAATCTCCAAGACAGTGGTATAAAAGGTTTGATTCATTTATGATCTCACATGGTTTTGAGAGGTCTAAATATGATAGTTGTGTTTATATCAAGTTTGTTGATGGGTCACCTATATACTTGCTGCTATATGTTGATGATATGTTAATTGCTGCCAAGGGCATGAAAGAAATCACTACTTTGAAGGCACACCTAAGTAGTGAGTTTGAGATGAAGGATCTTGGTGCTGCTAAGAATATCTTAGGTATGGAGATTACCCGAGATAGAAAATCTGGTTTGTTATTTCTTAGTCAGCAAAGTTACATTAAGAAAGTTCTTCATCGTTTTAATATGGATGGTGCCAACTCAGTTAGTACTCCTATTGCTCCTCATTTTAAATTGTCAGTTTCTCAATGTCCTACTACTGATGAAGAGTTTGAGTACATGTCAAAGGTGCCATATTCTAGTGTTGTTGGTTCTTTGATGTATGCCATGGTTTGTTCTCGTCCTGATTTATCATATGCTATGAGTTTGATAAGTAGATACATGGCTAATCCTGGTAAAGAACATTGGAAGGCTGTTCAGTGGGTTTCCAGGTACCTTCTTGGCACTTCCAATGCTTGTTTGAAATTGTGCAGGACCGGTGAGGGACTCGTTGGCTATGTGGATTCAGATTTTGCTGTCGATTTGGATAAGAGAAGATCCCTCACAGGTTATGTGTTTAATGTTAGTGGTTGTGCTGTTAGCTGGAAGGCTACATTGCAGGCTGTTGTTGCACAATCTACTACTGAAGCTGAATACATGGCTATTGCTGAAGCTTACAAAAGATCAGATGTTTCATGAGAGAACTAAGCACATTGATGTCAAGTACCATTTTGTTAGAGATATTGTTGCTCAAGGTAAATTAAAGGTATGCAAGATCAGCACTCATGATAATCCTGCTGATACGATGACTAAACCTGTTCCTGTTGCTAAGTTTGAGCTTTGCTCGAACTTAGTTGGTTTAACTGATTAGTCCAAGTGGCTATTGGCGCCGAAAGTATTTGCTTTGTTTGTTCAGGGAGATGGTTGCCGTTGATGCTACAAGGAGGAATTTGTCTCAAGGTGGAGTTTGTTATATGTTGATCCAAATTCTACAAAGTATAGGCAACTTCTGACGAGTGGAGCGAGACCCGTCGCCGGAGGCTTGGGCCGAGTGTAACTTATCTAGACTTGTTTTAGTGTCTAGATTTACTTCGCAACTAAATGAACCTAATGCTAAAAAAAGTTTAGATATATTTGTTTTATAAAGCTAAAACATCTTATATTTTGAAACGGAGGGAGTAGTCAGGTTAATTTTTTTGAAGTTTCCATTCTCCTGGAAGTAAATAAGCGCGAACGCCCGGTGAATAGAAAATCCAAATTCACTTTTGTGTAAAAAGAAAAGAAAACGCAGGGTGGTCATTCATTTGGCAGTAGTTGCGACCACCGGGGGCCATTTGCATCTGCATGTTCCTGTGCCTGCCTGCCCGATCGTGAACCAGGTCAAAGCCTGAACAGTGAACAGTGTGCTCTTTGTCTGTCTGTCTCTACAGTCTACAGACACTGGTTGCGTTCATTTAAAAAAAATCACAAATCCCACGCACGTTTCTCACTCGTACTCGTACAACGGCTTAATTAGCATGCAGGTCGTACATACAGCTAGCTAGCTGCGCCACGACGAAGAAGCTCATACACCTGACATGGCTGGTATCGGATCAAATATAATCCTCCTCCTCTATGTACACGTACGTTTCTCAGCTCATACCGGAGTAGCGAACATGGCCTGCTGCTGGTGGTGGTTAATTATTAATTAGTCGCTGCTCCTAAAATACTACTCCCTCCGTTTTAAAATAGATGTCTCGAATTTGTTAAAATTTGAATGAATCTAGACACTATTTGGTATATGGTTCATTTAAATTTTAATAAATTTAAGATATCTATTTTAAGACGAAGGGAGTAGTTATGTCGAGACTCAGACAGGCCAGCCGCGCGCCGACCAACGACCTGCTGTTTGTTTGTTTGCGGGGCGTCGATCGACAGACGACGTATATGTCGGGGCGAGCCATCCTGTGTTGTCTGCATCTTTGCCTGATCGAGATGGCATTTTCATCATCTGAAATAAATCTTTTCCGGATGCTTTCCCTGCTCTACACTGGTTTCTGTTGACGCAACTCTGATTTTTTTTTCTTTCTTTCTTGTTGTTGTTGCATCCGTGCCATGAGGCAGCAGATGAAGAAGGAGAAATGAGAAGGCGCTCATTATCCTCGCCCGCACCGGCCTCGTCTGTTGGATTGGATGCATAGGAGCCCGTTGATTGACAGCATGCATACGTGGGCCAAACAAGAAGACCAACCACATTTGCCTCCTCAAACAACTGAAGAACCCTGGCCAAGTTAGCAGGCTTATTATGGTCCTGGACCGTATGTAAACCCTGGGACACCGCACCGCGAGGCCCATATCAGCCTACATTATATCATCATCTGAAATATTTACGGTACTACTAGTGGCAGCAGCATACCCTCAAAAAAAAAAAAAAAAAAAACAGAGTTGCAACAGCAGTATAATAAGCAAAGAAACAAAAAACTGAAAACCGTGGCCTCTCCTTGTCTGTTCTTTGCTGGTTGTGCCGGAGTCGCGGAAGAAAGACGGCCGGCCGGTCCCGAAAAATTTATCCTAAAGTCGTGGCTAAATCCTCAAGTCAGAATTTATCCATAGCGGCGACGCTTTGTCTGTATGATCGCTGTTGCGCCTAGATCGATCGGTCGCGATGCGGTCCATTAAAATTTTCATCAGACCAACACAGTCGATCAGGCGATTTTTGTACACGGTTGCACTGGCAAATGATGATGATGGCCCCAAAAGAGCAGGAAATTAAGGCCGACTTACCAGTCCGCATCCCGCCATGGGAGGACGAGTCTGATCTGAAGCTCCTGTCCATAGTTTTGGGTCGTACATATCGGCCACACAACCAAAACCATTCTTCACCTTCACCCTGAACTTTTTATGTGTGCCTGCCTGGTTATCATGGTCGAGCGGGCACCAAACGGCCCATGCGTTGATATTTCGATAAAAATAACCCTTTCGTCAAAGTTTAATGGAGTTTAACCCTCGTCAAATAGGATTTCAAAATCTAACCCTTTTGCTTAGCGCCGCTAGCGTCCATGGATAGGCCCGAACAAAACATACAATATTTCTGAAGGAACAAACCGGTATGTACGCTGATACCGCCGCCAGGAGAGCTACCAGGAAGAGAGAAAACCCATCAAGGGTTTCATACCTCTCGTCGGCGACATCGTCGGTCCATTCCGCCTCCGGTGGCCTTAGGGCCTTCGAGGTGTGGTGGACCACGGCCTCTTGCCGGCGGGAGGTTTTCTGTTCTTGGTTCGTCTATTTTTTAGTGTCTTCTTCGGGATGTTGAGGCGACGGCTATGTCCCGGAGTCAGAATAAGGTCCTCCCCGCTCTATCCTCGCTTCGATGGTGCATCTATAGCTAGCGGAGGGCGTGTAAAGTCGTTTGTCCGACGAATCTCCTGGGATTTCGTCTATTTTTGCGTTCGTCGGTTTGTTTTTAGGTCAGTCTCTTCTGATCTACGGATATCATCATTGGTGAAGCTCCTGTCCACAGTTTTGGGTTGTACATATTGGCCACACAACCAAACCATTCTTCACCTTCACCCAGCACTTTTTGTGTGCCTGCCTGGTGATCATGGTCGAGCGGGCACCAAAAAAGGCCCATACGTTGATATTTTAATAAAAACAACCCTTTGGTCAAAGTTTAATGGAGTTTAACCCTTGACAAATGGAATTTCAAAATCTAACCCTTTTGCTTAGCGCATGTGCATGGATAGGCCTGAACAAAAGTGCCATGTAGACGAGCACCCTAGCTCCATCGTGTCGGGTGGTTTAGTTAACATGGTTTATATGTATAAAATGCAATGACCAAGAAATTATCATTTATCAATAAGCCATTCGGGGCGCCTCTTTCAGGGCCAACCCATAGGACGGTGCAAAGGGACGCTCACCCTGGAACCCAAGGAGTTAGGGGCCCTCGTCTCAGACATGTATGTATACCTATATTTATTTCTATTCTTAAGACCCAAGAGAGTAAAACTATTCTTAAAAATATAGATTACCTAAGCTATAGCCTACTATGTCTCTATTCTGACTTCCCTTTTTCCAAAAATACCCTAAAATATTGTATAGTAAACAGGGAAGCACAAGTTCCATTCAAAAAATCCATAGAGATACATAATTTAGTTTTGATCGCGGGAAACAACATCAACGTCGTCCCATCAAATATTCTAACATTTATGAATATTTTTTTCTCGATGCCATCATTTTGGTGGTCTCTTTAAATTTGCGCAAATAGCTCTCCTACAATTCCCCGCGGGTCTACTTGTCCCTATCATGCTTGTTAAGGCTATTTTATTCTCTTATTATTTTAGTGTCTAATGTGTCCACGTACTCATATTTTGCACATGTATATGAATGTATAACACGTGTACACAAGGACCAATTGATAGGAATAAGTATCATGGTAAATATTTTGCTTGATCAGTAAAAATGAGTAGTTTTGAATCTCTTCACCAAGATTCCAAAGATCATGGATTTTTCAAATGTACGGATTTTATTGTTATTTAGAGGCCTAACAATGCTAATTATTGCTTAAAATTTGAGTAATACCAAAAAAATCAGCATAGATATTAAAGATATATTTAAGAATTTTTTTGAATTAGGGGGGCCATTGCCCCCTTTCCTTGACTCGATGAAACTTTTTCACTTTAAATGATGGGTCTTTGGTGTCATGTTGTCCTATGGCCTTGAAAATCTATGGACCGGCCCTGACCTCATTCTTTCCCTTTCTTTCTCTCCCCCGCTCTCCCCGCTATAGGTAATTGAGAAGCTCTCACGAGGCTCTGGCATGTTGTTCCCGGCCAGCTAAACCGACCAAACCGTCATTCCGCAAATAACTATATCATTCCGCAAATAGCTCTCCTCCAATTCCCGGCGGGTCTACTTGTCCCTATCATCCCTGTTAAGGCTATTTTATTCTCTTAATATTTTAGTGTCTAATGTGTCCACGTACTCACAATTTGCACGTGTATATGAATTTGTTAATTTCATAATTTTATTCACTGATTAATTCTAGAGGTACACATGTATACACGTGTACACAAGGAGCGATGGATAGGAATAAGTAAACTAGGCATTGTCCGGTCTGAAACTGGCCAAACCGTGAGCCACACCCGCACCGTACCGGATCAGCGGTTTAATGCGGGTTCGCTTTCGTAAACCGCACAAATTGCAATTAAATCTCTTGATCTGCTTTGAGATGGGTTGGAGCCAGCTAAACCGACAAAACCGTCAAAGCACACAACTCCCGCACCGCATGGATCTCCCCGCGTTGGGCACCGCAGAGGCGATGGCACGACGGTCAACGGAGTCTGAGGGCACGACACCGAGGCTGTGGAGGACACGGGAGATCCTAGCAACGAGGGGTTGCTGGAGGATGGGGGAGCGGCGGAAGCGGAAGGAGTTTGCTGCGGCCAGGGAGGAGAAGGATGAGTGCCCCTTGCTGTCGCGGCTGCGTTGAGGGCTTATGCCATCCTCTCAGCGTCTGCCCAATTCTGGAAGGAATTTTCGTCTGCGGCGGCGTTGAGGATGAGGTTAGTCTACCATGTTTCTTGATTCTTCTGTTTCCCTCGCTTGATTCTGAGGCCTAATTGACGTTTAGAAGAAATCTAGAACAAGTTCACTTGTTAGTTGTTGATGTTCCATATAACGAGTCGAAGCGGCCCTTCATCACTTCATGTCTAGTTACACAAATGCCAGATGCAAATCCACCTTCGTCAGGTCGTCTAGTGCTAGAGGGGCCCTAGTCTGATGATGGGCAAGAGAGAGACGAAGATGATGTCGATCAAGACTAAAAAAGGTTGTCCGTGGCTGCTGAAGTTTGTTCATTGAGGATTTGAGGGTGATGCTGGAGTTTCTTTTGGAATCGATACCGGTGATACTTTTGTGAGATGTTTGGAAGTGCCTTGGAGTTTCCCCCGGCCGGTAGGGGCGCCATTTTTTTATTTTCCCCTATTTGGCTTGTTAGTACCTCTTTTATCCCTCTCTTTCTTTGCACATGGATGCTTGGCTTTTGTATTCCGTTAATTTGATGAGTAATGGAATTCGGTCCATGTGGGATCGCTTAAAAAACTTGACAGAGTTACAAGCACCTTGTAGCTAGCTATAATATCAGAAAGATTTTGCATTCATCCATAGTTATATGTACTCAAGCTCTTAACTGGTCATATATAATCTTAATAATTCAGAGGAAGTTGTGTTCGAGTCTTCAGAAATGGATATATATGCTTACAATGCCAAAACAAAGTATCTGAAAACCGTAGGTGGAGACGCCGATGGTAGATGTAAGAAAAAAACCTACTACATCTATCATCGGCACCTCCACTCCGATAGCTTCAGGGATGGATAGTTGTGCTCTGGCATGTGGGACTTTTTTTCTTTATTCTTTTATTACATCTGCGGAGCAGAGGAAGAAGGAGAAATAAGGCAGGGCTGAGTTAGTTAGAT
The DNA here is from genome assembly GCA_910589765.1 of Avena atlantica. Classification (NCBI taxonomy): domain Eukaryota; kingdom Viridiplantae; phylum Streptophyta; class Magnoliopsida; order Poales; family Poaceae; genus Avena; species Avena atlantica. Next base: position 490,889,531 of record OU342733.1, on the reverse strand, counting down.
CCATAGTGGCCCGATGACACCATACGCGGGCTGAACAAGAAGCAAGCACATTTCCTTCAAACAACAACAGAAGAAGCACGCACGTCAGTGGTCCTGGATCGTGAACCCTGAGGCACCGGACCACGCGGCCCACCACAGGCCTTCCTTATCATCTGAACAGTAAGCTACCTCAAAAAACAAAAAACAAAAAATAAAAAACAAAAAGCAAAAATCTGAAAATTTAAGCGAGAAAGAAAAGCTGAAAAACGTAGCGTCCTTATCTGAAAAGCGTGCCCTCCTTATCTGATACTATTTGGTGGTCGCGCGCGCCGGCCGGAGTCGCGGGAGAAAAGCCGAGAGCGACGACACACCACGCCAGGGGCGAAGCCAGGAAAAAGGGTCGCCGGGGTCAACATGAATAAGTCGAAAGAATGTGTGTCTGGAAAATGTACAACTAATATATACTCCCTTCATTTCAATAAATAAGACATCCTCGTCCGATTTGTTCGACCAAGAATTACTCCAAATACATGAAGATTGTTAGTATAAACTAGCATATAAAGATTGTTAGTATAAACTAGCATGTGTTTTTCAATACGAATCCAAGGATGCTAATTATGTATAATATAATTAAGATTTTGTTACTCAATCTTTTGGTTAAATTTTGCCTTAAAATGTGCACGTGACTTATTCTTTGAAAGGGAGGTAGTATGTGTGTACATGGCATGGCCAAATGGGTAGCTGGTACTAATTAACGATTGAGTTATGTATATTTTAGCAAACTCCCATAAATGAGAAACAATAATTGTTAATATATAATGTTAAACTAAAGTTGGATTAAAAAAGTAATCACCTCACTACTTTTGACCTCTACGGTCTTTCATCTTGAGAAAAAGGTCTATCACAACTTTATGTGGAGTTGAATATAGAAGTCTTTACTTCAAAAATCAAATGATGCAATGACTTATGGAATCATCACCAATGTGATTAAGTAGCACTATTTTAACTATTTTCATCGATGAAAAGCACCTCTAAACAGATACAGTGGCGACGGGTAGAACTAACAACTGGCTTGACGAGCTTATATACTAAAGGATCTTGTGGGTGAATGTGATTTTATTTTGCAATTCAAGAAACGCTCCTTTATTTTTTTACTACTTGTAGAATTAGCAAGAGATTATTAGTACTCACTCTGACTCAAATTACTTGACTCAAATTTGTCTATATTTTGATATATCTAGACTTGGTTATTTTAGTGCTAGATATATCCGAATCTAGATAAAACCAAGTCAACTAATTTGGATAGGAGGGAGTACAAAAATCCATGCTGATCTCGCCTGATCAGCCGTTACCCATCCACCCGAAGGCCCAAACCTTCAACAAAATAAATCAATACATCGGACAACCCTAATTTAATTTGAGGATTAGGAATGCTGGATAATAAATCTCCTTTAGATCAATTAGATGGAGAAATAAGTTATAGCGAGCACTTACATATCGTAGAATGTTGATTTTTGCAGCGGGAGAGAGTAGCGACGAGAGACAGCTGTCGGCCGGCGATACAAACCAGCAGACGTGTGCTGCCGCAGGACGACGAGCGACATCGCTAGAAAAAAGGAAACGAGGCGGCGAAGAGCAGGCATGAAGTCCGAGCGACTCAAGCGATGGTTTTCTTAGCGATCTAGCTGATTCTGGGTATTGTTGGGCTTGCACACATCAATCGAGTCTAACGGGCTAGGAATAAATTCTGTTCTTACGGGTCATTTTGTGTACTGGGCTGGGGTCAAAATCTATTTTCACTTGAGTCATATTTTTCTGCTGGGATATACATACAAGGGTTTGGGCCAAGGTCACTGGGGTCAACTGACCCCAGCCGGACACTGTAGCTCCGCCCCTGCACCACGCCACTTTGTCAATTTGGACACGTACTACGTCCCAACGCAACACAGATTTTTTGTCGACGACGCGATCCGAATAAACCCCGCATCCACGCCTTTCTATCCCCCGCCCCGCATATTTATCCAGAGCTTTGCAAAGCCTGTGTGATGGGTCGATCGGGTCGTGGTGGTGGTGGTCCATGCATGGCATGGAACTTGTGAACGCGATCGCACGGGACGGGCAGCTTAACTGGCCCGACACGACCAGGAAAGGCCAAATCACCTGTCCACGTCCAATCAGGGATGATCGGAAGCTCCTGTCCACAGTTTTTTGGGTCGTGCAGACCGGCCACACAACCACCTACTCATTCTTCACCTTCACACAGCACTGTTTTTGTGCCTCCCTCCGCCTGGTGGCGATGATGGTCGATCGGGCACCAAACGGCCATGCCTTCCGAACCAAGCAATGCAACGACTGATGTGGTACATCGTCGAAATGACAGGGCCACACAAAATCCAGGATTTTAATTTTTTCAGTTTTACATTATACTTTTTCTTTTTTTGCCTAGTCACCGTATGCCTTGTGTTGTGCATCTTTTTATTTATTTTGCATCGAACTTCAGGGCTTCGCTACTATCTCTATCTCTTCTCTACTATCTAAAAAGAACGAAGGTTTTCTGTCACTATGTCGCCCTTTCGTCGCATCGCTCCGTCGTCGCTGGTAGCGCTTCCCATCGTCGCGCATTAACAGTCAAAACCGCACACAGGCCGTCATCCTCCAGGCAGCAGATCACGCCGCCAATCAATCCAAACGAAACCCCCGTCAAACGCGTATAGCAACCATTAAGAGCAAATTCCAATAATACAGTCGGCTTCCTGGCTATGAGGTTATTTATAGTCAGCTTATAGTCAAGTATACAATAGTTACTTTTAAAGAGTACTATTTTATAAGTGAATGACTCACTCACATACTCACAAAGTGTCTAGGAGCACGCGCAAGAGCTGGCTATTGCATGAGAACCCACCTCTTTTCTCTCACCTCTTCTCTCTCATGAGTACTTGCTCTAAGTGTGCTGATCTCGCCCACATAATTGCCAAGTTATTACAGAATGCAAACCATCGAAGGAGGCCCACGGTGGGAAAAACCCAGGCGAAGAAAACTAACACGCACCATGCAGATTTGTTTTCCTATTGCATGCAATCTACAACACGTTCGCATGGTATACGGTGAAGAGTAATTAACGGGAGTAAATATGACACATTAATTGTCCAACATGCCTTATTCTAGCGCTAATTCAGGACAAAAAGATTTTGGAGTTGAGATCTGTAAAACGGGACGGAGGGAGTAGGTGCATCCAAATCTAAATTCTAAATTCCTAGCAGGCCACACATGAACGCCATGGCGGAGTGGAGCACAGGTCGAGCGAGAGCTTCGGGGGCACGTGTATGCGTGGCACTGCTCTTTCCTCTCCTCCTCCAGGGTTGGTGACTCGGGCATCAGCGTCAGCGTCGTCCTCCCCTCGTGTAAGAAACCGAAGAGCCGGCAATACGGTGGCCACAACTCACGAAAAAAAAGATTTTTTTCTAGGGTGCACATCGGCTTGCTTCAGATATGGTTCTTCTCTTTCTCTTAGATGCAGACAATATCGACGCACATGTGGGTTTCCCAACGCTATGGGCAGCATCGCTTGCTGGATTTTCTGGCTGGCGAGATGGTTTGTTACTTAGTGTCGGAGTATCCACATCGCAGCACGCGGAGACGTAGGAGCACCGTATAGCTGGCACATGAAGGTAAAGCTTAAGGAGCCTGCAGTTTCAGATGATTAATTTACATCTAAAATTTGACATGGCGATGTCAAACATAGATATTTAGGCCCGTCACCCGTGGTTTATACATTGCTCCTACAGGTTCGAGAGGCAAATGGTTCAGAGATCAGTCATTTTCTCATCCTCTATGATATTGTTTATTGATGTTGAATTTTTACGCAATCATACATATTTTCGCCGTATCCCCGCAAGTCCACTTTTCAGGAGTCTGTACCCCCATGTCTGTACGAGAGGTAATTTGCTTCTAAATCTGGACTAGCGAGTTTATATGTTTCTAGAAATATAACATACCTACCTTACTTGATAGCCAGGCTTTATGAAGGAGGTCTTTTAATGATAAATGTTTTTTTTGTGTTGCCTGATGTTGTATAAGGAGAAATTGGGATTATCTAGCTGAAACAAGGGACCAATACTTGGAGAAGAGTGTAGACAAAAATTCAAGAAGACATAGCGCATATCAAAGGGGATCATCGACTAGGAACTTACGGTGGGTCATGTGGCACATAGAGTTAGAGAAATGAGCAATAGTTGATTGAAGGAGGATTTGAATCCTTTGCAAGTCAAAATTACCCCAAACCCATTTTAAAGTTAGAGAATGTAAACATATAATGATGAATTGACACCAAGTGGAGTTAGAATGATCATGGGGTGGAACAAGGATGCTTAAATATTGGAGTCAGAGGTCTTATTAAGATGGATCAGGATGAGAATAAACAATGTGTATCATAGACGTCTTGTGTGTTGCTAAGTTGCACCTAGAGATTAGGTAAATGGAAAAAAGTTGTCATGGTTTGTAACATTATAACAAACAACATGTACAACTTGTTCACACGTGTTCATTGTGAAGAAACAAGTGTACATATTCATTGCTATTTTGTAGCAGCGCACGAGATATCTTCCTAGGTGGAGCAAGATAATGCAAGAAGTAGTGTTGATCATAATGACAAATTGAAGGTAGAGTTGATCAGAGATGGAAATACAATAGTTACATCATAAATCCTATACTACCAGTGGTTGATAATCTAGAATTAGAACATATCTATATAAAGGTAAGTTTATCCAAATAGTACAAAATCAGGGTGCTATAATAATTGGAAAAAATGGTAGTATAATTTAGTTGTGACCATATTTTTTGCGACAACGGAAATAATATTTTATTTTCTAAAAAAATTATGGCATCCATGATAGGATGGTGAAACTGAGACATTGATAGTCTGCATAAACATTCTGTCCATGGATTTGTACTTTCATGATAACAATCTGTAGAGTAATATCTGGTATGATGGTATCCACGTGAGAAAATACTTCTAGGTCTACAAATCTAGAGTTGGAAGCATTTACATCTCGATGATTTCTGTAATTAATGCAAATCAAAATTGAGTACATACATGTTTATTTTTCTCTCAAGTGCAACTCTTCAACATATATTTATGCCCCGTTGCAACGCACGAGCACTTGTCCTATGTATATAAAGGTAAGTTTATCCAAATAGTATAAAATAAGGGTGCTATAATTGGAAAAAATGGTAGTATAATTTAGTTGTGACCATATTTTTTGCGACAACGGAAACAATATTTTATTTTCTAAAAAAATTAAGGTATTTTCTTGTACTAAGATGAACACCCATATGGGTCTAAATCAGTTCTTCGTTTAATAGGTGATGATCAGATTACTTTCTCGCATCATGATCCATCATTAACGGGGGTACATGTGATTCCTACAATCTTACAAACGTAAGAGTTAGCGACTAGAGTCTAATTGACCTTGTACTAAAGCTCTAGATAGTAGACACCAATAAGATTTGCTGGGAAATGCTTCATGAGGCTGAAACAATCCAAGATAGGATGGTGAAACTGGGGCAGTGATAGTCTGCATAACCATTCTGCCCATGGATTTGTACTTTCATGATAACAATCTATAGAGTAATATTTGGTATGGTGGTGTCCACGTGGAAAAATACTTCTAGGTCTAAAAATCTAGAGTTGGAAGCATTTGCATCTCAATGATTTCCGTAATTTATGCAAATCAAAATTAAGTATACATGTTTATTTTTTCTTAACTACAGTTCTTTAACATATATTTATGCCCGGTTGCAACGCACGTACACTTGTCCTAGTTATTAAAAAAATACCAGCTCCATCAGCCTGAAGACTAGTAACAACGAAGCTAGGAGGAGAGTACATCCAGCAGTCTGAAGCCGTCAGTGTGCAAGCGTGCTTGGCACAAAGATGGACTGGGGCATTAGCTGATCTTATTACATGTTGAACCACAAACGAACTAAAGAAAAAAGGAAACCCCTTCAATTTCATGTAGAACAGGTGCTACGACAACGCGGGAACCATTGCGCGAGTCCCGGAGGTCCACAACCTCTTTTGCAGTCGATCTCCATCACCACTCGCGTAAATCCTCGAAGCTTTGCGAAAATCACACCATCTCGTAACGCCAAAGCTTATCAATCATCCCCAAAATGTGTTAGGTATGGGTATTTTTGTAGTGCCTCCGAGCATGGAGTCGAGGCGAGATAGGTCGCCATAGTCGGTAGGATCGACCGCGCACACATGGGAAGAGGAGTTATAGGTGTGACGCATGAACGGTTCAACAAGGGTAGTAGCTTCATACATCGACTCACCGATTGAGCTTTAATTGTAAGATTCTATGATTTGCTTTCCTTTTTTCTTAAAAATCCTGTGGTTGGAGCAATCCTCCTATTATTTGATATTACTTCCATCTTTGGACGTGCGCGGTAGTTGGCAATAGACGATTGGGGTTGCTAATTCTTCTAAGACTACCCCAATAGGGATATCATATGTGGTATCATACATTACATGCATATGCATGCAAAATGCTTATATATCACTGCAATTAGTAATAAAAAAGATTATGTTGGTATCATAGGTAGATACGGTATCATAGCACACAGAACTTAAAAAACTAATATGAAATAAATCTTGTACACAATTTTACATTGAGATTTTACAAACAATAAATACACTAAGACTATGGTACTACAATACTACTATATGATATTATGCATTGTAAAGATGTTATTATATACTAGTATCATATATGATGATATTACTATATGATATATATACTAGTCTAATATCTGCTAAACGTGTTTGAGAGCGATTTGATGATCCAGATATAATTCCTAATCCAGAGCGAAGAATATAGAGCTATGGGTGCTGTTATACAAAATAACCAAGGCGTTTTTGTCCCTGCTTTATCAAAATTTATACCGCATGTGGCACCAACTACGATGGCGGAGGCCCTAGCGATGGAACATGGGCTTGCCCTTGTTAAAAATTTGGGATACAACTATGTCGAAGGCCGAGGCTGATTCTTTGGAAGTCATTCAGTATTGTGCATGCCAGGAGCGCATTTAAAATAAGGACACTACCATTTATACCGAGATTTTGCTACTACCGGAGCTATAGGGAATGTTGTTTCAGCCATTGTGGTAGAGATGCTAATAAAGTTGCTCATTCTATTGCTAGGGAGTGTTTTAATTCTAAAATTTCTTGTAATTGGATTGATGAGCATCTAGTTTTTTCTACAAACTCTTCTAGATGATGTAACAATTATTTGACTGGCTGCAAGTTTCAAATGCATTCTTTTTTTTACCAGGGTATTTAAGGGGTTTGAAGATTTTAATGAGGGATTTGCATGCTTAATATATGTTGATAAATAAAAAAAAGTTTTAGAAGGGATAAGAATATGGAAGAGCATAGAGGGCCGGAGACGTGCGATGGGATCGGAGCCCAGCAGGCCGCGCGGGGAAAAGCAGCCGTGCTGATCTGATCTGATCAGCTCCGTGGCGACGACGGATCTAGGTTTCCGTTAAGCCGCTCTCGCTTTCCGACCTGTCGCGCTCGCGCTAATACACTCCATTCGCTGGCCGACACGCGGGGCCCGGTTCGCCCATCTCGAGGCTGACGCCAGGTGAGGATAAGCATGGACGGCCCCGATCAATCCTCCCCAGGCCTCCCGCGAATTAGCAGTCCCACCTGAAACGCACCACGCACACGCGAGACCTGCACCGATTACACTGACGCGTGGGCGCTGCTTGTTGGCCGGGCCCGTCCGCAGTGGCGTCGAGGAGTTAGGTTAGCTGGGTGAGCGCTAATAGCGCAACGAGACGCCGGGAATGGGTTAATAGCCACCACCACCTCCCCTGTCGCCCCACACCACGCCTTCCCTTCCCTGCCGCACCCGCACGCACGCACGCACTCTCACCCCGCGCCCCCGCCGCCGCCGCCAAAACCCCCAGGACAACGAACCCGCCGCCGCCGCCTCCTCCTCCTCCTCGGCGCGGCGAGCGGGCGCGATCCGGGCCGGCGGCGAGAGGGGGGTTTAGTTAGCGCGCGGGCAGGGCAGGGGAGATGGCATCGGAGGACGTGGTGGGCAAGAGCAGGGGCGACACGGCCGTCAACACCATCGTCAACCTGGCGGAGGAGGCCAAGCTCGCGCGCGAGGGGGTCAAGGGGCCCGGACACCAGGTCCTCACCGTCTGCAAGTCGCTCTTCGCCGGAGGCGTCGCCGGTGGACTGTGAGTCTCATCATCCCCCTCCGCTCTCCATTCCCTCTCGTTATCTAGAGGTCGGAATTCCCCGTGCCCGTATCGCTCGCTGCGTGTCGCCCCCCAGATTCGGCAGAATTTTGCCGCGATTTCGTCTGTTACTTATTAGATTGGTGTTTGCCGGCTCGTGCCGGATTCGCTGCGTTGCCGGCGCCAATTGAGATTTCTCCGTGGACCTGATTGCCTTGGCGTCGGGCGTCACTTGATGCATAGGCATGGTGTTAGGGTGATCTGTGCCCGACGCTTATAAACCCCTTGCCGCGCGCCACTCAGATCTCGTCACCTAAACTGAACTCTTCGGTTGGCCCGTCTGGATTAGAATTCGCATCTGATGGGTTAATTTGGTCTATGATCTGAACCATTCCCTTGAGTATACATGCATGATCGCGATGTGATCTGCAATACGTCACACGGATTCTGCTCTAAATTATTTTCAAGTAATCTAAATTGTTTTTTGCTTGCATCAGTTTGCTGACACTTAAAAACCCTAGTACTAGACTGTGAAAACGTTCATTGTGGTTATAGTCGTTTTTCTCATGTTATTGTTGTATCTTCAGTCTCGAATTTGTATATCAAGATTCTATGACTAGTATGCTGCACATTTGGTTCATTTAATTGGAATTACTTCCCGGCTGGAGTTCAGGTGGGTGATCGCCCCCATTGGTTCCCCCAAAAGAAAACTGTCGAGCTGGACATTTTGATGTGCAAGTTTGGTTTGGCCAGTAGCTAAGCCCCAGCCCCCACCCACCCTAAAATAAATTGATTCACCACAGAAATTAGCGTCCGGATCTTTTTTTGAGCACTTTATGCACCTGGATTTTAGTTACTTGTGTATATTCTTTAATTAAGGTGTTAATTATCAATGTATTCTTTATTGGCATATGCTTAATTATTAAGATTCTTCATGATGTCATGAAATCCCACTATCTCAAGGCTAAAGGTGAACCATTAAGAGTCCCTATCTGGGTTACTTGATGTAATGCTATATATTCTGTTGGCACAAGACTAAGGCTACTTGATCTTGTCTTCCTTGCTTGGTACTCTAGTTAGCAAAATGTTGTTATAGTTGGCTTTAGTCAAAGCTGAATTTACTATTTTTTTTGCCTTCTGACATGTCAATTCATCACTAAATTTAAGGATCTACATTTATATGTCGATTTCTGTCATCATCTGTGGTCTGGTTAATTACTGGTGCATGCTGTATTTGATGTGTAATTATTTTTTATTCTTAAGTATTGTGATTCTCGTGATGCCACGGAATTTCATTAGTAAATGCTAAAGCAAGCCTCTGATTGCATACTCATGGCTACTTGATGCAATGTCATAGTATTTTAGTTGGTAGCATACTATGGCGAGTTGATCTTTTCTTCCTTTGGTAGTACTCTAGCTACCAAATATTATAGTTCCCTGAAGTCAAAGCTGGGTTTATTCTTCTTTTATTTCTTTACTGACCACACTGTAACATTGCTTACTTGATAGACACAAAATGTTATGAACTAAGGTCACTTAAGTACTTATGTTATGCTTAAGATCCTGAGAATATTTACCGATTCCTGGTGTCGTTGATATGGTAGCTATGTATACTTATGAGTTTCTTTCACTTTATTGTTTCTCACAGATCAAGGACTGCTGTTGCTCCACTTGAGCGATTGAAGATCCTGCTTCAGGTTAGTTTCTTATGTTCTTATTTTGCTTTTATCTTATAGTATGTTTTGATTTTACTTTATTGCTAGGTTTGTCTTTGCCTAAGTTTTTCCAAGTAGTTCTCTTTACCATGTAGTATGATATCAAGATTACCTGGCTAAATTAATAGTAATATTTCGTTTATTTCTTTCAATAGTTTCTTCTGTTATTTGTTATATCAATGAACATATATATGATGCAATCTACGTATCCACCATGTCAGTGTGTTTGCTACGGTCTCTATTACAAACCCAATCCATGGTTTATCTTATAGCTATATATAAGCATCTGTAGCAATTCTAGGACCATGTCTATTTTCTTGAGGAACTTAAAACTAGCCTCTCTTAGTACTGGATAATCAGGAATAATAACGCCAAAAGTAGGTCAGGTCACACTTGTTACTTGACACCAATACTTTTGTTACTAAAATTTTCTATGTGTACTTCGTATGAAAAGAGAAGGTTTTGGTTAAAAAGTTGGGTTGGACCTCTGACTTACGTTACCTTGCTTAATGCAGGTTCAAAACCCTCACAGTATCAAGTACAATGGTACAGTTCAAGGGCTGAAGTATATATGGAGAACCGAAGGCCCTCGTGGACTCTTTAAGGGCAATGGGACGAATTGTGCTAGGATCGTCCCAAATTCTGCTGTGAAGTTCTTCAGCTATGAACAAGCATCAAGGTGTGTTCTTGTTTGCAATTGTTCTTGCTTTACATAACTGTTCGTTGTGCTACCACCTAGTTATTTGTAGTTTGGCAGTTTGCAGAACTTCTTTTTGTTGCATGATGAGACTGTTTTGACCTGAAATTGGTTAGACGCATTTCAGTTTGACACACATACTGACATGCTCATGTTTTCGATAACAGTATTTAATGTGTTATTTCCTTTCTGTATTCTTTTTGCCAGGGGTGTTCTGTATCTTTACCGACAACAGACTGGGGATGGTATGTCTTGTTCGTTTCCCTTATTCTTATTACACAGATCAGTTCTCCTGAGTTCTGCATCTTCATCTTTTAGAAGTGGATATGTGACGTACTGTTATACTACACATGATTCTGTTGTCTGTAATGTCTACTATAACAGGTGTACCTGCCTTGCCATTTTTGTGAAGTCAGCTTTGCCACCTCATAGCCTGCCCTTCAAATATTAAAAGTCATGAATCTGCCTTGCCATTTTTGTGAAGTTAGCTTTGCCACCTCATAGCATTTTTGTGAAGTTAGCCTGTCCTTCAACTACTACAAGTCATGAAACTGTTTAGTTTTTTTTATCTAATCTTATAGGGACATGATTTCATCTAAATCCAACAACTGTATTTCCTTTGTTGCTAAAAAGTTACGAACTGGATGCAGCGAATGGAAGTATCAGTAAATCGTGAATTCTATGTCATAGTATGATAGCAGTATGTTTTTCCACATGCATAACATTCATTTCAGCTATGTGTTGCTTCCATGCCAACTCCTTAAATTATTTGAGGACTAAATGAAGCTTTTTGCTCACCAAACTGAACACGATGTCCCTTTTTATAATCCATAACTTGACACTCACCAAATGTGGATAGAAAAAAATCCCCCAGGATGAGCACCCTTGTTTTTGCGGTTACATACGGTCCAAGAGATTCGTTGTACAATATCAGATTGAACTTATTCTGCTTCATGATAATTAAAGAATTCATGTTTTGGGGATTCTTGTCATGTATTTATAGATATAAATGAACTCTGGATTCCACCTTTGTTACATGTTAATTATGTTGAACAGAGAATGCTCAGCTTAGTCCAGTCTTGCGCCTTGGAGCCGGAGCCTGTGCTGGCATCATAGCCATGTCTGCCACTTATCCCATGGATATGGTTAGGGGTAGGATTACTGTTCAGGTACCGCCTAATTTTCAAGCTTTCTGTCATTACAATATTCTGAATGTTGATAGTTGAATATAAGTTATCACATTGTTATATTTCATTCCCAACGCTATTTTAATGGAGAATAACATCACATCTGCAGACAGATAAGTCTCCTTACCAGTACCGTGGTATGTTCCATGCATTGGGCACAGTGTACCGTGAAGAAGGCTTCCGTGCTTTATACAGAGGGTGGCTTCCATCAGTGATTGGAGTTGTAGGTTCCTCTTCACTTTTTATAATCTTTATTTATGTGATGTTCCCTGTCGATGGGTGCTTAACACTTTATACTTTGTTTTCATTGGCTTGCAGGTCCCTTATGTGGGCCTTAACTTTGCTGTATACGAGTCTCTGAAGGACTGGATCCTCCGTACAAATGCATTTGGACTTGCAGATAATAATGAGTTGCATGTAGTCACAAGGCTTGGATGTGGAGCTGTGGCTGGAACCATAGGGCAGACCGTGGCATACCCTCTTGATGTTGTCAGGAGAAGGATGCAGATGGTTGGTTGGAATCATGCTGCTTCTATTGTTACTGGAGAAGGCAAAGCGGCTCTCCAGTACAATGGTATGATTGATGCATTTAGGAAAACTGTTCGCCACGAAGGATTTGGTGCTTTGTACAAGGGTCTTGTGCCCAACTCAGTGAAGGTAATGGTTCTAATGGAAAAAAAAATGCAAGTGTCTTAGTTTCCCATGTACTCCCTCCGTTTCAAAATATAAATGTTTTAGGTTTGTGAAGTGAATGTATCTAGACTTGTTTTAGTATGTAGATTCAACCCAAAGATGAGTGAACCTATATACTAAAAGTAGTCTAGATAGATACATTTGCTTCACAAAGCTAAAACATCTTATATTTTGAAACGGAGGGAGTATCTGAGTATGGTTTGTTTCTAACTTGCTCCCCCTGCCTTGTCTCTTCAGGTTGTGCCTTCCATCGCCATTGCTTTTGTCACGTACGAGGCTGTGAAGGATGTTCTAGGAGTAGAGATGAGGATAGACTAAAGAGGTGGACTTAGTCGTCCTGGCCGTTATCAACTTCTATTTTTGTAGGTGTTGAGAGTTGTTTTTTTGTTAGGCAGGGGAGTAGAAGGACAATAGGACCGAGGCTCCATTCAGCATAAGGCCCTCTCAGCCCTTGTCGATATATCCTACTACTGGTTCCAGATCCTAATTGTTTGCCGCACTCTCGGGGAAATAATAAGTTGGCTGTAAAGCATTAAGCATTTGCCTAACTCATAAAGTCTTATTCAGTGAGGAACCATGTATTGAGATTGAAACATAAGCTTGCATGCTGTGTGCTGCTAATAGTTGATTTTCATGATTTTTTTCTCACCTTTTTGTTCACTCCGTGATGCATGTCTAGTTTGATGGCTGTTGCTGTTGTTATACTGACATGAAGCTCATGACACTAGTGCTGTCTGAACTTTCCCTTGGCCTGTTTTATTTGTTTTCAAACAGAGACACTAAAGATCAGATTGTTTACATCCACACTGATGAAATGCCAGTGAATATTAGTTGCTCTACTTCTGGAATTCATGTACATGTTTCCATATGAATATATTTGCCCTTACATAGTCCTCAGAATACAGCATTTGCGTTTCTAGGCTAATTCCGAGTCTGACGCGTTACCACCTTTGACACGCCGTCGGGATTGTGGAATCACGGCGGCTTGCAGCTGCCCGTCGGACATTATCCTCGGAGTTCGTCGGATGACCTGCTGCTGTGGCGGCGGTTGCCGAACCACTCCCATCGACCTCGACTTCTGCGGCGGACCTGGACCTGCAGCCACGCCATTATCAGCAATCATCGGCCACGTCCAAGGAGCGACGTACGTCGCTAGAGTCTCACTTGCCTGCTTTCGGGGTGGCCACCTTGCCTACCGGCCTGCGCGGCGAAGACGGCGCCATCCTGCCGCCGCCGCTCCGTGCCGACAGCGATCGTGACCATGTGATGGGTAGCGAGGCCGCCGCCTCGGAGATGTCCGGCAGTGTCGCGCCGCTGTGGACGCTCTCGTCGCCGCACAGCGAGTTCCCGTCGCTGCCGGAGTCGGAGATGTGCAGGATCGCCGGCGCCTTGCTCTTCTCCTTCTCCATCACCCTGTACGCGTACATCTCGAACGGCACGTCAGCCACGCGCGCGCTGCCCTGCTGCCACGCCGGGAGCTTCCTCTGCAGCATCGCCTCGATGTCGAGATAGTCCACCGGCGGCGCCGGTGCCGGCGCATCAGTCTGCTCCGGGTTCAAGACGAGGAACCGCTTGACGTTGCGGAGGACGCGGCAGATGGAGCTGAACGCCGGCCGCTGCGCCGGGTCGGCGTGCCAGCAGCGCCTGGTGAGGCCCGTGAGGTACTTGGGCGCCTGGAACGGGAACAGCGGCCTCTCGCCCGCGCGGATGTTCTTGCTCGTGTTGTCCCCCTGCAGGTGGTTGTCCTCGAACGGGATCTTCCCGGTGATCAGCTCGAAGCAGATCATGCCGAAGCTGTACACGTCGGCCTTTTCGGTGCGTGTCGCCGCCGCCGCAGCACCCTCGTCGTTCTCCAGCACCTCCGGCGCGTACCAGATGCACGGGTTCACACCGCCACTGCCACCGGCATTGGCATTTGCGTTTGCGCTGCTGGCTGCTGCGTGCGTCGCCTTCCGGCCTGTGCTGGTCGCGGCGGCGGCGGCGGAGCGACCGCCGAACCCGGCAACCTTGGCGTGCACGTACGCGTCGGCAGCGCTGTGCCGCTGCTTAACGAGCACGTTGGACGGGTTGAGGTCACCGTGGTATATATGCTTTGAGTGGAGGTGCTCCATGCCGCGCGCGATCTGCAGCATGGTGTCCACGACGACGACGAGCGGGAGCGGCGCACGAGGGGTCCGCTTGCTGCCACCGGTTACCTCCTTGACGTAGGACCCCAGGTCCTTGCTCATTACCTGGTCCATGACCAGGAACGCCTCCCGCTTCTCCTCGTCGTGGAAGCAGTACCGGCAGTGCGCCACGTTCGGGTGCGCCACGGAGGTGAGCAGCGCGATCTCTGCGGCGGTCGCGTCGTCGTCCGCCTCCACCCCGATGTAGTGCTTCACCGCGATGGCCTCTCCCATCCACTGCCCTTCCTTGAGGCTGCCCCCGAGGCGCCTCCGTATGTGGAAGTCGCCGCCGGTGAGGAGCGCGGACGCCGGGTGCACCTTCCCGCGGGGCGCGGACAGGAGGTCGGCGAGGCGGTGCTCGTGCCGCGACAAGGGCTTGGACGAGCCCTGTTTCATTTCGTCGAGCAGGTGGGAGAGGAACCATCTGTCCTCCTTCCACGCCGTGTCCATCCGGGCGACGAGCTCCTGCGTGGCCAGGTATGCCATGCCGACCTTGCTTCGCCGGAACAGAGCCGGATCAAGGAGGTCCTTGTCGTAGTCCCGGGCGAAAAGCACCCGCTGCCGGGCGAGCTCGTCGGGGTCGAGCGACGCGGCAGCCTCCGCGACAGCCTCGACGGCCTCGAGCACGACGGCGACGGACCAGAGCAGGTTGTGCATGTGCAGCTCGACGCACTCGGCGCCGTGCGTGGCCACGGCCGCACGCCCCCACCAGTTGCTGTTGCCGCCGCCGCCGTGCGTGTCGCCGAGGCAGTGGCGGATGTAGTGCTCGGCGTCACGGACGGCGCGCTGGAGCTCGCGGAGCGGGGACTCGAGGGGCCTCCACCTGCCGACGAGGCGGTCGTCGAATCGGAGGTGGGCGCGGATCTCGGCGGCGACGGCGTCGAAGGCGAGCGCGCATGCGTCGGCGAGGAGGCGGCATTGGCGCGGGTTGACGCGGAGCTCGTGGTGGAAGGCCATGAGGGCGGTGACGCCGCCGAGGGCCTCGCCCACCTGACGGAGCTGCTCCATGGACGGATGCTTAATTTGGAGCCCTCTCTTGCTTTTGCCCGGCTCATATGCAACGAGGAAAAAGATGGGTGAGCATGGATGGATACGAGCGCAACCATGCATGCAAAGATTTCTGGCTTAAGACCGAAGAGCACAATGCTTAAAACTTCGTAAGATCGAGCTCGAAAGCCTTAAGGCCGACCCTACTTGTTTCCACATTGAACGGCCCGGAGTGTCGAATATCTACACCCTTCTCCACGGACGAGCACTCTAACTCTAAGGTGACCTCCAAATTGGGAAACACACACGTCTACCTGGAAATGTACATAGTACAAAAAAAATCGGTATCTAAAATGCAAATGACGTCTTATTCAAACCTCTAGCCCCATAAAAGTAAATAAAAGCACTCCCGATGATATTCGTATGTTTTTTTTCATCTACTTAGACAAATCTGCAACACTTATTTCCGAACAAAAAAAGTATACTTATTAGCTCCGCTAGGATCGCACAAGATCTTATTTTTGAAATTGAAAGCACAAGATTATGTTAATGGAGAACAAAGAGCTTAAAGACCCCGACTCTCCCCTCACTCGGGATTTGCCCGGCGGTAGCAAGGGGAGGGGAGCGTTGAGGAGGAGGCTAGAGCAGGCGGTGTGGGCGCCCCCCGTGTCGCCTAGGGTTGGCGACGCGTGGTGGGGAGTGACCTCACGTCTCTTTCTCCCTCCCTCCTCCCTGAAAACTTGATTGACTAGGGACACTCTTCATGCCATGCGCATAGTGCATGCTTTTTATTTTATTTTATTTTTATACAGTCATACATATTAGTAACCGGTTTTGTTTGTCTCGCCATAACCGGAAACCAAACCAAAAAGTACGAAAACAAATACAGAATTGGAAGTCAGCAGAGACGAATACAAAGCAGTTACGAGGCGGATAGAATGCGAAAACAGACATATGTCGAAATACAATAGTCCCATAGTACGTTGGTCTGTACACCAAAAGAAAAATGTAAAGATGTAGAAAATAAGACAAAGATAGATCAAAATTAAGAAAATCGACAATCCGAAAATAAGAAGCATAATTTTTTAAAAGTCAAATGATATAAATTTGACCAACTTTTTAGAAAAAAATTCAATAGTTACCATGCTAAATCATGCCGTTAGACAGTGAGTTTAATCAATCTTCTGAAGGTATTGGGGAGGAGACCCTTGAGTTTGTTTTGGCTAAAATACAACTCTTGTAAATTTAGTAGGTAACCGAATTCTCGAGGAAGATATCTAGATAATTTATTACCATCGAGGTAGGAGAAAGTGAGTTTAATAACGTTCCCTATTTTTTTTGAATGGGACCTATGGGGTTGTTGCTAGTAGATAGATCTAATCTAAGTAGCTTCTTAAGGGAGCCTTGTCCACCAGGATGGGACCAAACAAGCAATTTGGCCGACAAGTCTAGCCCCACAAGACTCTCTAGCTGTCCTATTTGCTTTGGTATTTCACCAAAAAGTTGATTCTCCTGCAGGTTCAGGTGCACCCGCCGGTTTGGCAAGGAAGATGCTAAGGTGAAAGCGAACCCCTTATATGTTTATGCGCGAGTTGGATACTCATCAGTGCTACCAACACAGATAAGTTGAGGTTTTTGAGCTCCCCTCCCAGCCCCAACCTCCGTAGAGAGATCCCGGTGATCACCAGAGTGTCTAGCAAATGCCCTGCTTGTTCATGATTTATGCATAGGATGCCATGCCATCTACATGACCATGTAGTGTTTTCCCAAGATTGGAGCTAGGACAGTTCGCTTTGGAGTGTGGCTTTCCAGGCAAGGAGAGCTCCTTCTTGTTCCTCTAGGGATGGTAGTACTGCCATGCCCGAGGGATACTAGGCTAGTAGTCTTGTGGATACTAGGTTGCCCGATCTACACAGATTCATGGGTTGCAAGGAGAAGGTGAAGAACAAGAAGAAGACACACACATGGAGATAAATAGAGAAGCAAAATCGTAGAATCAATCCCGACAATAAACCGCCAATGGAGCAACCCGAGGAACTCAAAAGACAAGTCAACACTCGCTCTAATTAAAACGGCTTTCTTCTTACCAGTCAGTACACCAATCCAACAAGATCCTAGCAAGGAAGAATAGCAACCAATAAAAACACTAATTAATATTGGCACTACTAGAACCTTGATAGTGAAGATTGGCACATCATACTAAAATCCACATGGGAAAAGAGTAGCTATCTAAGGAAACCAAATCATCTCCAAGGGGGTTCCACACAAGGGGGAAATGAGGAAAGATCTCTCTAATTCATCATCTCAATCCGTGGTTACAATAGACGACGTGGCATATATATAGGCCAACCACTTAAACATGGGTAGTTTAGGCATAAAGGAAGTTCTGGACGACTTGGGGGGGCATTACATGGGCTAGGCCCATCAGGATTAAGTCACACGGTGTGCAGCGAGGGCTGGAGTATCCAATGTAGTCGGGTTAGAGTATCCGGTTTGGGGCAGAGTCTTCGGTGTTTTCTATGGATTATATCTAGATCGGGTTGTGGGAGATACATACTAGGGTTTTTGGGGCCAAACTTGCCAAGACGAATACTTTGATGTTTCTAACAGAAGACACCGGTTTAGAAGTTCCAGTTTCTTCTTCCTTATCTTCCATGCTTCTTGCCGAAATGTCTTGGCTCCTTTTACATCCGTTGCATCTCCTTTGGCATCACGATTATGGGTGTATGCCTAGAAACACCATCGACACTTGTCTCAAGTAGCATTCCATTCATATGGGGATTAACAAAGAACAAGAGATGGAAGGAATTCACTATGGGTGTACTTGTTGGAGTAGCATGACTTACATATCTTAGTTCAATGGGTGGCATGGTGATTGCCATATGATAGGCTACATCATCTCCCTCATGCTTGAAAAAGAGTCATCCTCGACTCTAACTTCTCATCACCATATATATGAGGAGATATTCCCTTGGCCTTAAACTCGTATGAGTTTGGATCTCCAGGGTTAAAACCATGTTCATTTTTGTCGAAGAGCTTGTAGTCTTTCTCTTCTTCATATTGTAGTGCTATATCTTGTCGAAGGTTCCTTGGAGGTGGTTGCCACTCTTGATTGCCTTGTAAAACCGAAAACAAAGAGAGTGAATTGTATGATGAATTGTTAGCACGGTTCACACTCAAATCACTTATCACATGTTTGGTGGCATTCGGCCTGGCACTCTTTGTTTTTTTACTCAACTTGGGCTTGTGTCTCTCACTCACTTGAAGGTGGTTCACTCTATCACCACTCATTGTTTTTCCACTCAACTTGGGCTTGTGGCTCTCACTCACTTGAAGGTGGTTCACTCTCTCACCACTTGTGTCACAAGGATCCTTCTCTTTTTATATCTTGGGTAAACTTCATGCATTGGCGGCAATGATTTGGCTTGGTGTCATAGGACGAAGCACAAATGTATTATTCTTCCACTTCAAGGAATAGTGGTTGGTTCGTCCATCATGTGTAACTCTATCAAATTTCCATGGTATTTCAAGAAGCATGTGACAAACTATCATTTGCACTACATAACATTCAAAAGTGTCTTCATATGGACCAATCTTTAAAGATACTTGGACTTTGTACTTTCTCTTGAAGGTTCCGTTGTCACTAAGACATAGGACATAATATGGATGAGGATTCTGCATATATTCCATCTTTAGTTGTTGAAAATTTATTCACTTGAAAAATTATTGGAATCTTACACCATCTAAGATTACATTGATAGGTTTTCCATTCAAACCAGCTCTACTTTGGAAAATATTGCACCTTTAGGCCTGTCCAATTTGGATCTTGGTGGTTAATACTCTTTTTTGAAGGTTGAACATGAGGCAAAAAACCCAACTACAATTTATTGGTGGTTAATACGCTTGTGACTACGAGCGTTGGATTTGTGCCGGGCTGGCAAGCTCTTCTTTATCACTTTCTTCTTGTTGAAGTAGGTGAGTTTTGGGTCATATCTCTCCAACATGTGTCGGGTGTTAAGGTCATTATAAATCGCCCTAGAACCCCAAAACTGTGGGCAATAGCTCATGAAAACGGCCATAAAACGCGAAAACGATGATTTTCTGGTCATATCTCTTAAACATGTAAGGGTTCTTACGAGGCATGCAAATCTGCCTAAAAGCCAAAAAAATGTGGGTAATAACTCATAAAAACGACCATAAAACGCAAAAATGGCAATTTTCTGGTCATATATCTCAAACATGTAAGGGTTCTTACGAGGCATGCAAGTCCGCTTGGAACCCAAAAATGTGAGTAATAACTCATGAAAACGACCATAAATCACGAAAACGATGAGTTTTTGGTCATAACTCTCAAACATATGTCGGGTCTTAAGGTCGTAAATCGCCCTGGAACCCCAAAACTGTGGGCAACTCATGAAAACGGCCATAAAACGCAAAAACGACGAGTTTCTGGTCATGTCTCTCAAACATGTAAGGGTTCTTACGAGGCATGCAAATCCGTCTAGAACCCCAAAACTATGGGCAATAGCTCCTGAAAACAGCCATAAAACACGAAAACTTTGAGTTTTTAGTCATATATCTTAAACATGTAACGTGTCTTACTGGCCTTGCAAATCCAACCAGAACCCAAAAATTGTGGGAAATAACTCATAAAAATGTCCATAAACACGAAAACGATGAGTTTTTGGTCATAACTCTCAAACATATTTCGGGTCTTAAGGTCGTTGTAAATCGCCCTTGAACCCCAAAACTATGGGCAATAGCTCATGAAAACGGCCATAAAACGCCAAAACGACGAGTTTCTGTTCATATCTCTCAAACATGTAAGGGTTCTTACAAGGCATTCGAATCCACCTTGAACCCCAAAACCGTGGGCAACAGCTCATGAGAACAGCCATAAAACACGAAAACTACGAGTTTTCAGTCATATATTTTAAACATGTAACGGGTCTTACTGGCCTTGCAAATCCAACTGGAACCCAAAAACTATGGGAAATAACTCATAAAAATGGCCATAAACACGAAAACGATGAGTTTTTGGTCATCACTCTCAAACATGTGTTGGGTCATAAGGTCGTTGAAAATCGCCCTGGAACCCAAAAACTATGGGCAATAGCTCATGAAAACGGCCATAAAACACGAAAACTACGAGTTTTTAGTCATATATCTCAAACATGTAACGGGTCTTACTGGCCTTGCAAATCCAACCAGAACCCAAAAACTGTGGGAAATAACTCATAAAAAATGGCTATAAACACGAAAACGATGAGTTTTTGGTCATCACTCTCAAACATGTGTTGGGTCATAAGGTCATTGAAAGTCGCCCTGGAACCCCAAAAACCGTGGGCAATAGCTCATGAAAACGGCCATAAAACGCAACAACGACGAGTTTCTGGTCATATCTCTCAAACATGTAAGAGTTCTTACGAGGCATGCAAATCCGTCTGGAACCCCAAAACTGTGGGCAATAGCTCATGAAAATGGCCATAAAACACGAAAACTATGAGTTTCTAGTCATATATCTCAAACATGTAAAGTGTCTTACTGGCCTTGCAAATCCAACTGGAAAACAAAAACTATGGGAAATAACTCATAAAAATGGCCATAAACACGAAAACGACGAGTTTTTGGTCATAAATCTCAAACATGTGTGGGGCATAGGGTCGTTGTAAATGTGCCTGGAACGCAAAAAATGTGGGCAATAGCTCATGAAAACGGCCATAAAACGTGAAAACGACGAGTTTCTGGTTATACCTCTCAAACATGTAAGGGTTCTTATGAGGCATGCAAATCCGCCTAGAACCCCAAAACTATGGGCAATAACTCATGAAAATGACCATAAAACACAAAAACGACGAGTTTTTGGTCATAACTCTCAAAAATTTATCGGGTCTTAAGGTTGTTATAAATCGCCCTAGAACCCCAAAACCGTGGGCAATAGCTCATGAAAACGGCCATAAAACGCGAAAATGACGAGTTTCTTGTCATATCTCTCAAACATGTAAGGGTTCTTACGAGGCATAGAAATCCGCCTGGAACCCCAAAACTATGGGCAATAGCTCATGAAAACGGCCACAAAACACGAAAACTATGAGATTTTAATCATGTATCTCAAACATGTAACAGGTCTTACTGGCCTTGCAAATCCAACTAGAACCCAAAAACTGTGGGCAATAACTCATGGAAACAGACATCAACACGAAAATGACGAGCTTTTGGTCATAACTCTCAAACATGTGTCGGGTCTTAAGGTTGTTGTATATCGCCTTGGAACCCTAAAACTGTGGGCAATAGCTCATGGAAACGACCATAAAACGCGAAAACAACGAGTTTCTGGTCATATCTCTCAAACATTTATGGGTTCTTACGAGGCATGCAAATCCGCCCGGAACCCAAAACTATGGGCAATAACTCATGAAAATGACTACAAAACAACAAAAACGACTACTTTTTGGTCATAACTCTCAAACATGTATCAGGTGTTAAGTTTGCTGTAAATCGCCCTAGAACCAAAAAATAGACATAAAACGCGAAAACTGCGAGTTTTGGGTCATATCTCGCCAACATGTGTCGGGTCTTAAAGTCATTATAAATCGCCCTGGAACCCCAAAACTGTGGGCAATAGCTCATGAAAACGGCCATAAAACGCGAAAACAACTATTTTCTGGTCATATCTCTCAAACATGTAAGGGTTCTTACGAGGCATGCAAATCTGCCTATAAGCCAAAAATGTGGGTAATAACTCATGAAAACGACCATAAAACGCGAAAATGACAATTTTCTAGTCATATATCCCAAACATGTAAGGGTTTCTTACGAGGCATACAAGTTCGCTTGGAACCCAAAAAATGTGGGTAATAACTCATGAAAACGACCATAAATCACGAAAACGACGAGTTTTTGGTCATAAATCTCAAAAATATGACGGGCCATAAGGTCGTTGTAAATCGCCCTGGAACCCCAAAACTGTGGGCAACTCATGAAAACGGCCATAAAACGCAAAAACGACGAGTTTCTGGTCATGTCTCTCAAACATGGAAGGGTTCTTACGAGGCATGCAAATCCGTCTGGAACCCCAAAACTATGGGCAATAGCCCTTGAAAACAGCCATAAAACACGAAAACTACGAGTTTTTAGTCATATATCTTAAACATGTAACAGGTCTTACTGGCCTTGCAAATCCAACTGGAACCCAAAACTGTGAGAAATAACTCAAAAAATGGCCATAAACACGAAAACGATGAGTTTTTGGTCATCACTCTCAAACATGTGTTGGGTCATAAGGTCGTTGAAAATCGCCCTGGTACTCCAAAACTATGGGCAATAGCTCATGAAAACGGCCATAACGCAAAAACGACGAATTTCTGGTCATATCTTTCAAACATGTAAGGGTTCTTACGAGGCATGCAAATCCGCGTGGAACCCCAAAACTGTGGGCAATAGTTCATAAAAACGGCCATAAAAACGAAAACTACGAGTTTTTAGTCATATATCTCAAACATGTAACGGGTCTTACTGGCATTGCCAATCCAATTGGAACCCAAAAATTGTGGGAAATAACTCATAAAAATGGCCATAAACACGAAAACGACGAGTTTTTGGTCGTAACTCTCAAACATATGTCGGGTCTTAAAATCATTGTAAATCGTCCTAGAACCCCAAAACTGTGGGAAATAGCTCATGAAAACGGCCATAAAACACAAAAACGACGAGTTTCTGGTCATATCTCTCAAACATGTAAGGGTTCTTACAAGGCATTCAAATCCACCTGGAACCCCAAAACTGTGGGCAACAGCTCAGCTCATGAAAACAGCCATAAAACACAAAAACTACGAGTTTTCAGTTATATATTTTAAACATGTAACAGGTCTTACTGGCCTTGCAAATCCAACTGGAACAGAAAAACTGTGGGAAATAACTCATAAAAATGGCCATAAACACAAAAACGATGAGTTTTTGATCATCACTCTCAAACATGTGTTGGGTCATAAGGTCTTGGAAAATAGGCCCGGAACCCAAAAACTGTGGGCAATAGCTCATGGAAACGGCCATAAAACGCAAAAACGACGAGTTTCTGGTCATATCTCTCAAACATATAAGGGTTCTTACGAGGCATGCAAATCCGCCTGCAACCCCAAAACTGTGGGCTATAGCTCATGAAAATGGCCATAAAACACTAAAACTATGAGTTTTTAGTCATATGTCTCAAACATGTAATGTGTCTTACTGGACTTACAAATCCAACTGGAATCCAAAAACTATGGGTAATAACTCATAAAAATGGCCATAAACACGAAAACGACGAGTTTTTGGTCATAACTCTCAAACATGTGTCAGGTCATAAGGTTGTTGTAAATCTTCCTGGAACCCAAAAAATTTGGGCAATAGCTCATGAAAACGACCATAAAACGCGACAACGACGATTTTCTGGTCATATCTCTTAAACATGTAAGGGTTCTTACGAGGCATGCAAATATGCCTAGAAGCCAAAAAATGTGGGAAATAACTCATGAAAATGACCATAAAATACGAAAACGACGAGTTTTTGGTCATAACTCTCAAAAATGTATCGAGTCTTAAGGTTGTTATAAATCGCCCTGGAACCCCAAAACTGTGGGCAATAGCTCATGAAAACTGCCATAAAACGCGAAAATGACGAGTTTTTTTGTCATATCTCTCAAACATGTAAGAGTTCTTACGAGGCATGCAAATCTGTCTGGAACCCCAAAACTGTGGGCAATAGCTCATGAAAATGGCCATAAAACACGAAAACTTTGAGTTTCTAGTCATATATCTCAAACATGTAAAGTGTCTTACTGGCCTTGCAAATCCAATTGGAAAAAAAACTATGGGAAGTAACTCATAAAAATGGCCATAAACACGAAAACGACGAGTTTTTGGTCATAACTCTCAAACATGTGTCGGACATAAGTGTTGGAATTATGCCCTAGAGGCAATAATAAAGATGTTATTATTATAATTCTTGTTCATGATAAAGTTTATATTCCATGCTAGAATTGTATTAAGCGGAAACATTAATACTTGTGTGGTTTGTGAACAACACCGTGTCCCTGGTACGCCTCTAAGGACTAGCTCATTGATCAATGATGGTTAAGGTTTCCTAACCATAGACATGAGTTGTCAATTGATAATGAGATCATATCATTGGGAGAATGATATGGTGGATAGACCCAAACAAAGCAGAGCAATTAGATCGTGTCATCGTGTTCGTCTTTGCGAAGCTTTTCCTATGTCAAATATTGTATTCCTTAGACCATGAGATAATGCAACTCCCTGGTATCGGAAGAAAGATTTGAGGTCATCAAACGTCATCCTATGAGAGGGTGATCATAAAGGTGTCTCTCAGGTGATCGGAAAGTATCTGTTGGGTTGTATGTATCGAGATGGAATTTTGTCCCTCCCAAGTCGGAGAGATATACTTTGGGCCCACTCGGTAATCGATATCAACACCGCTTGCAAGCATGTGGTTAAGGAGTTAATCACAAAGTGATATCGGATTACGGAACGAGTAAAGTACTTGCTGTGAACGAGACTGAACTAGGTATGACGGTACCGACGATCGAATCTCGGGCAAGTAAAATATCGCGAGACGAAGGGAATATATATATGGGATTGATTGAATCCTGGCATCGTGGTTCATCCGATATGATCATCGATGAATGTGTGGGAGTCAATATGGGTGCCCAGACCCCGCTGTTGATTATTGATAGAAGATCATGTCTGCATATTCTCGAACCCGCAGGGTCACACACTTAACGTGTCTCGACGCTAGGATAGATTGGATAATTGGTTTATGAATTTTTGTTCGGAGTCTCGGATGGGATCCGGGATATCACGAGAGGTTCCGGAATGGTCCGGAGAATAAGATTCATATAAGGCAGTGCAGTTTTTGGAGTTCGGAATTGTTCCGGGTTAATCGGTATTGTACCGGAAGCTTCTAGAACCTTCCGGAAGGGGACCAACGTGGCCCCACCTTCCGGGATTGGGTATGGGCCTATGAGGGAGTGTCCTGGTCGCTTTGGGCCAGGGGCACAAGGCCCCATAGGGCCCAGCCGATTCTAGAGAGATTTGACTCGTTTAAATCTCGGGATAGAATTTCTAGATAAGGGAGAGTTTAAATCGTTTAAACTAGAGATAGGATTTCTAGATAAGGGAGAGTTTAAATTGTTTAAACTAGAGATAGTCTTGGAGGAGGGGCAAGGGCTGGCCGCCCCCCTCTATATATAGAGGGGTGGTGCGCCCCCTCCCCCACACACACACCTTCCTCCAAGCCCTAGCAGCCTTGCTACCTTCCTCTCTCCCTCCCGACTGTTTGTAGGCGAAGCCCTGCAGCAGAAATTCTCCACCATATACACCACGCCGTCGTGTTGTAGATCCAATCTATCTCTCCACCATACTTGCTGGTCCGAGGAAGGAGGAGACGTCGAGGTGCTGCACGTGTGCATCTCACGGAGGCACCGCCACTTGTGGTGCTAGATCGGATCGGATCGCGAGGAGGAGAAGCGAGTATGACTACATCACCCACGTTCCGACGAACGTTCCGCTGTGCGAATCTTCAAGGGTATGAAAATCTAATCCAATCTCTCTCGTTGTTTGCATCTCCTAGATTAGATCTTGGCTTTCCCTCTGTTCGCACCGTAGAAAATTTTGATTTACTATGCCGCGAAACCCTCCAATAAGGTCGTTGTAAATCTGCCTGGAATGCAAAAAATGTGGGCTAGCTCATGAAAACGGCCATAAAACATGAAAACGACGAGTTTCTGGTGATACCTCTCAAACATGTAAGGGTTCTTATGAGGCATGCAAATCCGCCTAGAACCCCAAAACTATGGGCAATAACTCATGAAAATGACCATAAAACACGAAAACGACGAGTTTTTGGTCATAACTCTCAAAAATTTATCGGGTCTTAAGGTTGTTATAAATCGCCCTGGAACCCCAAAACCGTGGGCAATAGCTCATGAAAACGGCCATAAAACGCAAAAACGACGAGTTTCTTGTCATATCTCTCAAACATGTAAGGGTTCTTACGAGGCATAC
Organism: Avena atlantica; assembly: GCA_910589765.1. Lineage (NCBI taxonomy): Eukaryota > Viridiplantae > Streptophyta > Magnoliopsida > Poales > Poaceae > Avena > Avena atlantica. Next base: position 490,862,794 of record OU342733.1, on the reverse strand, counting down.
AAATCCGCCTGGAACCCCAAAACTATGGGCAATAGCTCATGAAAACGGCCAAAAAACACGAAAACTATGAGATTTTAATCATGTATCTCAAACATGTAACGGGTCTTACTGGCCTTGCAAATCCAACTAGAACCCAAAAACTGTGGGCAATAACTCATGGAAACAGACATCAACACGAAAATGACGAGTTTTTGGTCATAACTCTCAAACATGTGTCGGGTCTTAAGGTCGTTGTATATCGCCCTGGAACCCTAAAACTGTGGGCAATAGCTCATGGAAACGACCATAAAACGCGAAAACAACGAGTTTCTGGTCATATCTCTCAAACATTTATGGGTTCTTACGAGGCATGCAAATCCGCCCGAAACCCAAAACTATGGGCAATAACTCATGAAAATGACCATAAAACAACAAAAACGACAACTTTTTGGTCATAACTCTCAAACATGTATCAGGTGTTAAGTTTGCTGTAAATCGCCCTAGAACCATAAAATAGACATAAAACGCGAAAACTGCGAGTTTTGGGTCATATCTCGCCAACATGTGTCGGGTCTTAAGGTCATTATAAATCGCCCTGGAACCCCAAAACTGTGGGCAATAGCTCATGAAAACGGCCATAAAACGCGAAAACAACTATTTTCTGGTCATATCTCTCAAACATGTAAGGGTTCTTACGAGGCATGCAAATCTGCCTATAAGCCAAAAATGTGGGTAATAACTCATGAAAACGACCATAAAACGCGAAAATGACAATTTTCTAGTCATATATCCCAAACATGTAAGGGTTTCTTACGAGGCATACAAGTTCGCTTGGAACCCAAAAAATGTGGGTAATAACTCATGAAAACGACCATAAATCACGAAAACGACGAGTTTTTGGTCATAAATCGCAAAAATATGACGGGCCTTAAGGTCGTTGTAAATCGCCCTGGAACCCCAAAACTGTGGGCAACTCATGAAAACGGCCATAAAACGCAAAAACGACGAGTTTCTGGTCATGTCTCTCAAACATGGAAGGGTTCTTACGAGGCATGCAAATCCGTCTGGAACCCCAAAACTATGGGCAATAGCCCTTGAAAACAGCCATAAAACACGAAAACTACGAGTTTTTAGTCATATATCTTAAACATGTAACAGGTCTTACTGGCCTTGTAAATCCAACTGGAACCCAAAAACTGTGAGAAATAACTCAAAAAATGGCCATAAACACGAAAACGATGAGTTTTTGGTCATCACCCTCAAACATGTGTTGGGTCATAAGGTCGTTGAAAATCGCCCTGGTACTCCAAAACTATGGGCAATAGCTCATGAAAACGGCCATAACGCAAAAACGACGAGTTTCTAGTCATATCTCTCAAACATGTAAGGGTTCTTACGAGGCATGCAAATCCGCGTGGAACCCCAAAACTGTGGGCAATAGCTCATAAAAACGGCCATAAAAACGTAAACTACGAGTTTTTAGTCATATATCTCAAACATGTAACGGGTCTTACTGACATTGCAAATCCAATTGGAACCCAAAAATTGTGGGAAATAACTCATAAAAATGGCCATAAACACGAAAACGACGAGTTTTTGGTCGTAACTCTCAAACATATGTCGGGTCTTAAAATCATTGTAAATCGTCCTAGAACCCCAAAACTGTGGGAAATAGCTCATGAAAACGGCCATAAAACACAAAAACGACGAGTTTCTGGTCATATCTCTCAAACATGTAAGGGTTCTTACAAGGCATTCAAATCCACCTGGAACCCCAAAACTGTGGGCAACAGCTCAACTCATGAAAACAGCCATAAAACACAAAAACTACGAGTTTTCAGTTATAAATTTTAAACATGTAACAGGTCTTACTGGCCTTGCAAATCCAACTGGAACCGAAAAACTGTGGGAAATAACTCATAAAAATGGCCATAAACACAAAAACGATGAGTTTTTGGTCATCACTCTCAAACATGTGCTGGGTCATAAGGTCTTCGAAAATAGGCCCGGAACCCAAAAACTGTGGGCAATAGCTCATGGAAACGGCCATAAAACGCCAAAACGACGAGTTTCTGGTCATATCTCTCAAACATATAAGGATTCTTACGAGGCATGCAAATCCGCCTGCAACCCCAAAACTGTGGGCAATAGCTCATGAAAATGGCCATAAAACACTAAAACTATGAGTTTTTAGTCATATGTCTCAAACATGTAATGTGTCTTACTGGACTTACAAATCCAACTGGAATCCAAAAACTATGGGTAATAACTCATAAAAATGGCCATAAACACGAAAACGACGAGTTTTTGGTCATAACTCTCAAACATGTGTCAGGTCATAAGGTTGTTGTAAATCTTCCTGGAACCCAAAAAATTTGGGCAATAGCTCATGAAAACGACCATAAAACGCGATAACAACGATTTTCTGGTCATATCTCTCAAACATGTAAGGGTTCTTACGAGGCATGCAAATATGCCTAGAAGCCAAAAAATATGGGAAATAACTCATGAAAATGACCATAAAACACGAAAACGACGATTTTTTGGTCATAACTCTCAAAAATGTATCGAGTCTTAACGTTGTTATAAATCGCCCTGGAACCCCAAAACTGTGGGCAATAGCTCATGAAAACTGCCATAAAACGCGATAATGACGAGTTTTTTTTGTCATATCTCTCAAACATGTAAGAGTTCTTACGAGGCATGCAAATCCGTCTGGAACCCCAAAATTATGGGCAATAGCTCATGAAAATGGCCATAAAACACGAAAACTATGAGTTTCTAGTCATATATCTCAAACATGTAAAGTGTCTTACTGGCCTTGCAAATCCAACTGGAAAACAAAAACTATGGGAAATAACTCATAAAAATGGCCATAAACACGAAAACGACGAGTTTTGGTCATAAATCTCAAACATGTGTGGGGCATAGGGTCGTTGTAAATCTGCCTGGAACGCAAAAAATGTGGGCAATAGCTCATGAAAACGGCCATAAAACGTGAAAACGACGAGTTTCTGGTTATACCTCTCAAACATGTAAGGGTTCTTATGAGGCATGCAAATCCGCCTAGAACCCCAAAACTATGGGCAATAACTCATGAAAATGACCATAAAACACGAAAACGACGAGTTTTTAGTCATAACTCTCAAAAATGTATCGGGTCTTAAGGTTGTTATAAATCGCCCTGGAACCCCAAAACCGTGGGCAATAGCTCATGAAAACAGCCATAAAACGCGAAAACGACGAGTTTCTTGTCATATCTCTCAAACATGTAAGGGTTCTTACGAGGCATGCAAATCCGCCTGGAACCCCAAAACTATGGGCAATAGCTCATGAAAACGGCCACAAAACACGAACACTCTGAGATTTTAATCATGTATCTTAAACATGTAACGAGTCTTACTGGCCTTGCAAATCCAACTAGAAGCCAAAAACTGTGGGCAATAACTCATGAACAGACATCAACACGAAAATGACGAGTTTTTGGTCATAACTCTCAAACATGTGTCGGGTCTTAAGGTCGTTGTAAATCGCCCTGGAACCCTAAAACTGTGGGCAATAGCTCATGGAAACGACCATAAAACGCGAAAACAACGAGTTTCTGGTCATATCTCTCAAACATTTGTGGGTTCTTACGAGGCATGCAAATCCGCTCGGAACCCAAAACTATGAGCAATAACTCATGAAAATGACCATAAAACAACAAAAACAACAACTTTTTGGTCATAACTCTCAAACATGTATCAGGTGTTAAGTTTGCTGTAAATCGCCCTAGAACCATAAAATAGACATAAAACGCGAAAACTGCGAGTTTTGGGTCATATCTCGCCAACATGTGTCGGGTCTTAAGGTCATTATAAATCGCACTGGAACCCCAAAACTGTGTGCAATAGCTCATGAAAACGGCCATAAAACGCGAAAACAACGATTTTCTGGTCATATCTCTCAAACATGTAAGGGTTCTTATGAGGCATGCAAATCTGCCTAGAAGCCAAAAATGTGGGTAATAACTCATGAAAACGACCATAAAACGCGAAAATGACAATTTTCTAGTCATATATCCCAAACATGTAAGGGTTTCTTACGAGGCATGCAAGTTCGCTTGGAACCCAAAAAATGTGGGTAATAACTCATGAAAACGACCATAAATCACGAAAACGACGAGTTTTTGGTCATAAATAAAAAATATGACGGGCCTTAAGGTCGTTGTAAATCGCCCTGGAACCCCAAAACTGTGGGCAACTCATGAAAACGGCCATAAAACGCAAAAACGACGAGTTTCTGGTCATGTCTCTCAAACATGGAAGGGTTCTTACGAGGCATGCAAATCCGTCTGGAACCCCAAAACTATGGGCAATAGCCCTTGAAAACAGCCATAAAACACGAAAACTACGAGTTTTTAGTCATATATCTTAAACATGTAACAGGTCTTACTGGCCTTGCAAATCCAACTGGAACCCAAAAACTGTGAGAAATAACTCAAAAAATGGCCATAAGCACGAAAACGATGAATTTTTGGTCATCACTCTCAAACATGTGTTGGGTCATAAGGTCGTTGAAAATCGCCCTGGTACTCCAAAACTATGGGCAATAGCTCATGAAAATGGCCATAACGCAAAAACGACGAGTGTCTGGTCATATCTCTCAAACATGTAAGGGTTCTTACGAGGCATGCAAATCCGCGTGGAACTCCAAAACTGTGGGAAATAGCTCATGAAAACGGCCATAAAACACGAAAACTATGAGTTATTAGTCATATGTCTCAAACATGTAAAGTGTCTTACTGGCCTTGCAAATCCAACTGGAATCCAAAAACTATGGGAAATAACTCATAAAAATGGCCATAAACACGAAAACGACGAGTTTTTGGTCGTAACTCTCAAAGATATGTCGAGTCTTAAGGTCGTTGTAAATCGCCCTGGAACCCCAAAACTGTGGGCAATAGCTCATGAAAACGGCCATAAAACGCAAAAACGACGAGTTTCTAGTCATATCTCTCAAACATGTAAGGGTTCTTACAAGGCATTCAAATCTACCTGGAACCCCAAAACTGTGGTCAACAGCTCAGCTCATGAAAACAGCCATAAAACACAAAAACTACGAGTTTTCAGTCATATATTTTAAACATGTAACGGGTCTTACTGGCCTTGCAAATCCAACTGGAACCGAAAAACTGTGGGAAATAACTCATAAAAATGGCCATAAACACGAAAACGACGATTTTTTGGTCATAACTCTCAAACATGTGTCAGGTCTTAAGGTCGTTGTAAATCGCCCTGGAACCCCAAATCGGTGCGCAATAGCTCACGAAAACGGCCATAAAACGCAAAAACGACGAGTTTCTGGTCATATCTCTCAAACATGCAAGGGTTCTTACAAGGCATTCAAATCCACCTGGAACCCCAAAACTTTGGCAACAGCTCAGCTCATGAAAACAGCCATAAAACACAAAAACTACGAGTTTTCAGTCATATATTTTAAACATGTAACGGGTCTTACTGGCCTTGCAAATCCAACTGGAACCGAAAAACCGTGGGAAATAACTCATAAAAATGGCCATACACACAAAAACGATGAGTTTTTGGTCATCACTCTTAAACATGTAAGGGTTCTTACGAGGCATGCAAATCCGCCTGGAACCCCAAAACTGTGGGCAATAGCTCATGAAAACGGCCATAAAACACGAAAACTATGAGTTTTTAGTCATATGTCTCAAACATGTAATGTGTCTTACTGGCCTTGCAAATCCAACTGGAATCCAAAAACTATGGGTAATAACTCATAAAAATGGCCATAAACACGAAAACGACGAGTTTTTGGTCATAACTCTCAAACATGTGTCAGGTCATAAGGTTGTTGTAAATCTTCCTGGAACCCAAAAAATTTGGGCAATAGCTCATGAAAACGACCATAAAACACGATAACAACGATTTTCTGGTCATCTCAAACATGTAAGGATTCTTACGAGGCATGCAAATATGCCTAGAAGCCAAAAAATGTGGGTAATAACTCATGAAAATGACCATAAAACACGAAAACGACGAGTTTTTGGTCATAACTCTCAAAAATGTATCGAGTCTTAAGGTTGTTATAAATCGCCCTGGAACCCCAAAACTGTGGGCAATAGCTCATGAAAACTGCCATAAAACGCGAAAATGACGAGTTTTTTTTGTCATATCTCTCAAACATGTAAGAGTTCTTACGAGGCATGCAAATCCGTCTGGAACCCCAAAACTGTGGGCAATAGCTCATGAAAATGGCCATAAAACACGAAAACTATGAGTTTCTAGTCATATATCTCAAACATGTAAAGTGTCTTACTGGCCTTGCAAATCCTATTGGAAAAAAAAACTATGGGAAATAACTCATAAAAATGGCCACAAACACTAAAACGACGAGTTTTTGGTAATAACTCTCAAACATGTGTCGGGCATAAGGTCGTTGTAAATCTGCCTGGAACGCAAAAAATGTGGGCAATAGCTCATGAAAACGGCCATAAAACGTGAAAACGACGAGTTTCTGGTTATACCTCTCAAACATGTAAGGGTTCTTACTAGGCATGCAAATCCGCCTAGAACCCCAAAACTATGGGCAATAACTCATGAAAATGACCGTAAAACACGAAAACGACGAGTTTTTGGTCATAACTCTCAAAAATGTATCGGGTCTTAAGGTTGTTATAAATCGCCCTGGAACCCCAAAACCGTGGGCAATAGCTCATGAAAACGGCCACAAAACGCGAAAACTCTGAGATTTTAATCATGTATCTCAAACATGTAACGAGTCTTACTGACCTTGCAAATCCAACTAGAACCCAAAAACTGTGGGCAATAACTCATGAAAACAGACATCAACACGAAAATGACGAGTTTTTGGTCATAACTCTCAAACATGTGTCGGGTCTTAAGGTCGTTGTAAATCGCCCTGGAACCCTAAAACTGTGGGCAATAGCTCATGGAAACGACCATAACACGCGAAAACAACGAGTTTCTGGTCATATCTCTCAAACATTTGTGGGTTTTTACGAGGCATGCAAATCCGCTCGGAACCCAAAACTATGGGCAATAACTCATGAAAATGACCATAAAACAACAAAAACGACAACTTTTTGGTCATAACTCTCAAACATGTATCAGGTGTTAAGTTTGCTGTAATCTCCCTAGAACCATAAAATAGACATAAAACGCGAAAACTGCGAGTTTTTGGGTCATATCTCGCCAACATGTGTCGGGTCTTAAGGTCATTATAAATCGCACTGGAACCCCAAACTGTGTGCAATAGCTCATGAAAACGGCCATAAAACGCGAAAAACAACGATTTTTCTGGTCATATCTCTCAACATGTAAGGGTTCTTATGAGGCATGCAAATCTGCCTAGAAGCCAAAAATGTGGGTAATAACTCATGAAAACGACCATAAAAACGCCAAAATGACAATTTTCTAGTCATATCCCAAACATGTAAGGGTTTCTTACGAGGCATGCAAGTTCGCTTGGAACCCAAAAATGTGGGTAATAACTCATGAAAACGACCATAAATCACGAAAACGACGAGTTTTTGGTCATAAATCTAAAAAATATGACGGGCCTTAAGGTCGTTGTTAAATCGCCCTGGAACCCCAAAAACTGTGGGCACTCATGAAAACGGCCATAAAACGCAAAACGACGAGTTTCTGGTCATGTCCCTCTCAACATGGAAGGGTTCTTACGAGGCATGCAAATCCGTCTGGAACCCCAAAACTATGGGCAATAGCCCTTGAAAACAGCCATAAAACACGAAAACTACGAGTTTTTTAGTCAGATATCTTAAACATGTAACAGGTCTTACTGGCCTTGCAAATCCAACTGGAACCCAAAAACTGTGAGAAATAACTCGAAAATGGCCATAAACAAAAACGATGAGTTTTTGGTCATCACTCTCCAAACATGTGGTTGGGTCATAAGGTCGTTGAAATCGCCCTGGTACTCTCCAAAATTATGGGCAATAGCTCATGAAAAACGGCCCATAAAACGCAAAAACGACGAGTTTCTGGTCATGTCTCTCAAACATGGAAGGGTTCTTACGAGGCATGCAAATCCGTCTGGAACCCCAAACTATGGGCAATAGCCCTTGAAACGGCCATAAAACACGAAAACTACGAGTTTTTTAGTCGATATCTTAAACATGTAACGAGTCTTACTGGCCTTGCAAACCCAACTGGAACCCAAAAATTGTGAAAATATCTCAAAAAATGGCCATAAACACGAAAACGATGATTTTTTGGTCATCACTCTCAAACATGTGTTGTGGTCATAAGGTCGTTGAAATTTGCCCTGGAACCCAAAAATTGTGGGTAATAGCGCATGCAAACGGCCAAAAACGCAAAAAAAAAACGATTTTCTGGTCATATCTCTCAACATGTAAGGGTTCTTATGAGGCATGCAAATCCGCCTGGAACCCCAAAACTGTGGGCAACAGCTCAGCTCATGAAACAGCCATAAAACACAAAAACTAACGAGTTTTTTCAGTCATATATTTTAACATGTAATGGGTCTTACTGGCCTTGCAAATCCAACTGGAACCGAAAAACTGTGGGAAATAACTCATAAAAATGGACATAAACACGAAAAAAACGATGAGTTTCTGGTCATATTCTCTTAAACATGTAAGGGTTCTTACGAGGCATGCATATCCCGCCTGGAACCCCAAAACAGTGGGAAATTGCTCATGAAACGGCCGTAAAACACGAAAACTATGAGTTTTTAGTCATATGTCTCAAACATGTAATGTGTCTTACTGGCCTTTGCAAATCCAACTGGAATCCAAAAACTATGGGTTAATAAACTCATAAAAATGGCCATAAAGACGAAAACGACGAAGTTTTTGGTCATAACTCTCAAACATGTGTCCAGGTCATAAGGTGTTGTAAATCTTCCTGGAACCCAAAAAATTTGGGCAATAGCTCATGAACGACCATAAAACGCGATAACGACGATTTTTTCTGTCATATCTCTCAAACATGTAAGGGTTCTTACGAGGCAGGCAAATATGCCTAGAAGCCAAAAATGTGGGAAATAACTCATGAAATGCCATAAAACGCAAAACGACGAGTTTCTGGTCATATCTCTCAAACATGTAAGGGTTCTTATGAGGCATGTAAACCTGCCTGGAAACCCAAAACTGTGGGAAATAGCTCATGAAAACGGCCATAAAACACGAAAACTATGAGTTATTAGTCATAGTCTCAAACATGTAAAGTGTCTTACTGGCCTTGCAAATCCAACTGGAATCCAAAAACTATGGGAAATAACTCATAAAAAATGGCCATAAACACGAAAACACGAGTTTTGGTCGTAACTCTCAAAGATATGTCGATCTTAAGATCGTTGTAAATCGCCCTGGAACCCAAATCGGTGCGCAATAGCTCATGAAAACGGCCATAAATCGCAAAAACGACGAGTTTCTGGTCATATCTATCAAACATGTAAGGGTTCTTACAAGGCATTCAAATCCACCTGGAACCCCAAAACTTTGGCAACAGCTCAGCTCATGAAAACAGCCATAAAAACACAAAAACTACGAGTTTTCAGTCATATATTTTAAACATGTAACGGGTCTTACTGGCCTTGCAAATCCAACTGGAACCGAAAAACCGTGGGAAATAACTCATAAAAATGGCCATACACACAAAAACGATGAGTTTTTGGTCATCACTCTTAAACATGTAAGGTTTCTTACGAGGCATGCAAATCCGCCTGGAACCCCAAAACTGTGGGCAATAGCTCATGAAAACGGCCATAAAACACGAAAACTATGAGTTTTTAGTCATATGTCTCAAACATGTAATGTGTCTTACTGGCCTTGCAAATCCAACTGGAATCCAAAAACTATGGGTAATAACTCATAAAAATGGCCATAAACACGAAAACGACGAGTTTTTGGTCATAACTCTCAAACATGTGTCAGGTCATAAGGTTGTTGTAAATCTTCCTGGAACCCAAAAAATTTGGGCAATAGCTCATGAAAACGACCATAAAACGCGATAACGACGATTTTCTGGTCATACCTCTCAAACATGTAAGGGTTCTTACGAGGCATGCAAATATGCCTAGAAGCCAAAAAATGTGGGTAATAACTCATGAAAATGACCATAAAACACAAAAACGACGAGTTTTTGGTCATAACTCTCAAAAATGTATCGAGTCTTAAGGTTGTTATAAATCGCCCTGGAACCCCAAAACTATGGGCAATAGCTCATGAAAACTGCCATAAAACGCGAAAATGACGAGTTTTTTTGTCATATCTCTCAAACATGTAAGAGTTCGTACGAGGCATGCAAATCCGTCTGGAACCCCAAAACTGTGGGCAATAGCTCATGAAAATGGCCATGAAACACGAAAACTATGAGTTTCTAGTCATATATCTCAAACATGTAAAGTGTCTTACTGGCCTTGCAAATCCAATTGGAAAAAAAACTATAGGAAATAACTCATAAAAATGGCCATAAAAACGAAAACGACGAGTTTTTGGTCATAACTCTCAAACATGTGTCGGGCATAAGGTCGTTGTAAATCTGCCTGGAACGCAAAAAATGTGGGCAATAGCTCATGAAAACGGCCATAAAACGTGAAAACGACGAGTTTCTGGTTATACCTCTCAAACATGTAGGGTTCTTACTAGGCATGCAAATCCGCCTAGAACCCCAAAACTATGGGCAATAACTCATGAAAATGACCATAAAACACGAAAACGACGAGTTTTGGTCATAACTCTCAAAAATGTATCGGGTCTTAAGATTGTTATAAATCGCCCTGGAATCCCAAAACCGTGGGCAATAGCTCATGAAAACGGCCATAAAAACGCGAAAACGACGAGTTTCTTGTCATATCTCTCAAACATGTAAGGGTTCTTACGAGGCATGCAAATCGGCCTGGAACCCCAAAACTATGGGCAATAGCTCATGAAAACGGCCACAAAACACGAAAACTCTGAGATTTTAATCATGTATCTCAAACATGTAACGAGTCTTACTGCCTTGCAAATCCAACTAGAACCCAAAACTGTGGGCAATAACTCATGAAAACAGACATCAACACGAAAATGACGAGTTTTTGGTCATAACTCTCAAACATGTGTCGGGTCTTAAGTCGTTGTAAATCGCCCTGGAACCCTAAAACTGTGGGCAATAGCTCATGGAAACGACCATAAAACGCGAAAACAACGAGTTTCTGGTCATATCTCTCAAACATTTGTGGGTTCTTACGAGGCATGCAAATCCGCTCGGAACCCAAAACTATGGGCAATAACTCATGAAAATGACCATAAAACAACAAAAGCGACAACTTTTTGGTCATAACTCTCAAACATGTATCAGGTGTTAAGTTTGCTGTAAATCGCCCTAGAACCATAAAATAGACATAAAACGCGAAAACTGCGAGTTTTGGGTCATATCTCGCCAACATGTGTCGGGTCTTAAGGTCATTATAAATCGCACTGGAACCCCAAAACTGTGGGCAATAGCTCATGAAAACGGCCATAAAACGTGAAAACAACGATTTTCTGGTCATATCTCTCAAACATGTAAGGGTTCTTATGAGGCATGCAAATCTGCCTAGAAGCCAAAAATGTGGGTAATAACTCATGAAAACGACCATAAAAACGCGAAAATGACAATTTTCTAGTCATATATCCCAAACATGTAAGGGTTTCTTACGAGGCATGCAAGTTCGCTTTGAACCCAAAAAATGTGGGTAATAACTCATGAAAACGACCATAAATCACGAAAATGACGAGTTTTTGCTCATAAATGTCAAAAATATGACGGGCCTTAAGGTCGTTGTAAATCGCCCTGGAACCCCCAAACTGTGGGCAACTCATGAAAATAGCCATAAAACGCAAAAACGACGAGTTTCTGGTCATGTCTCTCAAACATGGAAGGGTTCTTACGAGGCATGCAAATCCGTCTGGAACCCCAAAACTATGGGCAATAGCCCTTGAAAACGGCCATAAAAAACGAAAACTACGAGTTTTTAGTCATATATCTTAAACATGTAACGAGTCTTACTGGCCTTGCAAACCCAACTGGAACCCAAAAACTGTGAGAAATATCTCAAAAAATGGCCATAAACACGAAAACGATGATTTTTTGGTCATCACTCTCAAACATGTGTTGGGTCATAAGGTCGTTGAAAATTGCCCTGGAACCCAAAAAGTGTGGGCAATAGCTCATGCAAACGGCCATAAAACGCAAAAACGACGAGTTTCTGGTCATATGTCTCAAACATGTAAGGGTTCTTATGAGGCATGCAAATCCGCGTGGAACCCCAAAACTGCGGGCAACAGCTCAGCTCATGAAAACAGCCATAAAACACAAAAACTACGAGTTTTCAGTCATATATTTTAAACATGTAACGGGTCTTACTGGCCTTGCAAATCCAACTGGAACCGAAAAACTGTGGGAAATAACTCATAAAAATGGACATAAACATGAAAACGATGAGTTTCTGGTCATATCTCTTAAACATGTAAGGGTTCTTACGAGGCATGCAAATCCGCCTGGAACCCCAAAACTGTGGGCAATAGCTCATGAAAACGGCCATAAAACACGAAAACTATGAGTTTTTAGTCATATGTCTCAAACATGTAATGTGTCTTACTGGCCTTGCAAATCCAACTGGAATCCAAAAACTATGGGTAATAACTCATAAAAATGGCCATAAACACGAAAACGACGAGTTTTTGGTCATAACTCTCAAACATGTGTCAGGTCATAAGGTTTTTGTAAATCTTCCTGGAACCCAAAAAATTTGGGCAATAGCTCATGAAAACGACCATAAAACGCGATAACGACGATTTTTTGGTCATATCTCTCAAACATGTAAGGGTTCTTACGAGGCATGCAAATATGCCTAGAAGCCAAAAAATGTGGGAAATAACTCATGAAAATGGCCATAAAACGCAAAAACGACGAGTTTCTGGTCATATCTCTCAAACATGTAAGGGTTCTTATGAGTCATGCAAACCTGCCTGGAACCCCAAAACTATGGGAAATAGCTCATGAAAACGGCCATAAAACACGAAAACTATGAGTTATTAGTCATATGTCTCAAACATGTAAAGTGTCTTACTGGCCTTGCAAATCCAACTTTAATCCGAAAACTATGGGAAATAACTCATAAAAATGGCCATAAACACGAAAACGACGACTCTTTGGTCGTAACTCTCAAAGATATGTCGAGTCTTAAGGTCGTTGTAAATCGCCCTGGAACCCCAAATCGGTGCGCAATAGCTCATGAAAACGGCCATAAAACGCAAAAACGACGAGTTTCTGGTCATATCTCTCAAACATGTAAGGGTTCTTACAAGGCATTCAAATCCACCTGGAACCCCAAAACTTTGGCAACAGCTCAGCTCATGAAAACAGCCATAAAACACAAAAACTACGAGTTTTCAGTCATATATTTTAAACATGTAACGGGTCTTACTGGCCTTGCAAATCCAACTGGAACCGAAAAACCGTGGGAAATAACTCATAAAAATGGCCATACACACAAAAACGATGAGTTTTTGGTCATCACTCTTAAACATGTAAAGGTTCTTACGAGGCATGCAAATCCGCCTGGAACCCCAAAACTGTGGGCAATAGCTCATGAAAACGGCCATAAAACACGAAAACTATGAGTTTTTAGTCATATGTCTCAAACATGTAATGTGTCTTACTGGCCTTGCAAATCCAACTGGAATCCAAAAACTATGGGTAATAACTCATAAAAATGGCCATAAACACGAAAACGACGAGTTTTTGGTCATAACTCTCAAACATGTGTCAGGTCATATGGTCGTTGTAAATCTTCCTGGAACCCAAAAAATTTGGGCAATAGCTCATGAAAACGACCATAAAACGCGATAACGACGATTTTCTGGTCATATCTCTCAAACATGTAAGGGTTTTTACGAGGCATGCAAATATGCCTAGAAGCCAAAAAATGTGGGTAATAACTCATGAAAATGACCATAAAACACGAAAACGACGAGTTTTTGGTCATAACTCTCAAAAATGTATCGAGTCTTAAGGTTGTTATAAATCGCCCTGGACCCCAAAACTGTGGGCAATAGCTCATTAAAAAACTGCCATAAAACGCGAAAATGACGAGTTTTTTGTCATATCTCTCAAACATGTAAGAGTTCTTACGAGGCATGCAAATCTGTCTGGAACCCCAAAACTGTGGGCAATAGCTCATGAAAATGGCCATAAAACACGAAAACTTTGAGTTTCTAGTCATATATCTCAAACATGTAAAGTGTCTTACTGGCCTTGTAAATCCAATTGGAAAAAAAAACTATGGGAAGTAACTCATAAAAATGGCCATAAACACGAAAACGACGAGTTTTTGGTCATAACTCTCAAACATGTGTCGGGCATAAGGTCGTTGTAAATCTGCCTGGAATGCAAAAAATGTGGGCAATAGCTCATGAAAACGGCCATAAAACATGAAAACGACGAGTTTCTGGTTATACCTCTCAAACATGTAAGGGTTCTTATGAGGCATGCAAATCCGCCTAGAACCCCAAAACTATGGGCAATAACTCATGAAAATGACCATAAAACACGAAAACGACGAGTTTCTGGTCATATCTGTCAAACATGTAAGGGTTCTTATGAGTCATGTAAACCTGCCTGGAACCCCAAAACTATGGGAAATAGCTCATGAAAACGGCCATAAAACACGAAAACTATGAGTTATTAGTCATATGTCTCAAACATGTAAAGTGTCTTACTGGCCTTGCAAATCCAACTGGAATCCAAAAACTATGGGAAATAACTCATAAAAATGGCCATAAACACGAAAACGACGAGTTTTTGGTCGTAACTCTCAAAGATATGTCGAGTCTTAAGGTCGTTGTAAATCGCCCTGGAACCCCAAATCGGTGCGCAATAGCTCATGAAAACGGCCATAAAACGCAAAAACGACGAGTTTCTGGTCATATCTCTCAAACATGTAAGGGTTCTTACAAGGCATTCAAATCCACCTGGAACCCCAAAACTTTGGCAACAGCTTAGCTTATGAAAACAGCCATAAAACACAAAAACTACGAGTTTTCAGTCATATATTTTAAACATGTAACGGGTCTTACTGGCCTTCCAAATCCAACTGGAACCGAAAAAACGTGGGAAATAACTCATAAAAATGGCCATACACACAAAACCGATGAGTTTTTGGTCATCACTCTTAAACATGTAAGGGTTCTTACGAGGCATGCAAATCCGCCTGGAACCCCAAAACTGTGGGCAATATCTCATGAAAACGGCCATAAAACACGAAAACTATGAGTTTTTAGTCATATGTCTCAAACATGTAATGTGTCTTACTGGCCTTGCAAATCCAACTGGAATCCAAAAACTATGGGTAATAACTCATAAAAATGGCCATAAACACGAAAACGACGAGTTTTTGGTCATAACTCTCAAACATGTGTCAGGTCATAAGGTTGTTGTAAATCTTCCTGGAACCCAAAAAATTTGGGCAATAGCTCATGAAAACGACCATAAAACGCGATAACGACGATTTTCTGGTCATATATCTCAAACATGTAAGGGTTCTTACGAGGCATGCAAATATGCCTAGAAGCCAAAAAATGTGGGAAATAACTCATGAAAATGGCCATAAAACACAAAAACGACGAGTTTCTAGGCATATCTCTCAAACATGTAAGGGTTCTTATGAGGCATGCAAACCTGCCTGGAACCCCAAAACTGTGGGAAATAGCTCATGAAAACGGCCATAAAACACGAAAACTATGAGTTATTAGTCATATGTCTCAAACATGTAAAGTGTCTTACTGGCCTTGCAAATCCAACTGGAATCCAAAAACTATGGGAAATAACTCATAAAAATGGCCATAAACACGAAAACGACGAGTCTTTGGTCGTAACTCTCAAAGATATGTCGAGTCTTAAGGTCGTTGTAAATCGCCCTGGAACCCCAAATCGGTGCGTAATAGCTCATGAAAACGGCCATAAAACGCAAAAACGACGAGTTTCTGGTCATATCTCTCAAACATGTAGGGTTCTTACAAGGCATTCAAATCCACCTGGAACCCCAAAACTTTGGCAACAGCTCAGCTCATGAAAACAGCCATAAAACACAAAAACTACGAGTTTTCAGTCATATATTTTAAACATGTAACGGGTCTTACTGGCCTTGCAAATCCAACTGGAACCGAAAAACCGTGGGAAATAACTCATAAAAATGGCCATACACACAAAAACGATGAGTTTTTGGTCATCACTCTTAAACATGTAAGGGTTCTTACGAGGCATGCAAATCCGCCTGGAACCCCAAAACTGTGGGCAATAGCTCATGAAAACGGCCATAAAACACGAAAACTATGAGTTTTTAGTCATATGTCTCAAACATGTAATGTGTCTTACTGGCCTTGCAAATCCAACTGGAATCCAAAAACTATGGGTAATAACTCATAAAAATGGCCATAAACACGAAAACGACGAGTTTTTGGTCATAACTCTCAAACATGTGTCAGGTCATAAGGTTGTTGTAAATCTTCCTGGAACCCAAAAAATTTGGGCAATAGCTCATGAAAACGACCATAAAACGCGATAACGACGATTTTCTGGTCATATCTCTCAAACATGTAAGGGTTCTTACGAGGCATGCAAATATGCCTAGAAGCCAAAAAATGTGGGAAATAACTCATGAAAATGGCCATAAAACGCAAAAACGACGAGTTTCTGGGCATATCTCTCAAACATGTAAGGGTTCTTATGAGGCATGCAAACCTGCCTGGAACCCCAAAACTGTGGAAATAGCTCATGAAAACGGCCATAAAACACGAAAACTATGAGTTATAAGTCATATGTCTCAAACATGTAAAGTGTCTTACTGGCCTTGCAAATCCAACTGGAATCCAAAAACTATGGGAAATAACTCATAAAAATGGCCATAAACACGAAAACGACGAGTCTTTGGTCGTAACTCTCAAAGATATGTCGAGTCTTAAGGTCGTTGTAAATCGCCCTGGAACCCCAAATCGGTGCGCAATAGCTCATGAAAACGGCCATAAAACGCAAAAACGACGAGTTTCTGGTCATATCTCTCAAACATGTAAGGGTTCTTACAAGGCATTCAAATCCACCTGGAACCCCAAAACTTTGGCAACAACTCAGCTCATGAAAACAGCCATAAAACACAAAAACTACGAGTTTTCAGTCATATATTTTAAACATGTAACGGGTCTTACTGGCCTTGCAAATCCAACTGGAACCGAAAAACCGTGGGAAATAACTCATAAAAATGGCCATACACACAAAAACGATGAGTTTTTGGTCATCACTCTTAAACATGTAAGGGTTCTTACGAGGCATGCAAATCCGCCTGGAACCCCAAAACTGTGGGCAATAGCTCATGAAAACGGCCATAAAACACGAAAACTATGAGTTTTTAGTCATATGTCTCAAACATGTAATGTGTCTTACTGGCCTTGCAAATCCAACTGGAATCCAAAAACTATGGGTAATAACTCATAAAAATGGCCATAAACACGAAAACGACGAGTTTTTGGTCATAACTCTCAAACATGTGTCAGGTCATAAGGTTGTTGTAAATCTTCCTGGAACCCAAAAAATTTGGGCAATAGCTCATGAAAACGACCATGAAACGCGATAACGACGATTTTCTGGTCATATCTCTCAAACATGTAAGGGTTCTTACGAGGCATGCAAATATGCCTAGAAGCCAAAAAATGTGGGAAATAACTCATGAAAATGGCCATAAAACGCAAAAACGACGAGTTTCTGGGCATATCTCTCAAACATGTAAGGGTTCTTATGAGGCATGCAAACCTGCCTGGAACCCCAAAACTGTGGGAAATAGCTCATGAAAACGGCCATAAAACACGAAAACGACGAGTTTTTGGTCATAACTCTCAAAAATGTATCGGGTCTTAAGGTTGTTATAAATCGCCCTGGAATCCCAAAACCGTGGGCAATAGCTCATGAAAACGGCCATAAAAAACGCGAAAACGACGAGTTTCTTTTCATATCTCTCAAACATGTAAGGGTTCTTACGAGGCATGCAAATCCGCCTGGAACCCCAAAACTATGGGCAATAGCTCATGAAAACGGCCACAAAACACGAAAACTCTGAGATTTTAATCATGTATCTCAAACATGTAACGAGTCTTACTGGCCTTGCAAATCCAACTAGAACCCAAAAACTGTGGGCAATAACTCATGAAAACAGACATCAACACGAAAATGACGAGTTTTTGGTCATAACTCTCAAACATGTGTCGGGTCTTAAGGTCGTTGTAAATCGCCCTGGAACCCTAAAACTGTGGGCAATAGCTCATGAAACGACCATAAAACGCGAAAACAACGAGTTTCTGGTCATATCTCTCAAACATGTGTGGGTTCTTACGAGGCATGCAAATCCGCTCGGAACCCAAAACTATGGGCAATAACTCATGAAATGACCATAAAACAACAAAAACGACAACTTTTTGGTCATAACTCTCAAACATGTATCAGGTGTTAAGTTTGCTGTAAATCGCCCTAGAACCATAAAATAGACATAAAACGCGAAACTGCGAGTTTTGGGTCATATCTCGCCAACATGTGTCGGGTCTTAAGGTCATTATAAATCGCCTGGAACCCAAAACTGTGGGCAATAGCTCATGAAAACGGCCATAAAACGTGAAAACAACGATTTTCTGGTCATATCTCTCAAACATGTAAGGGTTCTTATGAGGCATGCAAATCTGCCTAGAAGCCAAAAATGTGGGTAATAACTCATGAAAACGACCATAAAACGCGAAAATGACAATTTTCTAGTCATATATCCCAAACATGTAAGGGTTTCTTACGAGGCATGCAAGTTCGCTTTGAACCCAAAAAATGTGGGTAATAACTCATGAAAACGACCATAAATCACGAAAATGACGAGTTTTTGGTCATAAATCTCAAAAATATGACGGGCCTTAAGGTCGTTGTAAATCGCCCTGGAACCCCAAAACTGTGGGCAACTCATGAAAATAGCCATAAAACGCAAAAACGACGAGTTTCTGGTCATGTCTCTCAAACATGGAAGGGTTCTTACGAGGCATGCAAATCCGTCTGGAACCCCAAAACTATGGGCAATAGCCCTTGAAAACGGCCATAAAAACGAAAACTACGAGTTTTTAGTCATATATCTTAAACATGTAACGAGTCTTACTGGCCTTGCAAACCAACTGGAACCCAAAAACTGTGAGAAATATCTCAAAAATGGCCATAAACACGAAAACGATGATTTTTTTGGTCATCACTCTCAAACATGTGTTGGGTCATAAGGTCGTTGAAAATTGCCCTGGAACCCAAAAAGTGCGGGCAATAGCTCATGCAAACGGCCATAAAACGCAAAAACGACGAGTTTCTGGTCATATGTCTCAAACATGTAAGGGTTCTTATGAGGCATGCAAATCCGCGTGGAACCCCAAAACTGCGGGCAACAGCTCAGCTCATGAAAACAGCCATAAAACACAAAAACTACGAGTTTTCAGTCATATATTTTAAACATGTAACGGGTCTTACTGGCCTTGCAAATCCAACTGGAACCGAAAAGCTGTGGGATATAACTCATAAAAATGGACATAAACATGAAAACGATGAGTTTCTGGTCATATCTCTTAAACATGTAAGGGTTCTTACGAGGCATGCAAATCCGCCTGGAACCCCAAAACTGTGGGCAATAGCTCATGAAAACGGCCATAAAACACGAAAACTATGAGTTTTTAGTCATATGTCTCAAACATGTAATGTGTCTTACTGGCCTTGCAAATCCAACTGGAATCCAAAACTATGGGTAATAACTCATAAAAATGGCCATAAACACGAAAACGACGAGTTTTTGGTCATAACTCTCAAACATGTGTCAGGTCATAAGGTTGTTGTAAATCTTCCTGGAACCCAAAAAATTTAGGCAATAGCTCATGAAAACGACCATAAAACGCGATAACGACGATTTTCTGGTCATATCTCTCAAACATGTAAGGGTTCTTACGAGGCATGCAAATATGCCTAGAAGCCAAAAAATGTGGGAAATAACTCATGAAAATGGCCATAAAACGCAAAAACGACGAGTTTCTAGCCATATCTCTCAAACATGTAAGGGTTCTTATGAGGCATGCAAACCTGCCTGGAACCCCAAAACTGTGGGAAATAGCTCATGAAAACGGCCATAAAACACGAAAACTATGAGTTATTAGTCATATGTCTCAAACATGTAAAGTGTCTTACTGGCCTTGCAAATCCAACTTTAATCCGAAAACTATGGGAAATAACTCATAAAAATGGCCATAAACACGAAAACGACGACTCTTTGGTCGTAACTCTCAAAGATATGTCGAGTCTTAAGGTCGTTGTAAATCGCCCTGGAACCCCAAATCGGTGCGCAATAGCTCATGAAAACGGCCATAAAACGCAAAAACGACGAGTTTCTGGTCATATCTCTCAAACATGTAAGGGTTCTTACAAGGCATTCAAATCCACCTGGAACCCCAAAACTTTGGCAACAGCTCAGCTCATGAAAACAGCCATAAAACACAAAAACTACGAGTTTTCAGTCATATATTTTAAACATGTAACGGGTCTTACTGGCCTTGCAAATCCAACTGGAACCGAAAAACCGTGGGAAATAACTCATAAAAATGGCCATACACACAAAAAACGATGAGTTTTTGGTCATCACTCTTAAACATGTAAGGGTTCTTACGAGGCATGCAAATCCGCCTGGAACCCCAAAACTGTGGGCAATAGCTCATGAAAACGGCCATAAAACACGAAAACTATGAGTTTTTAGTCATATGTCTCAAACATGTAATGTGTCTTACTGGCCTTGCAAATCCAACTGGAATCCAAAAACTATGGGTAATAACTCATAAAAATGGCCATAAACACGAAAACGACGAGTTTTTGGTCATAACTCTCAACATGTGTCAGGTCATAAGGTCGTTGTAAATCTTCCTGGAACCCAAAAAATTTGGGCAATAGCTCATGAAAACGACCATAAAACGCGATAACGACGATTTTCTGGTCATATCTCTCAAATATGTAAGGGTTTTTACGAGGCATGCAAATATGCCTAGAAGCCAAAAAATGTGGGTAATAACTCATGAAAATGACCATAAAACACGAAAACGACGAGTTTTTGGTCATAACTCTCAAAAATGTATCGAGTCTTAAGGTTGTTATAAATCGCCCTGGACCCCAAAACTGTGGGCAATAGCTCATGAAAACTGCCATAAAACGCGAAAATGACGAGTTTTTTTGTCATATCTCTCAAACATGTAAGAGTTCTTACGAGGCATGCAAATCTGTCTGGAACCCCAAAACTGTGGGCAATAGCTCATGAAAATGGCCATAAAACACGGAAACTTTGAGTTTCTAGTCATATATCTCAAACATGTAAAGTGTCTTACTGGCCTTGTAAATCCAATTGGAAAAAAAAACTATGGGAAGTAACTCATAAAAATGGCCATAAACACGAAAACGACGAGTTTTTGGTCATAACTCTCAAACATGTGTCGGGCATAAGGTCGTTGTAAATCTGCCTGGAATGCAAAAAATGTGGGCAATAGCTCATGAAAACGGCCATAAAACATGAAAACGACGAGTTTCTGGTTATACCTCTCAAACATGTAAGGGTTCTTATGAGGCATGCAAATCCGCCTAGAACCCCAAAACTATGGGCAATAACTCAGGAAAATGACCATAAAACATGAAAACGACGAGTTTCTGGTCATATCTGTCAAACATGTAAGGGTTCTTATGAGTCATGTAAACCTGCCTGGAACCCCAAAACTATGAGAAATAGCTCATGAAAACGGCCATAAAACACGAAAACTATGAGTTATTAGTCATATGTCTCAAACATGTAAAGTGTCTTACTGGCCTTGCAAATCCAACTGGAATCCAAAAACTATGGGAAATAACTCATAAAAATGGCCATAAACACGAAAACGACGAGTTTTTGGTCGTAACTCTCAAAGATATGTCGAGTCTTAAGGTCGTTGTAAATCGTCCTGAAACCCCAAATCGGTGCGCAATAGCTCATGAAAACGGCCATAAAACGCAAAAACGACGAGTTTCTGGTCATATCTCTCAAACATGTAAGGGTTCTTACAAGGCATTCAAATCCACCTGGAACCCCAAAACTTTGGCAACAACTCAGCTCATGAAAATAGCCATAAAACACAAAAACTACGAGTTTTCAGTCATATATTTTAAACATGTAACGGGTCTTACTGGCCTTGCAAATCCAACTGGAACCGAAAAACCGTGGGAAATAACTCATAAAAATGGCCATACACACAAAAACGATGAGTTTTTGGTCATCACTCTTAAACATGTAAGGGTTCTTACGAGGCATGCAAATCCGCCTGGAACCCCAAAACTATGGGCAATATCTCATGAAAACGGCCATAAAACACGAAAACTATGAGTTTTTAGTCATATGTCTCAAACATGTAATGTGTCTTACTGGCCTTGCAAATCCAACTGGAATCCAAAAACTATGAGTAATAACTCATAAAAATGGCCATAAACACGAAAACGACGAGTTTTTGGTCATAACTCTCAAACATGTGTCAGGTCATAAGGTTGTTGTAAATCTTCCTGGAACCCAAAAAATTTGGGCAATAGCTCATGAAAACGACCATAAAACGCGATAACGACGATTTTCTGGTCATATCTCTCAAACATGTAAGGGTTCTTACGAGGCATGCAAATATGCCTAGAAGCCAAAAAATGTGGGAAATAACTCATGAAAATGGCCATAAAACACAAAAACGACGAGTTTCTGGGCATATCTCTCACACATGTAAGGGTTCTTATGAGGCAAGCAAACCTGCCTGGAACCCCAAACTGTGGGAAATAGCTCATGAAAACGGCCATAAAACACGAAAACTATGAGTTATTAATCATATGTCTCAAACATGTAAAGTGTCTTACTGGCCTTGCAAATCCAACTGGAATCCAAAAACTATGGGAAATAACTCATAAAAATGGCCATAAACACGAAAACGACGAGTCTTTGGTCGTAACTCTCAAAGATATGTCGAGTCTTAAGGTCGTTGTAAATCGCCCTGGAACCCCAAATCGGTGCGCAATAGCTCATGAAAACGGCCATAAAACGCAAAACGACGAGTTTCTGGTCATATCTCTCAAACATGTAAGGGTTCTTACAAGGCATTCAAATCCACCTGGAACCCCAAAACTTTGGCAACAGCTCAGCTCATGAAAACAGCCATAAAACACAAAAACTACGAGTTTTCAGTCATATATTTTAAACATGTAACGGGTCTTACTGGCCTTGCAAATCCAACTGGAACCGAAAAACCGTGGGAAATAACTCATAAAAATGGCCATACACACAAAACGATGAGTTTTTGGTCATCACTCTTAAACATGTAAGGGTTCTTACGAGGCATGCAAATCCGCCTGGAACCCCAAAACTGTGGGCAATAGCTCATGAAAACGGCCATAAAACACGAAAACTATGAGTTTTTAGTCATATGTCTCAAACATGTAATGTGTCTTACTGGCCTTGCAAATCCAACTGGAATCCAAAAACTATGGGTAATAACTCATAAAAATGGCCATAAACACGAAAACGACGAGTTTTTGGTCATAACTCTCAAACATGTGTCAGGTCATAAGGTTGTTGTAAATCTTCCTGGAACCCAAAAAATTTGGGCAATAGCTCATGAAAACGACCATGAAACGCGATAACGACGATTTTCTGGTCATATCTCTCAAACATGTAAGGGTTCTTACGAGGCATGCAAATATGCCTAGAAGCCAAAAAATGTGGGAAATAACTCATGAAAATGGCCATAAAACGCAAAAACGACGAGTTTCTGGGCATATCTCTCAAACATGTAAGGGTTCTTATGAGGCATGCAAACCTGCCTGGAACCCCAAAACTGTGGGAAATAGCTCATGAAAACGGCCATAAAACACGAAAACTATGAGTTATTAGTCATATGTCTCAAACATGTAAAGTGTCTTACTGGCCTTGCAAATCCAACTTTAATCCGAAAACTATGGGAAATAACTCATAAAAATGGCCATAAACACGAAAACGACGAGTCTTTGGTCGTAACTCTCAAAGATATGTCGAGTCTTAAGGTCGTTGTAAATCGCCCTGGAACCCAAATCGGTGCGCAATAGCTCATGAAAACGGCCATAAAACGCAAAAACGACGAGTTTCTGGTCATATATCTCAAACATGTAAGGGTTCTTACAAGGCATTCAAATCCACCTGGAACCCCAAAACTTTGGCAACAGCTCAGCTCATGAAAACAGCCATAAAACACAAAAACTACGAGTTTTCAGTCATATATTTTAAACATGTAACGGGTCTTACTGGCCTTGCAAATCCAACTGGAACCGAAAAACCGTGGGAAATAACTCATAAAAATGGCCATACACACAAAAACGATGAGTTTTTGGTCATCACTCTTAAACATGTAAGGGTTCTTACGAGGCATGCAAATCCGCCTGGAACCCCAAAACTGTGGGCAATAGCTCATGAAAACGGCCATAAAACACGAAAACTATGAGTTTTTAGTCATATGTCTCAAACATGTAATGTGTCTTACTGGCCTTGCAAATCCAACTGGAATCCAAAAACTATGGGTAATAACTCATAAAAATGGCCATAAACACGAAAACGACGAGTTTTTGGTCATAACTCTCAAACATGTGTCAGGTCATAAGGTCGTTGTAAATCTTCCTGGAACCCAAAAAATTTGGGCAATAGCTCATGAAAACGACCATAAAACGCGATAACGACGATTTTCTGGTCATATCTCTCAAACATGTAAGGGTTTTTACGAGGCATGCAAATATGCCTAGAAGCCAAAAAATGTGGGTAATAACTCATGAAAATGGCCATAAAACACAAAAACGACGAGTTTCTGGGCATATCTCTCAAAAATGTATCGAGTCTTAAGGTTGTTATAAATCGCCCTGGACCCCAAAACTGTGGGCAATAGCTCATGAAAACTGCCATAAAACGTGAAAATGACGAGTTTTTTTGTCATATCTCTCAAACATGTAAGAGTTCTTACGAGGCATGCAAATCTGTCTGGAACCCCAAAACTGTGGGCAATAGCTCATGAAAATGGCCATAAAACACGAAAACTTTGAGTTTCTAGTCATATATCTCAAACATGTAAAGTGTCTTACTGGCCTTGTAAATCCAATTGGAAAAAAAAACTATGGGAAGTAACTCATAAAAATGGCCATAAACACGAAAACGACGAGTTTTTGGTCATAACTCTCAAACATGTGTCGGGCATAAGGTCGTTGTAAATCTGCCTGGAATGCAAAAAATGTGGGCAATAGCTCATGAAAACGGCCATAAAACATGAAAACGACGAGTTTCTTGTTATACCTCTCAAACATGTAAGGGTTCTTATGAGGCATGCAAATCCGCCTAGAACCCCAAAACTATGGGCAATAACTCATGAAAATGACCATAAAACATGAAAACGACGAGTTTCTGGTCATATCTGTCAAACATGTAAGGGTTCTTATGAGTCATGTAAACCTGCCTGGAACCCCAAAACTATGGGAAATAGCTCATGAAAACGGCCATAAAACACGAAAACTATGAGTTATTAGTCATATGTCTCAAACATGTAAAGTGTCTTACTGGCCTTGCAAATCCAACTGGAATCGAAAAACTATGGGAAATAACTCATAAAAATGGCCATAAACACGAAAACGACGAGTTTTTGGTCGTAACTCTCAAAGATATGTCGAGTCTTAAGGTCGTTGTAAATCGCCCTGGAACCCCAAATCGGTGCGCAATAGCTCATGAAAACGGCCATAAAACGCAAAAACGACGAGTTTCTGGTCATATCTCTCAAACATGTAAGGGTTCTTACAAGGCATTCAAATCCACCTGGAACCCCAAAACTTTGGCAACAACTCAGCTCATGAAAACAGCCATAAAACACAAAAACTACGAGTTTTCAGTCATATATTTTAAACATGTAACGGGTCTTACTGGCCTTGCAAATCCAACTGGAACCGAAAAACCGTGGAAATAACTCATAAAAATGGCCATACACACAAAAACGATGAGTTTTTGGTCATCACTCTTAAACATGTAAGGGTTCTTACGAGGCATGCAAATCCGCCTGGAACCCCAAACTGTGGGCAATAGCTCATGAAAACGGCCATAAAACACGAAAACTATGAGTTTTTAGTTATATGTCTCAAACATGTAATGTGTCTTACTGGCCTTGCAAATCCAACTGGAATCCAAAAACTATGGGTAATAACTCATAAAAATGGCCATAAACACGAAAACGACGAGTTTTTGGTCATAACTCTCAAACATGTGTCAGGTCATAAGGTTGTTGTAAATCTTCCTGGAACCCAAAAAATTGGGCAATAGCTCATGAAAACGACCATAAAACGCGATAACGACGATTTTCTGGTCATATCTCTCAAACATGTAAGGGTTCTTACGAGGCATGCAAATGTGCCTAGAAGCCAAAAAATGTGGGAAATAACTCATGAAAATGGCCATAAAACACAAAAACGACGAGTTTCTGGGCATATCTCTCACACATGTAAGGGTTCTTATGAGGCATGCAAACCTGCCTGGAATCCCAAAACTGTGGGAAATAGCTCATGAAAACGGCCATAAAACACGAAAACTATGAGTTATTAGTCATATGTCTCAAACATGTAAAGTGTCTTACTGGCCTTGCAAATCCAACTGGAATCCAAAAACTATGTGAAATAACTCATAAAAATGGCCATAAACACGAAAACGACGAGTCTTTGGTCGTAACTCTCAAAGATATGTCGAGTCTTAAGGTCGTTGTAAATCGACCTGGAACCCCAAATCGGTGCGCAATAGCTCATGAAAACGGCCATAAAACGCAAAAACGACGAGTTTCTGGTCATATCTCTCAAACATGTAGGGTTCTTACAAGGCATTCAAATCCAGCTGGAACCCCAAAACTTTGGCAACAGCTCAGCTCATGAAAACAGCCATAAAACACAAAAACTACGAGTTTTCAGTCATATATTTTAAACATGTAACAGGTCTTACTGGCCTTGCAAATCCAACTGGAACCGAAAAACCGTGGGAAATAACTCATAAAAATGGCCATACACACAAAAACGATGAGTTTTTGGTCATCACTCTTAAACATGTAAGGGTTCTTACGAGGCATGCAAATCCGCCTGGAACCCCAAAACTGTGGGCAATAGCTCATGAAAACGGCCATAAAACACGAAAACTATGAGTTTTTAGTCATATGTCTCAAACATGTAATGTGTCTTACTGGCCTTGCAAATCCAACTGGAATCCAAAAACTATGGGTAATAACTCATAAAAATGGCCATAAACACGAAAACGACGAGTTTTTGGTCATAACTCTCAAACATGTGTCAGGTCATAAGGTTGTTGTAAATCTTCCTGGAACCCAAAAAATTTGGGCAATAGCTCATGAAAACGACCATAAAACGCGATAACGACGATTTTCTGGTCATATCTCTCAAACATGTAAGGGTTCTTACGAGGCATGCAAATATGCCTAGAAGCCAAAAAATGTGGGAAATAACTCATGAAAATGGCCATAAAACGCAAAAACGACGAGTTTCTGGGCATATCTCTCAAACATGTAAGGGTTCTTATGAGGCATGCAAACCTGCCTGGAACCCCAAAACTGTGGGAAATAGCTCATGAAAACGGCCATAAAACACGAAAACTATGAGTTATTAGTCATATGTCTCAAACATGTAAAGTGTCTTACTGGCCTTGCAAATCCAACTGGAATCCAAAAACTATGGGAAATAACTCATAAAAATGGCCATAAACACGAAAACGACGAGTCTTTGGTCGTAACTCTCAAAGATATGTCGAGTCTTAAGGTCGTTGTAAATCGCCCTGGAACCCCAAATCGGTGCGCAATAGCTCATGAAAACGGCCATAAAACGCAAAAACGAAGAGTTTCTGGTCATATCTCTCAAACATGTAAGGGTTCTTACAAGGCATTCAAATCCACCTGGAACCCCAAAACATTGGCAACAGCTCAGCTCATGAAAACAGCCATAAAACACAAAAACTACGAGCTTTCAGTCATATATTTTAAACATGTAACGGGTCTTACTGGCCTTGCAAATCCAACTGGAACCGAAAAACCGTGGGAAATAACTCATAAAAATGGCCATACACACAAAAACGATGAGTTTTTGGTTATCACTCTTAAACATGTAAGGGTTCTTACGAGGCATGCAAATCCGCCTCGAACCCCAAAACTGTGGGCAATAGCTCATGAAAACGGCCATAAAACACGGAAACTATGAGTTTTTAGTCAGATGTCTCAAACATGTAATGTGTCTTACTGGCCTTGCAAATCCAACTGGAATCCAAAAACTATGGGTAATAACTCATAAAAATGGCCATAAACACGAAAACGACGAGTTTTTGGTCATAACTCTCAAACATGTGTCAGGTCATAAGGTCGTTGTAAATCTTCCTGGAACCCAAAAAATTTGGGCAATAACTCATGAAAACGACCATAAAACGCGATAACGACGATTTTCTGGTCATATCTCTCAAACATGTAAGGGTTTTTACGAGGCATGCAAATATGCCTAGAAGCCAAAAAATGTGGGTAATAACTCATGAAAATGACCATAAAACACGAAAACGACAAGTTTTTGGTCATAACTCTCAAAAATGTATCGAGTCTTAAGGTTGTTATAAATCGCCCTGGACCCCAAAACTGTGGGCAATAGCTCATGAAAACTGCCATAAAACGCGAAAATGACGAGTTTTTTTGTCATATCTCTCAAACATGTAAGAGTTCTTACGAGGCAAGCAAATCCGTCTGGAACCCCAAAACTGTGGGCAATAGCTCATGAAAATGGCCATAAAACACGAAAACTCTGAGTTTCATATATCTCAAACATGTAAAGTGTCTTACTGGCCTTGCAAATCCAATTGGAAAAAAAACTATAGGAAATAACTCATAAAAATGGCCATAAACACGAAAACGACGAGTTTTTGGTCATAACTCTCAAACATGTGTCGGGCATAAGGTCGTTGTAAATCTGCCTGGAACGCAAAAAATGTGGGCATAGCTCATGAAAACGGCCATAAAACGTGAAAACGACGAGTTTCTGGTTATACCTCTC
The DNA here is from genome assembly GCA_910589765.1 of Avena atlantica. Classification (NCBI taxonomy): domain Eukaryota; kingdom Viridiplantae; phylum Streptophyta; class Magnoliopsida; order Poales; family Poaceae; genus Avena; species Avena atlantica. The sequence continues at coordinate 490,833,614 of OU342733.1, read as the reverse complement.
AAACATGTAAGGGTTCTTACTAGGCATGCAAATCCACCTAGAACCCCAAAACTATGGGCAATAACTCATGAAAATGACCATAAAACACGAAAAAGACGAGTTTTTGGTCATAACTCTCAAAAATGTATCGGGTCTTAAGGTTGTTATAAATCGCCCTGGAATCCCAAAACCGTGGGCAATAGCTCATGAAAACGGCCATAAAAAACGCGAAAATGACGAGTTTCTTGTCATATCTCTCAAACATGTAAGGGTTCTTACGAGGCATGCAAATCCGCCTGAACCCCAAAACTATGGGCAATAGCTCATGAAAACGGCCACAAAACACGAAAACTCTGAGATTTTAATCATGTATCTCAAAAATGTAACGAGTCTTACTGGCCTTGCAAATCCAACTAGAACCCAAAAACTGTGGGCAATAACTCATGAAAACAGACATCAACACGAAAATGACGAGTTTTTGGTCATAACTCTCAAACATGTGTCGGGTCTTAAGGTCGTTGTAAATCGCCCTGGAACCCTAAAACTGTGGGCAATAGCTCATGGAAACGACCATAAAACGCGAAAACAACGAGTTTCTGGTCATATCTCTCAAACATTTGTGGGTTCTTACGAGGCATGCAAATCCGCTCGGAACCCAAAACTATGGGCAATAACTCATGAAAATGACCATAAAACAACAAAAACGACAACTTTTTGGTCATAACTCTCAAACATGTATCAGGTGTTAAGTTTGCTGTAAATTGCCCTAGAACCATAAAATAGACATAAAACGCGAAAACTGCGAGTTTTGGGTCATATCTCGCCAACATGTGTCGGGTCTTAAGGTCATTATAAATCGCACTGGAACCCCAAAACTGTGGGCAATAGCTCATGAAAACGGCCATAAAACGTGAAAACAATGATTTTCTGGTCATATCTCTCAAACATGTAAGGGTTCTTATGAGGCATGCAAATCTGCCTAGAAGCCAAAAATGTGGGTAATAACTCATGAAAACGACCATAAAACGCGAAAATGACAATTTTCTAGTCATATATCCCAAACATGTAAGGGTTTCTTACGAGGCATGCAAGTTTGCTTTGAACCCAAAAAATGTGGGTAATAACTCATGAAAACGACCATAAATCACGAAAATGACGAGTTTTTGGTCATAAATCTCAAAAATATGACGGGCCTTAAGGTCGTTGTAAATCGCACTGGAACCCCAAAACTGTGGGCAACTCATGAAAACAGCCATAAAACGCAAAAACGACGAGTTTCTGGTCATGTCTCTCAAACATGGAAGGGTTCTTACGAGGCATGCAAATCCGTCTGGAACCCCAAAACTATGGGCAATAGCCCTTGAAAACGGCCATAAAAAACAAGAACTACGAGTTTTTAGTCATATATCTTAAACATGTAACGAGTCTTACTGGCCTTGCAAACCCAACTGGAACCCAAAAACTGTGAGAAATATCTCAAAAAATGGCCATAAACACGAAAACGATGATTTTTTGGTCATCACTCTCAAACATGTGTTGGGTCATAAGGTCGTTGAAAATTGCCCTGGAACCCAAAAAGTATGGGCAATAGCTCATGCAAACGGCCATAAAACGCAAAAACGACGAGTTTCTGGTCATATCTCTCAAACATGTAAGGGTTCTTATGAGGCATGCAAATCCGCCTGGAACCCCAAAACTGCGGGCAACAACTCAGCTCATGAAAACAGCCATAAAACACAAAAACTACGAGTTTTCAGTCATATATTTTAAACATGTAACGGGTCTTACTGGCCTTGCAAATCCAACTGGAACCGAAAAACTATGGGAAATAACTCATAAAAATGGACATAAACACGAAAACGATGAGTTTCTGGTCATATCTCTTAAACATGTAAGGGTTCTTACGAGGCATGCAAATCCGCCTGGAACCCCAAAACTGTGGGCAATAGCTCATGAAAACGGCCATAAAACACGAAAACTATGAGTTTTTAGTCATATGTCTCAAACATGTAATGTGTCTTACTGGCCTCGCAAATCCAACTGGAATCCAAAAACTATGGGAAATAACTCATAAAAAGGGCCATAAACACGAAAACGACGAGTTTTTGGTCATAACTCTCAAACATGTGTCGGGCATAAGGTCGTTGTAAATCTGCCTGGAACGCAAAAAATGTGGGCATAGCTCATGAAAATGGCCATAAAACGTGAAAACGACGAGTTTCTAGTTATACCTCTCAAAAATGTAAGGGTTCTTACTAGGCATGCAAATCCGCCTAGAACCCCAAAACTATGGGCAATAACTCATGAAAATGACCATAAAACACGAAAACGACGAGTTTTTGGTCATAACTCTCAAAAATGTATCGGGTCTTAAGGTTGTTATAAATCGCCCTGGAATCCCAAAACCGTGGGCAATAGCTCATGAAAACGGCCATAAAAAACGCGAAAACGACGAGTTTCTTGTCATATCTCTCAAACATGTAAGGGTTCTTACGAGGCATGCAAATCCGCCTGGAACCCAAAAACTATGGGCAATAGCTCATGAAAACGGCCACAAAACACGAAAACTCTGAGATTTTAATCATGTATCTCAAACATGTAACGAGTCTTACTGGCCTTGCAAATCCAACTAGAACCCAAAAACTGTGGGCAATAACTCATGAAAACAGACATCAACACGAAAATGACGAGTTTTTGGTCATAACTCTCAAACATGTGTCGGGTCTTAAGGTTGTTGTAAATCGCCCTGGAACCCTAAAACTGTGGGCAATAGCTCATGGAAACGACCATACAACGCAAAAACAACGAGTTTCTGGTCATATCTCTCAAACATTTGTGGGTTCTTACGAGGCATGCAAATCCGCTCGGAACCCAAAACTATGGGCAATAACTCATGAGAATGACCATAAAACAACAAAAACGACAACTTTTTGGTCATAACTCTCAAACATGTATCAGGTGTTAAGTTTGCTGTAAATCGCCCTAGAACCATAAAATAGACATAAAACGCGAAAACTGCGAGTTTTGGGTCATATCTCGCCAACATGTGTCGGGTCTTAAGGTCATTATAAATCGCACTGGAACCCCAAAACTGTGGGCAATAGCTCATGAAAACGGCCATAAAACGTGAAAACAACGATTTTCTGGTCATATCTCTCAAACATGTAAGGGTTCTTATGAGGCATGCAAATCTGCCTAGAAGCCAAAAATGTGGGTAATAACTCATGAAAACGACCATAAAACGCGAAAATGACAATTTTCTAGTCATATATCCCAAACATGTAAGGGTTTCTTACGAGGCATGCAAGTTCGCTTTGAACCCAAAAAATGTGGGTAATAACTCATGAAAACGACCATAAATCACGAAAATGACGAGTTTTTGGTCATAAATCTCAAAAATATGACGGGCCTTAAGGTCGTTGTAAATCGCCCTGGAACCCCAAAACTTTGGGCAACTCATGAAAACAGCCATAAAACGCAAAAACGACGAGTTTCTGGTCATGTCTCTCAAACATGGAAGGGTTCTTACGAGGCATGCAAATCCGTCTGGAACCCCAAAACTATGGGCAATAGCCCTTGAAAACGGCCATAAAAAACGAAAACTACGAGTTTTTAGTCATATATCTTAAACATGTAACGAGTCTTACTGGCCTTGCAAACCCAACTGGAACCCAAAAACTGTGAGAAATATCTCAAAAAATGGCCATAAACACGAAAACGATGATTTTTTGGTCATCACTCTCAAACATGTGTTGGGTCATAAGGTCGTTGAAAATTGCCCTGGAACCCAAAAAGTGTGGGCAATAGCTCATGCAAACGGCCATAAAACGCAAAAACGACGAGTTTCTGGTCATATCTCTCAAACATGTAAGGGTTCTTATGAGGCATGCAAATCCGCCTGGAACCCCAAAACTGCGGGCAACAGCTCAGCTCATGAAAACAGCCATAAAACACAAAAACTACGAGTTTTCAGTCATATATTTTAAACATGTAACAGGTCTTACTGGCCTTGCAAATCCAACTGGAACCGAAAAACTGTGGGAAATAACTCATAAAAATGGACATAAACACGAAAACGATGAGTTTCTGGTCATATCTCTTAAACATGTAAGGGTTCTTACGAGGCATGCAAATCCGCCTGGAACCCCAAAACTATGGGCAATAGCTCATGAAAACGGCCATAAAACATGAAAACTATGAGTTTTTAGTCATATGTCTCAAACATGTAATGTGTCTTACTGGCCTTGCAAATCCAACTGGAATCCAAAAACTATGGGTAATAACTCATAAAAATGGCCATAAACACGAAAACGACGATTTTTTGGTCATAACTCTCAAACATGTGTCAGGTCATAAGGTTGTTGTAAATCTTCCTGGAACCCAAAAAATTTGGGCAATAGCTCATGAAAACGACCATAAAACGCGATAACGACGATTTTCTGGTCATATCCCTCAAACATGTAAGGGTTCTTACGAGGCATGAAAATATGCCTAGAAGCCAAAAAATGTGGGAAATAACTCATGAAAATGGCCATAAAACGCAAAAACGACGAGTTTCTGGTCATATCTCTCAAACATGTAAGGGTTCTTATGAGGCATGCAAACCTGCCTGGAACCCCAAAACTGTGGGAAATAGCTCATGAAAACGGCCATAAAACACGAAAACTATGAGTTATTAGTCATATGTCTCAAACATGTAAAGTGTCTTACTGGCCTTGCAAATCCAACTGGAATCCAAAAACTATGGGAAATAACTCATAAAAATGGCCATAAACACGAAAACGACGAGTTTTTGGTCGTAACTCTCAAAGATATGTCGAGTCTTAAGGTCGTTGTAAATCGCCCTGGAACCCCAAATCGGTGCGCAATAGCTCATGAAAACGGCCATAAAACGCAAAAACGACGAGTTTCTGGTCATATCTCTCAAACATGTAAGGGTTCTTACAAGGCATTCAAATCCACCTGGAACCCCAAAACTTTGGCACCAGCTCAGCTCATGAAAACAGCCATAAAACAGAAAAACTACGAGTTTTCTGTCATATATTTTAAACATGTAACGGGTCTTACTGGCCTTGCAAATCCAACTGGAACCGAAAAACTGTGGGAAATAACTCATAAAAATGGACATAAACACGAAAACGATGAGTTTCTGGTCATATCTCTTAAACATGTAAGGGTTCTTACGTGTCACATCCCAAGAGTTTCCAAATCTTGTAATGTGAAAATAAATTAACAAAATAGAACTTTGTTTGATTTTCAGAGTCAGAAGAAATTTTTTTGAATTCAATTGGAACTTCAAACCCATTTGAATTAAAATAAACCTAAAAGGGATTTAAAAAGATAAACATTTAATAAAAGGAAAAATAAAAACATTTGGAAATATTATTTTGAAACAATTGAATGAAAAGATTTGTTTTCAAATGAAATAGAAGTTTATAAATAAAGAATATAAGATAAAGCCAAATTAAACATTGGACAAGCTTTAGAAATTAAAACATTTTATTTAAACAAAATAATAAAGGTTTATTTAAAAATAATAAAGGATTATTTAAATAAAATAAAAAGAATTTAATATCCAACTTTATTTAAATAAAAGGTTTTACCAATTTAATTGAAATATCAAAACTTATTAAATAATTGTAAATAAGTTTTCTAAGTATTTTGTTTTCTTAATTAAAACTTAGTGAAGTGTTTTGGTTTTATTTTAGGATTTCAAAATAAATATCTCAATAAAACAAATCCTATTGGATTTAATAATAAAAGTCTATTATAATAATTAATAAAGGACACTAAAATAAAAGGCTATTTTATTTTAAAACAAATTTCCAAATATTATATATTCCCAAATTAAACCTACAAATTTTATTTTAAAATATTTAGGTTTCAAATAAAGATTTTATTAATAAAATCAAACCCTATTTGATTTAATAACTAAGGTCCATTTTATATAATTATTAATGGACCCTAAGGTAAAAGGATTATATTATTTTAAACAAGTTTTCCAAATATTCTTTATTTCCAAATAAAACCTAGTGATTGGGTTTTGAAAGCTTTTGGATTTCAAATGAAGATTTTATTAAATAAACCAAACCTTGTTTTATTAATAAACCATGGACCATTTTATTTAATTAATAAATGGAACCTAGAAAGATTTAAAATATTATTTTATTTAGGATTTTTGGTTCAGGTTACTAAACAGAACCAAGTTCAAAATTGTGAAGTGTGGTGTTTGTTTGAATTTATTTTATTGATGTTTGGTTGTTTGAAATTCAAAAACAGGAAATAGATTTGGAAAAAGAAAAAGAAATCATATGGAAAAAAAATAGAACAAAACGAGCAGCCCAACCATCTGGCCCAGCTCCAGCCCATCTAGCCCAACTCCCCTCCCCGAACCGTTTTCTTTTCCACTCAGAACCGCACCCACCCAGCAACCGACAAGTGGACCCCTCCCCTTCTTCCTTTCTTTCACTGCCAGCGGACCCCACACCCTACTGCTCTTCTTCCCCACCCCGCGACTCATTCTTCCACCTCTCGTCGCCGTTGCAAGCTTTGAAAGACGGCATCGATACGCTTTATTGCAGCAGTAATCTCTCGCCGTGAGCACGCTGTTTTAATCGCCCCTGATTCCTCTTCGTTTCCCCTATGCCTTCTTCCCCGAGCACGCCTCCAGGCCGCCACAATCCCTCCTCGACTGACTCTGTCTCCGACGACGCTCCGACGCCGATTCCGGCAGCCTCTCACCACCTCCTGCCTCCCCGAACACACGAGCATGCTCACCGCACCCTAGCGCATATTTCTGTGCCATTCAATCAACCGCGGGCGCCCAGAGCACCGACCTCGACAACATCTGGCCGCGCCGTCGCGTCTGCCTCACTCCGGCGAGTACCCCAGGTAGTTTCCGTCCGCCCCTTTTCACTCTCGTTCACGCACGCATCCTCGCCAGGACTGTACGCATCTAACCATGCCTTCCGTTTGCCCTGGTACGCGCTGTAGCCTCGTCCTCGACGACGCCTGAGCAAGCCCGACGCTGACGACGTCTCCGACGAGCAATCACCGCCGTCCCCATGCGCCCCCTGCCCAACGACGAGCACTTTGAGCATCAGAGCGTCACCGCGATCACCGTAAGCACCCTCACCTCCTTCCTCGTTTCCTGTTTCGCTAGCGCCGCCGCCAACGGGTCGCTCCGCCGCTCGCCGTTGTTATCGCGCCGCCAGTTCGTGACTGTTATATAGGAGCCGTCCGATATCAATCGAGTGGATGAGATAGAATAACTTAAACGCGAAGGGGTACTCGATCTGAGCCACTCGATCTAACTAGATCTAAAGTTCCACAGAGCCGATCCGGCCGAACCGGTATCGACCAATGAAACAGCGCCGCGTGTCACCTATTTGGTTTAAAAACAGATTTGAAATCTGATTTAGATAGGATTTTCAAACCCTTGTAACTTTCAAACCACACGTCCAAAAATTATAAATTTTATATCAATGGATTCAGGAGAACAAGCCCTAGCCAACCATGGCCTTAGTTTGACAAATAGTAGCTGATAGCTTGTTTGAAATTGCAGAAACATTTGTATGCTTGATATGAATGTAAAAATTGTTTAAAATTGAATTTAGGGTTAAAACCTTTGGCAATTGGATTGATTTGAACCTACTGACCCTAGGAAACACTTTTTGGACACAAAAATATATTTGGAGAAATTAAGAAATGATTCTTTAATTTAAAACCATTTCTAGTCAAATAGAAATGTAATTTATTTATTGAAAATAATTTTGAATTAAAACCTTTGCAAAATGGTTTGTTGTGATCTTACTGACCCTAGGAACCAACCCTTGGTGTTAAAAATGATTTTTGTAAGATTTAGGTTGGATTATTTGACTTAGTTATTTTCTAGCCAAATAAAAAGAATGGTTTTTGTTATAAAAATGTTTATGGAAAGAAATTTTAAGGAAATGTTTTGGACCAAACCTACTGACCTAAAACACCAAGCTTTGCAATAGCAACTCATTTGGTGAACAACTTAAGAGTTTTGCCTTAATAAAAACATTTTTCACCACATGAAATGATGAATGGATTTAAAAATAGTTTTTGGACAAAACCCTCTTGCTAATGACTTTGCCACTTTGGTAAATGACCAATTTGGATCTTACAAAGTTTAGAAACCCCATAGAGACCCTTTTACAAAATAAAACTATCTTGTGCATGCTCCCATGCATGAATTGGTTTCCATTGTCTTGTGTGTGTGAAATTGTTTGAGTGATTATTGGTTTGGAATGTAAATTGAATTAGTGTTTGCTTGTTTGACTTGTAGTGAAGTGTGAGACTAACAAGATCAAGGAGTGAACTACCATTCCCTACCAAAAATGCAAGTGATGCTACATACTTTTGTCCTATTACTTTCACTATGCTTTAGTGATTTTGCTAAGTAAAACTTGCATGGATTTTGCTAAGTATAGACCTTACTATAGTAAAACCTAGTAGATGAATCCTTAGTAGGATTTCCTAAGTTAAGTATCCTATTACTACCAAGCTTAGCCTAGCTAATAGAAAACATGGGTGGAATATATATTCACACTATGGAAAAATATTCTAAGTCTGAGGACTTATGTTTTTGTTTAATAAAACAACTAAGTTAATGAATCCCCTGGGTGGAATGGGCTTGCTTGGTGGAGAATGGTTGAGTGGTTCACTATGCCATAGACTTGGATTGTGTATCTCACTTGTGGATGGCAACCCAGGAAACAAAGGGATTTGAGATGTCAAATGTTGAGAAGCTTCAAGTGCAACCACTTGGCAATATGGGCTCTGCCATGATCATATAGGTTGCAAGAACTTAGCCATATGGACAGTGGGTGGTAGTGTTTGATAGGTTGGAACGCGTCCATTTTGGTCTAAGGGAAAGCTTCTGAAAGATCTTGTCTTGGGAAACCAAGTCTTGTGGGGAAAGTGCACCACCTCTGCAGAGTGTAAAACCTAAGTACTTAGCCATGTCCCTGGTAAAGGACAATTTGAGCATCAAGACATGGAAGCAATCAAGAATCTCATCATTCAAATTTCTAAAATAAAACTTGTGGTTTGAACAAGGGTTGTTTGAATTCTTCAATCATTGATGGAGAGATGGCTTGGTACAAGGATCTTGAAATCTTTGATTGAGGAAATGATTTTGTCAAGCAAAAACTTAGTATTTTCAAAATGATAAGAAAAATCTATTTTGAGCAATGCAAGCCTCAACTCCACTTAGCCAAATGCATATAGATGATAGACTCCACTATACTACCATAGTATCACTTGCCAATACAATTCAAATGTATTGACCCTTTGTGGCTGTAACTTGTATGTTGCAGGTTTGATTGATTTTAGTGAAGATTGATTGTTTAGGATTACAAAGTCTACAACCAACATCTGCCTATGGCACTTTGAAGATGAAGGACCCCATGACTATAGATATTCCGCTGCAATGTAATGTAATAGCCTAATGAGCTATGTTTGATGTAATAAAATCATGTTATTCCTGGTTATAAAGTTATATTATGACCTTTGTTTCTTGATATTACATATTAACTGTGGATGCTAGCTATTGATCCAGGGACTAGCATTGTAAACACAGGAGGCTCTATCTTATTAAAGATTGGGACCCCTACATTACGAGGCATGCAAATCCGCCTGGACCCCCAAAACTGTGGGCAATAGCTCATGAAAACGGCCATAAAACACGAAAACTATGAGTTTTTAGTCATATGTCTCAAACATGTAATGTGTCTTACTGGCCTTGCAAATCCAACTGGAATCCAAGAACTATGGGAAATAACTCATAAAAAGGGTCATAAACACGAAAACGACGAGTTTTTGGTCATAACTCTCAAACATGTGTCGGGCGTAAGGTCGTTGTAAATCTGCCTGGAACGCAAAAAATGTGGGCATAGCTCATGAAAATGGCCATAAACGTGAAAACGACGAGTTTCTGGTTATACCTCTCAAACATGTAAGGGTTCTTACTAGGCATGCAAATCCGCCTAGAACCCCAAAACTATGGGCAATAACTCATGAAAATGACCATAAAACACGAAAACGACGAGTTTTTGGTCATAACTCTCAAAAATGTATCGGGTCTTAAGGTTGTTATAAATCGCCCTGGAATCCCAAAACCGTGGGCAATAGCTCATGAAAACGGCCATAAAAAACGCGAAAACGACGAGTTTCTTGTCATATCTCTCAAACATGTAAGGGTTCTTACGAGGCATGCAAATCCGCCTGGAACCCCAAAACTATGGGCAATAGCTCATGAAAACGGCCACAAAACACGAAAACTCTGAGATTTTAATCATGTATCTCAAACATGTAACGAGTCTACCTTGCAAATCCAACTAGAACCCAAAAACTGTGGGCAATAACTCATGAAAACAGACATCAACACGAAAATGACGAGTTTTTGGTCATAACTCTCAAACATGTGTCGGGTCTTAAGGTCGTTGTAAATCGCCCTGGAACCCTAAAACTGTGGGCAATAGCTCATGGAAACGACCATAAAACGCGAAAACAACGAGTTTCTTGTCATATCTCTCAAACATTTGTGGGTTCTACGAGGCATGCAAATCCGCTCGGAACCCAAAACTATGGGCAATAACTCATGAAAATGACCATAAAACAACAAAAACGACAACTTTTTGGTCATAACTCTCAAACATGTATCAGGTGGTAAGTTTGCTGTAAATCGCCCTAGAACCATAAAATAGACATAAAACGCGAAAAACTGCGAGTTTGGGTCATATCTCGCCAACATGTGTCGGGTCTTAAGGTCATTATAAATCGCACTGGAACCCCAAAACTGTGGGCAATAGCTCATGAAAACGGCCATAAAACGTGAAAACAATTTTCTGGTCATATCTCTCAAACATGTAAGGTTCTTATGAGGCATGCAAATCTGCCTAGAAGCCAAAAATGTGGGTAATAACTCATGAAAACGACCATAAAACGCGAAAATGACAATTTTCTAGTCATATATCCCAAAGATGTAAGGGTTTCTTACGAGGCATGCAAGTTCGCTTTGAACCCAAAAAATGTGGGTAATAACTCATGAAAACGACCATAAATCACGAAAATGACGAGTTTTTGGTCATAAATGTCAAAAATATGACGGGCCTTAAGGTCGTTGTAAATCGCCCTGGAACCCCAAAACTGTGGGCAACTCATGAAAACAGCCATAAAACGCAAAAACAACGAGTTTCTGGTCATGTCTCTCAAACATGGAAGGGTTCTTACGAGGCATGCAAATCCGTCTGGAACCCCAAAACTATGGGCAATAGCCCTTGAAAACGGCCATAAAAAACGAGAACTACGAGTTTTTAGTCATATATCTTAAACATGTAACGAGTCTTACTGGCCTTGCAAACCCAACTGGAACCCAAAAACTGTGAGAAATATCTCAAAAAATGGCCATAAACACGAAAACGATGATTTTTTGGTCATCACTCTCAAACATGTGTTGGGTCATAAGGTCGTTGAAAATTGCCCTGGAACCCAAAAAGTGTGGGCAATAGCTCATGCAAACGGCCATAAAACGCAAAAATGACGAGTTTCTGGTCATATCTCTCAAACATGTAAGGGTTCTTATGAGGCATGCAAATCCGCTTGGAACCCCAAAACTGCGGGCAACAGCTCAGCTCATGAAAACAGCCATAAAACACAAAAACTACGAGTTTTCAGTCATATATTTTAAACATGTAACGGGTCTTACTGGCCTTGCAAATCCGACTGGAACCGAAAAACTGTGGGAAATAACTCATAAAAATGGACATAAACACGAAAACGATGAGTTTCTGGTCATATCTCTTAAACATGTAAGGGTTCTTACGAGGCATGCAAATCCGCCTGGAACCCCAAAACTGTGGGCAATAGCTCATGAAAATGGCCATAAAACACGAAAACTATGAGTTTTTAGTCATATGTCTCAAACATGTAATGTGTCTTACTGGCCTTGCAAATCCAACTGGAATCCAAAAACTATGGGTAATAACTCATAAAAATGGCCATAAACACGAAAGATACGAGTTTTTGGTCATAACTCTCAAACATGTGTCAGGTCATAAGGTTGTTGTAAATCTTCGTGGAATCCAAAAAATTTGGGCAATAGCTCATGAAAACGACCATAAAACGCGATAATGACGATTTTCTGGTCATATCTCTCAAACATGTAAGGGTTCTTACGAGGCATGCAAATATGCCTAGAAGCCAAAAAATGTGGGAAATAACTCATGAAAATGGCCATAAAACGCAAAAACGACGAGTTTCTGGTCATATTTCTCAAACATGTAAGGGTTCTTATGAGGCATGCAAACCTGCCTGGAACCCCAAAACTATGGGAAATAGCTCATGAAAACGGCCATAAAACACGAAAACTATGAGTTATTAGTCATATGTCTCAAACATGTAAAGTGTCTTACTGGCCTTGCAAATCCAACTGGAATCCAAAAACTATGGGAAATAACTCATAAAAATGGCCATAAACACGAAAACGACGATTTTTTGGTCATAACTCTCAAACATGTGTCAGGTCTTAAGGTCGTTGTAAATCGCCCTGGAACCCCAAATCGGTGCGCAATAGCTCACGAAAACGGCCATAAAACGCAAAAACGACGAGTTTCTGGTCATATCTCTCAAACATGCAAGGGTTCTTACAAGGCATTCAAATCCACCTGGAACCCCAAAACTTTGGCAACAGCTCAGCTCATGAAAACAGCCATAAAACACAAAAACTACGAGTTTTCAGTCATATATTTTAAACATGTAACGGGTCTTACTGGCCTTGCAAATCCAACTGGAACCGAAAAACCGTGGGAAATAACTCATAAAAATGGCCATACACACAAAAACGATGAGTTTTTGGTCATCACTCTTAAACATGTAAGGGTTCTTACGAGGCATGCAAATCCGCCTGGAACCCCAAAACTGTGGGCAATAGCTCATGAAAACGGCCATAAACACGAAAACTATGAGTTTTTAGTCATATGTCTCAAACATGTAATGTGTCTTACTGGCCTTGCAAATCCAACTGGAATCCAAAAACTATGGGTAATAACTCATAAAAATGGCCATAAACACGAAAACGACGAGTTTTTGGTCATAACTCTCAAACATGTGTCAGGTCATAAGGTTTTTGTAAATCTTCCTGGAACCCAAAAAATTTGGGCAATAGCTCATGAAAACGACCATAAAACGCGATAACGACGATTTTCTGGTCATATCTCTCAAACATGTAAGGGTTTTTACGAGGCATGCAAATATGCCTAGAAGCCAAAAAATGTGGGTAATAACTCATGAAAATGACCATAAAACACGAAAACGACGAGTTTTTGGTCATAACTCTCAAAAATGTATCGAGTCTTAAGGTTGTTATAAATCGCCCTGGACCCCAAAACTGTGGGCAATAGCTCATGAAAACTGCCATAAAACGCGAAAATGATGAGTTTTTTTGTCATATCTCTCAAACATGTAAGAGTTCTTACGAGGCATGCAAATCCGTCTGGAACCCCAAAACTGTGGGCAATAGCTCATGAAAATGGCCATAAAACACGAAAACTATGAGTTTTTAGTCATATGTCTCAAACATGTAATGTGTCTTACTGGCCTTGCAAATCCAACTGGAATCCAAGAACTATGGGAAATAACTCATAAAAAGGGCCATAAACACGAAAACGACGAGTTTTTGGTCATAACTCTCAAACATGTGTCGGGCGTAAGGTCGTTGTAAATCTGCCTGGAACGCAAAAAATGTGGGCATAGCTCATGAAAATGGCCATAAACGTGAAAACGACGAGTTTCTGGTTATACCTCTCAAACATGTAAGGGTTCTTACTAGGCATGCAAATCCGCCTAGAACCCCAAAACTATGGGCAATAACTCATGAAAATGACCATAAAACACGAAAAACGACGAGTTTTTGGTCATAACTCTCAAAAATGTATCGGGTCTTAAGGTTGTTATAAATCGCCCTGGAATCCCAAAACCGTGGGCAATAGCTCATGAAAACGGCCATAAAAAACGCGAAAACGACGAGTTTCTTGTCATATCTCTCAAACATGTAAGGGTTCTTACGAGGCATGCAAATCCGCCTGGAACCCCAAAACTATGGGCAATAGCTCATGAAAACGGCCACAAAACACGAAAACTCTGAGATTTTAATCATGTATCTCAAACATGTAACGAGTCTTACTGGCCTTGCAAATCCAACTAGAACCCAAAAACTGTGGGCAATAACTCATGAAAACAGACATCAACACGAAAATGACGAGTTTTTGGTCATAACTCTCAAACATGTGTCGGGTCTTAAGGTCGTTGTAAATCGCCCTGGAACCCTAAAACTGTGGGCAATAGCTCATGGAAACGACCATAAAACGCGAAAACAACGAGTTTCTTGTCATATCTCTCAAACATTTGTGGGTTCTTACGAGGCATGCAAATCCGCTCGGAACCCAAAACTATGGGCAATAACTCATGAAAATGACCATAAAACAACAAAAACGACAACTTTTTGGTCATAACTCTCAAACATGTATCAGGTGGTAAGTTTGCTGTAAATCGCCCTAGAACCATAAAATAGACATAAAACGCGAAAACTGCGAGTTTTGGGTCATATCTCGCCAACATTTGTCGGGTCTTAAGGTCATTATAAATCGCACTGGAACCCCAATACTGTGGGCAATAGCTCATGAAAACGGCCATAAAACGTGAAAACAATTTTCTGGTCATATCTCTCAAACATGTAAGGGTTCTTATGAGGCATGCAAATCTGCCTAGAAGCCAAAAATGTGGGTAATAACTCATGAAAACGACCATAAAACGCGAAAATGACAATTTTCTAGTCATATATCCCAAAGATGTAAGGGTTTCTTACGAGGCATGCAAGTTCGCTTTGAACCCAAAAAATGTGGGTAATAACTCATGAAAACGACCATAAATCACGAAAATGACGAGTTTTTGGTCATAAATGTCAAAAATATGACGGGCCTTAAGGTCGTTGTAAATCGCCCTGGAACCCCAAAACTGTGGGCAACTCATGAAAACAGCCATAAAACGCAAAAACAACGAGTTTCTGGTCATGTCTCTCAAACATGGAAGGGTTCTTACGAGGCATGCAAATCCGTCTGGAACCCCAAAACTATGGGCAATAGCCCTTGAAAACGGCCATAAAAAACGAGAACTACGAGTTTTTAGTCATATATCTTAAACATGTAACGAGTCTTACTGGCCTTGCAAACCCAACTGGAACCCAAAAACTGTGAGAAATATCTCAAAAAATGGCCATAAACACGAAAACGATGATTTTTTGGTCATCACTCTCAAACATGTGTTGGGTCATAAGGTCGTTGAAAATTGCCCTGGAACCCAAAAAGTGTGGGCAATAGCTCATGCAAACGGCCATAAAACGCAAAAATGACGAGTTTCTGGTCATATCTCTCAAACATGTAAGGGTTCTTATGAGGCATGCAAATCCGCCTGGAACCCCAAAACTGCGGGCAACAGCTCAGCTCATGAAAACAGCCATAAAACAAAAAACTACGAGTTTCAGTCATATATTTTAAACATGTAACGGGTCTTACTGGCCTTGCAAATCCGACTGGAACCGAAAAACTGTGGGAAATAACTCATAAAAATGGACATAAACACGAAAACGATGAGTTTCTGGTCATATCTCTTAAACATGTAAGGGTTCTTACGAGGCATGCAAATCCGCCTGGAACCCCAAAACTGTGGGCAATAGCTCATGAAAATGGCCATAAAACACGAAAACTATGAGTTTTTAGTCATATGTCTCAAACATGTAATGTGTCTTACTGGCCTTGCAAATCCAACTGGAATCCAAAAACTATGGGTAATAACTCATAAAAATGGCCATAAACACGAAAGATACGAGTTTTTGGTCATAACTCTCAAACATGTGTCAGGTCATAAGGTTGTTGTAAATCTTCCTGGAATCCAAAAAATTTGGGCAATAGCTCATGAAAACGACCATAAAACGCGATAACGACGATTTTCTGGTCATATCTCTCAAACATGTAAGGGTTCTTACGAGGCATGCAAATATGCCTAGAAGCCAAAAAATGTGGGAAATAACTCATGAAAATGGCCATAAAACGCAAAAACGACGAGTTTCTGGTCATATTTCTCAAACATGTAAGGGTTCTTATGAGGCATGCAAACCTGCCTGGAACCCCAAAACTATGGGAAATAGCTCATGAAAACGGCCATAAAACACGAAAACTATGAGTTATTAGTCATATGTCTCAAACATGTAAAGTGTCTTACTGGCCTTGCAAATCCAACTGGAATCCAAAAACTATGGGAAATAACTCATAAAAATGGCCATAAACACGAAAACGACGATTTTTTGGTCATAACTCTCAAACATGTGTCAGGTCTTAAGGTCGTTGTAAATCGCCCTGGAACCCGAAATCGGTGCGCAATAGCTCACGAAAACGGCCATAAAACGCAAAAACGACGAGTTTCTGGTCATATCTCTCAAACATGCAAGGGTTCTTACAAGGCATTCAAATCCACCTGGAACCCCAAAACTTTGGCAACAGCTCACCTCATGAAAACAGCCATAAAACACAAAAACTACGAGTTTTCAGTCATATATTTTAAACATGTAACGGGTCTTACTGGCCTTGCAAATCCAACTGGAACCGAAAAACCGTGGGAATAACTCATAAAAATGGCCATACACACAAAAACGATGAGTTTTTGGTCATCACTCTTAAACATGTAAGGGTTCTTACGAGGCATGCAAATCCGCCTGGAACCCCAAAACTGTGGGCAATAGCTCATGAAAACGGCCATAAAACACGAAAACTATGAGTTTTTAGTCATATGTCTCAAACATGTAATGTGTCTTACTGGCCTTGCAAATCCAACTGGAATCCAAAAACTATGGGTAATAACTCATAAAAATGGCCATAAACACGAAAACGACGAGTTTTTGGTCATAACTCTCAAACATGTGTCAGGTCATAAGGTTGTTGTAAATCTTCCTGGAACCCAAAAAATTTGGGCAATAGCTCATGAAAACGACCATAAAACGCGATAACGACGATTTTCTGGTCATATCTCTCAAACATGTAAGGGTTTTTACGAGGCATGCAAATATGCCTAGAAGCCAAAAAATGTGGGTAATAACTCATGAAAATGACCATAAAACACGAAAACGACGAGTTTTTGGTCATAACTCTCAAAAATGTATCGAGTCTTAAGGTTGTTATAAATCGCCCTGGACCCCAAAACTGTGGGCAATAGCTCATGAAAACTGCCATAAAACGCGAAAATGATGAGTTTTTTTGTCATATCTCTCAAACATGTAAGAGTTCTTACGAGGCATGCAAATCCGTCTGGAACCCCAAAACTGTGGGCAATAGCTCATGAAAATGGCCATAAAACACGAAAACTATGAGTTTCTAGTCATATATCTCAAACATGTAAAGTGTCTTACTGGCCTTGCAAATCCAACTGGAAAAAAAACTATAGGAAATAACTCATAAAATGGCCATAAACACGAAAACGACGAGTTTTTGGTCATAACTCTCAAACATGTGTCGGGCATAAGGTCGTTGTAAATCTGCCTGGAACGCAAAAAATGTGGGCATAGCTCATGAAAACGGCCATAAAACGTGAAAGCGACGAGTTTCTGGTTATACCTCTCAAACATGTAAGGGTTCTTACTAGGCATGCAAATCCGCCTAGAACCCCAAAACTATGGGCAATAACTCATGAAAATGACCATAAAACACGAAAACAACGAGTTTTTGGTCATAACTCTCAAAAATGTATCGGGTCTTAAGGTTGTTATAAATCGCCCTGGAATCCTAAAACCGTGGGCAATAGCTCATGAAAACGGCCATAAAAAACGCGAAAACGACGAGTTTCTTGTCATATCTCTCAAACATGTAAGGGTTCTTACGAGGCATGCAAATCCGCCTGGAACCCCAAAACTATGGGCAATAGCTCATGAAATCGGCCACAAAACACGAAAACTCTGATATTTTAATCATGTATCTCAAACATGTAACGAGTCTTACTGGCCTTGCAAATCCAACTAGAACCCAAAAACTGTGGGCAATAACTCATGAAAACAGACATCAACACGAAAATGACGAGTTTTTGGTCATAACTCTCAAACATGTGTCGGGTCTTAAGGTCGTTGTAAATCGCCCTGGAACCCTAAAACTGTGGGCAATAGCTCATGGAAACGACCATAAAACGCGAAAACAACGAGTTTCCGGTCATATCTCTCAAACATTTGTGGGTTCTTACGAGGCATGCAAATCCGCTCGGAACCCAAACTATGGGCAATAACTCATGAAAATGACCATAAAAACAAAACGACAAATTTTTGGTCATAACTCTCAAACATGTATCAGGTGTTAAGTTTGCTGTAAATCGCCCTAGAACCATAAAATAGACATAAAACGCGAAAACTGCGAGTTTTGGGTCATATCTCGCCAACATGTGTCGGGTCTTAAGGTCATTATAAATCGCACTAGAACCCCAAAACTGTGGGCAATAGCTCATGAAAACGGCCATAAAACGTGAAAACAACGATTTTCTGGTCATATCTCTCAAACATGTAAGGGTTCTTATGAGGCATGCAAATCTGCCTAGAAGCCAAAAATGTGGGTAATAACTCATGAAAACGACCATAAAATGCGAAAATGACAATTTTCTAGTCATATATCCCAAACATGTAAGGGTTTCTTACGAGGCATGCAAGTTCGCTTTGAACCCAAAAAATGTGGGTAATAACTCATGCAAACGACCATAAATCACGAAAATGACGAGGTTTTGCTCATAAATCTCAAAAATATGACGGGCCTTAAGGTCGTTGTAAATCGCCCTGGAACCCCCAAACTGTGGGCAACTCATGAAAACAGCCATAAAACACAAAAACGACGAGTTCTGGTCATGTCTCTCAAACATGGAAGGGTTCTTACGAGGCATGCAAATCCGTCTGGAACCCCAAAACTATGGGCAATAGCCCTTGAAAACGGCCATAAAAAACGAGAACTACGAGTTTTTAGTCATATAGCTTAAACATGTAACGAGTCTTACTGGCCTTGCAAACCCAACTGGAACCCAAAAACTGTGAGAAATATCTCAAAATGGCCATAAACACGAAAACGATGATTTTTTGGTCATCACTCTCAAACATGTGTTGGGTCATAAGGTCGTTGAAAATTGCCCTGGAACCCAAAAAGTGTGGGCAATAGCTCATGCAAACGGCCATAAAACGCTAAAACGACGAGTTTCTGGTCATATCTCTCAAACATGTAATGGTTCTTATGAGGCATGCAAATCCGCCTGGAACCCCAAAACTGCGGGCAACAGCTCAGCTCATGAAAACAGCCATAAAACACAAAAACTACGAGTTTTCAGTCATATATTTTAAACATGTAACAGGTCTTTCTGGCATTGCAAATCCAACTGGAACCGGAAAACTGTGGGAAATAACTCATAAAAATGGACATAAACACGAAAACGATGAGTTTTTGGTCATATCTCTTAAACATGTAAGGGTTCTTACGAGGCATGCAAATCCGCCTGGAACCCCAAAACTGTGGGCAATAGCTCATGAAAACGGCCATAAAACACGAAAACTATGAGTTTTTAGTCCTATGTCTCAAACATGTAATGTGTCTTACTGGCCTTGCAAATCCAACTGGAATCCAAAAACTATGGGTAATAACTCATAAAAATGGCCATAAACACGAAAACGACGAGTTTTTGGTCATAACTCTCAAACATGTGTCATGTCATAAGGTTGTTGTAAATCTTCCTGGAACCCAAAAAATTTGGGCAATAGCTCATGAAAACGACCATAAAACGCGATAACGACGATTTTCTGGTCATATCTCTCAAACATGTAAGGGTTCTTACGAGGCATGCAAATATGCCTAGAAGCCAAAAAATGTGGGAAATAACTCATGAAAATGGCCATAAAACGCAAAAACGACGAGTTTCTGGTCATATCTCTCAAACATGTAAGGGTTCTTATGAGGCATGCAAACCTGCCTGGAACCCCAAAACTGTGGGAAATAGCTCATGAAAACGGGCATAAAACACGAAAACTATGAGTTATTAGTCATATGTCTCAAACATGTAAAGTGTCTTACTGGCCTTGCAAATCCAACTGGAATCCAAAAACTATGGGAAATAACTCAAAAAAATGGCCATAAACACGAAAACGACGAGTTTTTGGTCGTAACTCTCAAAGATATGTCGAGTCTTAAGGTCGTTGTAAATCGCCCTGGAACCCCAAATCGGTGCGCAATAGCTCATGAAAACGTCTATAAAACGCAAAAACGACGAGTTTCTGGTCATATCTCTCAAACATGTAAGGGTTCTTACAAGTAGGGGTGGGCATAAAAAACCGAAACCGAACACCGAAACTGAATTAACCGAAAACGAAACCGAATACACCGAACCCGAATTAGCCAAAACTAATTTCGGTTAGTAAATATGATTAACCGAATTTATAAATATTAATTCGGTTTTGACTCTCTGTTAACTGAAATAACCGTATAAACTGAAAAATATACGTGACCGAGCTAAATATATTTGTGATTCTGTCTCGGACGTCCATTACTGTACGTAGATACTAGTTTATGCGACAAAAAACATGCATACAAAAGCTGCCAGGCAGCCCATGCATGTACGTATGTCTCTAGTCACATACACGTACATGTTCGTGGTTTAACAGCTCATGCATGTGCGTATGTCTTCAGTCACATGCACGTATATGTTCGTCGTTTAACTGTCAATTGTGTTTATGAATTTTGTTGGAAGTCTTTCAATTGTTTTTCTGTTTCGGATATAATCATATATTTTAGCTGAACTCTCAACACATATAATGTGTTGAATGTATACGGCTTGGAAGATAGACATCATTTTTTTGAACGAGCAAGATAGTCATGATGCTTATTATGTTCTTTTTCTACACATGCGTTTAAGACATCAGCTAGCCATGTATTGCTTCAGGTACTCGCCGACCTGGAGGTTGCTTCCGGTGCGCCGATGAGTGGTTTAGCTCGTATGGATCTACATAAATTATGGCACAGTGTTGTTATTTCCATAAGTTCAGTTAAAAACCGAACACCGAACCGAATTGTCCACTAACCGAACTATTGATTAATTAGAAAACCGAAATAATTTCGGTGCCTATTTTGTAGAAACCGAATTATAGAAAAACCCGAAAAACCGAACCGATTTAACCGAAAAAACCGAATGCCCACCCCTACTTACAAGGCATTCAAATCCACCTGGAACCCCAAAACTTTGACAATAGCTCAGCTCATGAAAACAGCCATAAAACACAAAAACTACGAGTTTTCAGTCATATATTTTAAACATGTAACGGGTCTTACTGGCCTTGCAAATCCAACTGGAACCGAAAAACCATGGGAAATAACTCATAAAAATGGCCATACACACAAAAACGATGAGTTTTTGGTCATCACTCTTAAACATGTAAGGTTTCTTAAGAGGCATGCAAATCCGCCTGGAACCCCAAAACTGTGGGCAATAGCTCATGAAAGTGGCCATAAAACACGAAAACTATGAGTTTTTAGTCATATGTCTCAAACATGTAATGTGTCTTACTGGCCTTGCAAATCCAACTGGAATCGAAAAACTATGGGTAATAACTCATAAAAATGGCCATAAACACGAAAACGACGAGTTTTTGGTCATAACTCTCAAACATGTGTCAGGTCATAAGGTTGTTGTAAATCTTCCTGGAACCCAAAAAATTTGGGCAATAGCTCATGAAAACGACCATAAAACGCGATAACGACGATTTTCTGGTCATATCTCTCAAACATGTAAGGGTTTTTACGAGGCATGCAAATATGCCTAGAAGCCAAAAAATGTGGGTAATAACTCATGAAAATGACCATAAAACACGAAAACGACGAGTTTTTGGTCATAACTCTCAAAATGTATCGAGTCTTAAGGTTGTTATAAATCGCCTGGACCCCAAAACTGTGGGCAATAGCTCATGAAAACTGCCATAAAACGCGAAAATGACGAGTTTTTTTTGTCATATCTCTCAAACATGTAAGAGTTCTTACGAGGCATGCAAATCCGTCTGGAACCCCAAAACTGTGGGCAATAGCTCATGAAAATGGCCATAAAACACGAAAACTATGAGTTTCTAGTCATATAGCTCAAACATGTAAAGTGTCTTACTGGCCTTGCAAATCCAACTGGAATCCAAAAACTATGGGAAATAACTCAAAAAAATGGCCATAAACACGAAAACGACGAGTTTTTGGTCATAACTCTCAAACATGTGTCGGGCATAAGGTCGTTGTAAATCTGCCTGGAACGCAAAAAATGTGGGCATAGCTCATGAAAACAGCCATAAAACGTGAAAACGACGAGTTTCTGGTTATACCTCTCAAACATGTAAGGGTTCTTACTAGGCATGCAAATCCACCTAGAACCCCAAAACTATGGGCAATAACTCATGAAAATGACCATAAAACACGAAAACGACGAGTTTTTGGTCATAACTCTCAAAAATGTATCGGGTCTTAAGGTTGTTATAAATCGCCCTGGAATCCCAAAACCGTGGGCAATAGCTCATGAAAACGGCCATAAAAACGCGAAAACGACGAGTTTCTTGTCATATCTCTCAAACATGTAAGGGTTCTTACGAGGCATGCAAATCCGCATGGAACCCCAAAACTATGGGCAATAGCTCATGAAAACGGCCACAAAACACGAAAACTCTGAGATTTTAATCATGTATCTCAAACATGTAACGAGTCTTACTGGCCTTGCAAATCCAACTAGAACCCAAAAACTGTGGGCAATAACTCATGAAGACAGACATCAACACGAAAATGACGATTTTTTGGTCATAACTCTCAAACATGTGTCGGGTCTTAAGGTCGTTGTAAATCGCCCTGGAACCCTAAAACTGTGGGCAACTCATGAAAACAGCCATAAATCACGAAAATGACGAGGTTTTGCTCATAAATCTCAAAAATATGACGGGCCTTAAGGTCGTTGTAAATCGCCCTGGAACCCCCAAACTGTGGGCAACTCATGAAAACAGCCATAAAACACAAAAACGACGAGTTTCTGGTCATGTCTCTCAAACATGGAAGGGTTCTTACGAGGCATGCAAATCCGTCTGGAACCCCAAAACTATGGGCAATAGCCCTTGAAAACGGCCATAAAAAACGAAAACTACGAGTTATTAGTCATATATCTTAAACATGTAACGAGTTTTACTGGCCTTGCAAACCCAACTGGAACCCAAAAACTGAGAGAAATATCTCAAAAAATGGCCATAAACACGAAAACGATGATTTTTTGGCCATCACTCTCAAACATGTGTTGGGTCATAAGGTCGTTGAAAATTGCCCTGGAACCCAAAAAGTGTGGGCAATAGCTCATGCAGACGGCCATAAAACGCTAAAACGACGAGTTTCTGGTCATATCTCTCAAACATGTAATGGTTCTTATGAGGCATGCAAATCCGCCTGGAACCCCAAAACTGCGGGCAACAGCTCAGCTCATGAAAACAGCCATAAAACACAAAAACTACGAGTTTTCAGTCATATATTTTAAACATGTAACGGGTCTTTCTGGCATTGCAAATCCAACTGGAACCGGAAAACTGTGGGAAATAACTCATAAAAATGGACATAAACACGAAAACGATGAGTTTCTGGTCATATCTCTTAAACATGTAAGGGTTCTTACGAGGCATGCAAATCGGCCTGGAACCCCAAAACTGTGGGCAATAGCTCATGAAAACGGCCATAAAACACGAAAACTATGAGTTTTTAGTCCTATGTCTCAAACATGTAATGTGTCTTACTAGCCTTGCAAATCCAACTGGAATCCAAAAACTATGGGTAATAACTCATAAAAATGGCCATAACACGAAAACGACGAGTTTTTGGTCATAACTCTCAAACATGTGTCAGGTCATAAGGTTGTTGTAAATCTTCCTGGAACCCAAAAAATTTGGGCAATAGCTCATGAAACGACCATAAAACGCGATAACGACGATTTTCTGGTCATATCTCTCAAACATGTAAGGGTTCTTACGAGGCATGCAAATATGCCTACAAGCCAAAAAATGTGGGAAATAACTCATGAAAATGGCCATAAAACGCAAAAACGACGAGTTTCTGGTCATATCTCTCAAACATGTAAGGGTTCTTATGAGGCATGCAAACCTGCCTGGAACCCCAAAACTGTGGGAATAGCTCATGAAAACGGCCATAAAAACGAAAACTATGAGTTATTAGTCATATGTCTCAAACATGTAAAGTGTCTTACTGGCCTTGCAAATCCAACTGGAATCCAAAAACTATGGAAATAACTCAAAAAATGGCCATAAACACGAAAACGACGAGTTTTTGGTCGTAACTCTCAAAGATATGTCGAGTCTTAAGGTCGTTGTAAATCGCCCTGGAACCCCAAATCGTTGCGCAATAGGTCATGAAAACGTCCATAAAACGCAAAAACGACGAGTTTCTGGTCATATCTCTCAAACATGTAAGGGTTCTTACAAGTAGGGGTGGGCATAAAAAACCGAAACCGAACACCGAAACCGAATTAACCGAAACCGAAACCGAATACACCGAACCCGAATTAGCCGAAACTAATTTCGGTTAGTAAATATGATTAACCGAATTTATAAATATTAATTCGGTTTTGACTCTCTGTTAACTAAAATAACCGTATAAACCGAAAAATATACGTGACCGAGCTAAATATATTTGTGATTCTGTCTCGGACGTCCATTACTGTACGTAGATACTAGTTTATGCGACAAAAAAACATGCATACAAAAGCTGCCAGACAGCCCATGCATGTACGTATGTCTCTAGTCACATACACGTACATGTTCATGGTTTAACAGCTCATGCATGTGCGTATGTCTTCAGTCACATGCACGTATATGTTCGTCGTTTAACTGTCAATTGTGTTTATGAATTTTGTTAGAAGTCTTTCAATTGTTTTTCTGTTTCGGATATAATCATGTGTTTTAGCTGAACTCTCAACACATATAATGTGTTGAATGTATACGGCTTGGAAGATAGACATCATTTTTTTGAACGAGCAAGATAGTCATGATGCTTATTATGTTCTTTTTCTACACATGCGTATAAGACATCAGCTAGCCATGTATTGCTTCAGGTACTCGCCGACCTGGAGGTTGCTTCCGGTGCGCCGATGAGTGGTTTAGCTCGTATGGATGTACATAAATTATGGCACAGTGTTGTTTATTTCCATAAGTTCAGTTAAAACCGAACACCGAACCGAATTGTCCACTAAACCGAACTATTGATTAATTAGAAAACCGAAATAATTTGGTGCTATTTTGTAGAAACCGAATTATAGAAAAACCCGAAAAACCGAACCGATTTAACCGAAAAACCGAATGCCCACCCTACTTACAAGGCATTCAAATCCACCTGGAACCCAAAAACTTTGGCAATAGCTCAGCTCATGAAAACAGCCATAAAACACAAAAACTACGAGTTTTCAGTCATATATTTTAAACATGTAACGGGTCTTACTGCCTTGCAAATCCAACTGGAACCGAAAACCGTGGGAAATAACTCATAAAAATGGCCATACACACAAAAAAACGATGAGTTTTTGGTCATCACTCTTAAACATGTAAGGGTTCTTACGAGGCATGCAAATCCGCTGGAACCCCAAAACTGTGGCCAATAGCTCATGAAAACGGCCATAAAACACGAAAACTATGAGTTTTTAGTCATATTTCAAACATGTAATGTGTCTTACTGGCCTTGCAATCCAACTGGAATCCAAACTATGGGTAATAACTCATAAAAATGGCCATAAACACGAAACGACGAGTTTTTGGTCATAACTCTCAAACATGTGTCAGGTCATAAGGTTGTTGTAAATCTTCCTGGAACCCAAAAAATTTGGGCAATAGCTCATGAAAACGACCATAAACGCGATAACGACGATTTTTGGTCATATCTCTCTAATGTAAGGGTTTTTACGAGGCATGCAAATATGCCTAGAAGCCAAAATGTGGGTAATAACTCATGAAAATGACCATAAGACACGAAAACGACGAGTTTTTGGTCATAACTCTCAAAATGTATCGAGTCTTAAGGTTGTTATAAATCGCCCTGGACCCAAAACTGTGGGCAATAGCTCATGAAAACTGCCATAAAACGAAAATGACGAGTTTTTTTGTCATATCTCTCAAACATGTAAGTTCTTACGAGGCATGCAAATCCGTCTAGAACCCAAAACTGTGGGCAATAGCTCATGAAAATGGCCATAAAAACGAAAACTATGAGTTTCTAGTCATATATCTCAACATGTAAAGTGTCTTACTGCCTTGCAAATCCATTGGAAAAAAAAACTTTAGAAATAACTCATAAAAATGGCCAAAACACGAAAACGACGAGTTTTTTGGTCATAACTCTCAACATGTGTCGGGCATAAGGTCGTTGTAATCTGCCCGGAACGCAAAAAAAATGTGGGCATGAGCTCATGAAAACAGCCATAAAAGTGAAAACGACGAGTTTCTGGTTATACCTCTCAAACATGTAAGGGTTCTTACTAGGCATGCAAATCCACCTAGAACCCAAAACTATGGGCAATAACTCATGAAATGACCATAAAACACGAAAACGCCGAGTTTTTGGTCATAACTCTCAAAAAATGTATCGGGTCTTAAGGTTGTTATAAATCGCCCTGGAATCCAAAACCGTGGGCATAGCTCATGAAAACGGCCATAAAAAACGCGAAAACGACGAGTTTCTTGTCATATCTCTCAAACATGTAAGGGTTCTTACGAGGCATGCAAATCCGCATGGAACCCCAAAATATGGGCAATAGCTCATGAAAACGGCCACAAAACACGAAAACTCTGAGATTTTAATCATGTATCTCAAACATGTAACGAGTCTTACTGGCCTTGCAAATCCAACTAGAACCCAAAAACTGTGGGCAATAACTCATGAAGACAGACATCAACACGAAAATGACGAGTTTTTGGTCATAACTCTCAAACATGTGTCGGGTCTTAAGGTCGTTGTAAATCGCCCTGGAACCCTAAACTGTGGGCAATAGCTCATGGAAACGACCATAAAACGCGAAAAAACGAGTTTCTGGTCATATCTCTCAAACATTTGTGGGTTCTTACGAGGCATGCAAATCCGCTCGGAAACCCAAAACTATGGGCATAACTCATGAAAATGACCATAAAACAACAAAAACGACAACTTTTTGGTCATAACTCTCAAACATGTATCAGGTGTTAAGTTTGCTGTAAATCGCCCTAAGAACCATAAAATAGACATAAAACGCGAAAACTGCGAGTTTTGGGTCATATCTCGCCAACATGTGTCGGGTCTTAAGGTCATTATAAATCGCACTGGAACCCAAAATTGTGGGAAATAGATCATGAAAACGGCCATAAAACGCGAAAACAACGATTTTCTGTCATCATATCTCTCAAACATGTAGGGTTCTTATGAGGCATGCAAATCTGCCTAGAAGCCAAAAATGTGGGTAATAACTCATGAAAACGACCATAAACGCGAAAATGACAATTTTCTAGTCATATATCCCAAACATGTAAGGGTTTCTTACGAGGCATGCAAGTTCGCTTGGAACCCAAATGTGGGTTAACTCATGAAAACGACCATAATCACGAAAACGACGAGTTTTTGGTCATAAATCTCAAAAATATGACGGGCCTTAAGGTCGTTGTAAATCGCCCTGGAACCCAAAACTGTGGGCAACTCATGAAAACAGCCATAAACGCAAAACGACGAGTTTCTGGTCATGTCTCTCAAACATGGAAGGGTTCTTAGGGCATGCAAATCCGTCTGGAACCCCAAAACTATGGGCAATAGCCCTTGAAAACGACCATAAAACGCGAAAACAACGAGTTTCTGGTCATATCTCTCAAACATTTGTGGGTTCTTATGAGGCATGCAAATCCGCTCGGAACCCAAAACTATGGGCATTAACTCATGAAAATGACCATAAAACAACAAAACGACAACTTTTTTGGTCATAACTCTCAAACATGTATCAGGTGTTAAGTTTGCTGTAAATCGCCTAGAACATAAAATAGACATAAAACGAAAAACTGCCGTTTTGGGTCATATCTCGCCAACATGTGTCGGGTCTTAAGGTCATTATAAATCGCACCGGACCCAAAACTGTGGGCAATAGCTCATCAAAACGGCCATAAAACGTGAAAACAACGATTTTCTGGTCATATCTCTCAAACATGTAAGGGTTTCTTATGAGGCATGCAAATCTGCCTAGAAGCCAAAAATGTGGGTAATAACTCATGAAAACGACCATAAAACGCGAAAATGACAATTTTCTAGTCATATATCCCAAACGTAAGGGTTTCTTACGAGGCATGCATGTTCGCTTGGAACCCAAAAATGTGGGTAATAATCATGAAAACGATAAATCACGAAATGACGATTTTTGGTCATATCTCAAAAATATGACGGGCCTTAAGGTCGTTGTAAATCGCCCTGGAACCCCAAAACTGTGGGCAACTCATGAAAACAGCCATAAAACGCAAAAAACGACGAGTTTCTGGTCATGTCTCTCAAACATGGAAGGGTTCTTACGAGGCATGCAAATCCGTCTGGAACCCCAAAACTATGGGCAATAGCCCTTGAAAACGGCCATAAAACACGGAAACTACGAGTTTTTAGTCATATATCTTAACATGTAACGAGTCTTACTGGCCTGCAAACCAACTGGAACCCAAAACTGTGAGAAATAACTCAAAAAAATGGCCATAAACACGAAAACGATGATTTTTTGGTCATCACTCTCAAACATGCGTTGGGCCATAAGGTCGTTGAAAATTGCCCTGGAACCCAAAAAGTGTGGGCAATAGCTCATGAAAGCGGCCATAAAACGCAAAAACGACGAGTTTCTGGTCATATCTCTCAAATATGTAAGGGTTCTTATGAGGCATGCAAATCCGCCTGGAACCCCAAAACTGTGGGCAACAGCTCATCTCATGAAAACAGCCATAAAACACAAAAACTACGAGTTTTCAGTCATATATTTTAAACATGTAACGGGTCTTACTGGCCTTGCAAATCCAACTGGAACTGAAAAACTGTGGGAAATAACTCATAAAAATGGACATAAACACGAAAACGATGAGTTTCTGGTCATATCTCTTAACAAGTAAGGGTTCTTACGAGGCATGCGAATCCGCCTGGAACCCAAAACTGTGGGCTATAGCTATGAAAAGGCCATAAAACACGAAAACTATGAGTTTTTAGTCATATGTCTCAAAATGTAATGTGTCTTACTAGCCTTGCAAATCAACTGGAATCCAAAAACTATGGGTAATAACTCATAAAAATGGCATAAACACGAAAACGACGAGTTTTTGGTCATAACTCTCAAACATGTGTCAAGTCATAAGTTGTTGTAAATCTCCTGGAACCCAAAAAATTTGGGCAATAGCTCATGAAAACGACCATAAACCGATAACGACGATTTTCTGGTCATATCTCTCAAACATGTAAGGATTCTTACGAGGCATGCAAATATGCCTAGAAGCCAAAAAATGTGGGTAATAACTCATGAAAATGACCATAAAACACGAAAACGACGAGTTTTTGGTCATAACTCTCAAAAAATGTATCGAGTCTTAAGGTTGTTATAAATCGCCCTGGAACCCAAAATGTGGGCAATAGCTCATGAAAACTGCATAAAATGCGAAAATGACGAGTTTTTGTCATATCTTCAAACATGTAAGAGTTCTTACGAGGCATGCAAATCCGTCTGGAACCCAAAACTGTGTGGCAATAATTCATGAAAAGGGCCATAAAACACGAAAACTACGAGTTTTCAGTCATATATTTTAAACATGTAACGGGTCTTATGGCCTTGCAAATCCAACTAGAACCCAAAACTATGGAAATAACTCATAAAAATGGCCATAAACACGAAAACGACGAGTTTTGGTCATAACACTCAAATGTGTCGGGCATAAGGTCGTTGTAAATCTGCCTGGAACGCAAAAAATGTGGGAATAGCTCATGAAAACGGCCATAAACGTGAAAACGACGGTTTTCTGCTTATACCTCTCAAACATGTAGGGTTCTTACTAGGCATGCAAATCCGCCTAGAACCCAAAACTATGGGCAATAACTCATGAAAATGACCATAAAACACGAAAACGACGGTTTTTGGTCATAACT
Source organism: Avena atlantica (assembly GCA_910589765.1). Taxonomy (NCBI): domain Eukaryota; kingdom Viridiplantae; phylum Streptophyta; class Magnoliopsida; order Poales; family Poaceae; genus Avena; species Avena atlantica. The sequence continues at coordinate 490,803,372 of OU342733.1, read as the reverse complement.
CTCAAAATGTATCGGGTCTTAAGTGTTGTTATAAATCGGCCTGGAACCCAAAACGTGGGCAATAGCTCATGAAAACGGCCATAAAACGCGAAAACGACGAGTTTCTTGTCATATTCTCAACATGTAAGGTTCTTACGAGGCATGCAAATCCGCCTGAACCCCAAAACTATGGCAATAGCTCATGAAAACGGCCACAAAAACGAAAACTCTGAGATTTTAATCATGTATCTCAAACATGTAACGAGTCTTACTGGCCTTGCAAATCCAACTAGAACCCCAAAATGTGGGCAATAACTCATGAAAACAGATATCAACACGAAAATGAGGAGTTTTTGGTCATAACTCTCAAACATGTGTCGGGTCTTAAGGTCGTTGTAAATCGCCCTGGAACCCTAAAACTGTGGGCAATAGCTCATGGAACGACTATAAAACGCGAAACAACGAGTTTCTGGTCATATCTCTAAACATTTGTGGGTTCTTACGAGGCATGCAATCCGCTCGGAACCAAAACTATGGGCAATAACTCATGAAAATGACCATAAACAACAAAAACGACAACTTTTGTCATAACTCTCAACATGTATCAGGTGTTAAGTTTGCTGTAAATCGCCCTAGAACCATAAAATAGACATAAACGAAAACTGCGAGTTTTGGGTCATATCTCGCCAACATGTGTCGGGTCTTAAGGTCATTATAAATCGCACTGGAACCCTAAATTGTGGGAATAGCTCGTGAAAAGGCCATAAAACGAAAACAACGATTTTCTGGTCATATCTCTCAAACATGTAAGGGTCTTATGAGGCATGCAAATCTGCCCAGAAGCCAAAAATGTGGGTAATAATCATGAAAACGACCATAAAACGCGAAATGACAATTTTCTAGTCATATATCCAAACATGTAAGGGTTTCTTACGAGGCATGCAAGTTCGCTTGGAACCCAAAAAATGTGGGTAATAACTCATGGAAAACGACCATAAATCACGAAAACGACGATTTTTGGTCATAAATCTCAAAAATATGACGGGCCTTAAGGTCGTTGTAAATCGCCCTGGAACCCAAAACTGTGGGCAACTCATGAAAACGGCCCATAAAACGCAAAAACGACGAGTTTCTGTCATCGTCTCTCAAACATGGGGGTTCTTACGAGGCATGCAATCCGTCTGGAACCCCAAACTATGGGCAATAGCCCTTGAAAACGGCATAAAACACGAAAGCTACGAGTTTTTAGTCATATATCTTAAACATGTAACGAGTCTTACTGGCCTGGCAAAATCCAACTGGAACCAAAAACTGTGAGAAATAACTCAAAAAATGGCCATAAACACGATTTTTTGGTCATCACTCTCAAAACATGTGTTGGGTCATAAGGTCGTTGAAATTGCCCTGGAACCCAAAAAGTGTGGGCAATAGCTCATGAAAACGGCCATAAAACGCAAAAACGACGAGTTTCTAGTCATATTCTCTCAACATGTAAGGTTCTTATGAGCATGCAAAATCCGCCTGGAACCCAAAACTGTGGGCAACAGCTCAGCTCATGAAAACAGCCATAAAACACAAAAACTACGAGTTTTCAGTCATATATTTTAAACATGTAACGGGTCTTACTGGCCTTGCAAATCCAACTGGAACCGAAAAACTGTGGGAAATAACTCATAAAAATGGACATAAACACGAAAACGATGAGTTTCTGGTAATATCTCTTAAACATGTAAGGGTTCTTACGAGGCAGGCGAATCCGCCTGGAACCCAACCTGTGGGCAATAGCTCATGAAAACGGCCATAAAAGACGAAAACTATGAGTTTTTAGTCATATGTCTCAACATGTAATGTGCTTACTAGCCTTTGCAAATCCAACTGGAATCAAAAATATGGGTAGTAAGTCATAAAAATGGCCATAAACAGGAAAACGACGAGTTTTTGGTCATAACTCTCAAAGATGTGTCGGGCATAAGGTCGTTGTAAATCTGCCTGGAACGCAAAAAATGTGGGCAATATCTCATGAAAACGGCCATAAAACGTGAAAACGACGAGTTTCTGGTTATACCTCTCAAACATGTAAGGTTCTTACTAGGCATGCAATCCGCCTAGAACCAAAACTATGGGCAATAACTCATGAAAATGACCATAAAACACGAAAACGACGAGTTTTTGGTCATAACTCCCAAAAATGTATCGGGTCTTAAGGTTGTTATAAATCGCCCTGGAACCCCAAAACCGTGGGCAATAGCTCATGAACGGCCATAAAAGCGAAAACGACGAGTTTCTTGTCATATCTCTCAAACATGTAGGGTTCTTACGAGGCATGCAAATCCGCCTGGAACCCCAAAACTATGGGCAATAGCTCATGAAAACGTCCACAAACACGAAAACTCTGAGATTTTAATCATGTATCTCAAACATGTAACGAGTCTTACTGGCCTTGCAAATCCAACTAGAACCCAAAACTGAGGGCAATACTCATGAAAACAGACATCAACACGAAATGACGAGTTTTTGGTCATAACTCTCAAAACATGTGTCGGGTCTTAAGGTCGTTGTAAATCGCCCTGGAACCCTAAAACTGTGGGCAATAGCTCATGGAAACGACCATAAAGCGAAACAACGAGTTTCTGGTCATATCTCTCAAACATTTGTGGGTTCTTACGAGGCATGCAAATCCGCTCGGAACCAAAACTATGGGCAATAACTCATGAAAATGACCATAAAACAACAAACGACACACTTTTTGGTCATAACTCTCAAACTGTATCAGGTGTTAAGTTTGCTGTAAATCTCCCTAGAACAATAATAGGCATAAACGCGAAAACTGCGAGTTTTGGGTCATATCTCGCCAAATGTGTCGGGTTTAAGGTCATTATAAATCGCACTGGACCCCAAAACTGTGGGCAATAAGCTCATGAAAAACGGCCATAAAGGCAAAATAACGATTTTCTGGTCATATCTCTCAAACATGTTAAGGGTTCTTATGAGGCATGCAAATCTGCCTAGAAGCCAAAAATGTGGGTAATAACTCATGAAAACGACCATAAAACGCGAAAATGACAATTTTCTAGTCATATATCCCAAACATGTAAGGGTTTCTTACGAGGCATGCAAGTTCGCCTGGAACCCAAAAATGTGGGTAATAATCATGAAAACGACCATAAATCACGAAAAGACGAGTTTTTTGGTCATAAATCTCAAAATATGACGGGTTAAGGTCGTTGTAAATCGCCCTGGAACCCCCAAAACTGTGGGCAACTCATGAAAACGGCATAAAACGCAAAAGAACGAAGTTTCTGGTCATGTCTCTCAAACATGGAAGGGTTCTTACGAGGCATGCAAATTCGTCTGGAACCCCAAAACTATGGGCAATAGACCTTGAAAACGGCCATAAAACACGAAACTACGAGTTTTAGTCATATATCTTAAACATGTAACGAGTCTTACGGCCTTGCAAATCAACTGAACCAAAAACTGTGAGAAATAACTCAAAAAATGGCCATAAACACGAAACGATGATTTTTTGGTCATCACTCTCAAACATGTGTTGGGTCATAAGGTCGTTGAAAATTGCCCTGGAACCCAAAAAGTGTGGGCAATAGCTCATGAAAACGGCCATAAAAACGCAAAACGACGAGTTTCTGGTCATATCTCTCAACATGTAAGGGTTCTTATGAGGCATGCAAATCCGCCTGGAACCCCAAAGGTGGGCAACAGCTCAGCTCATGAAAACAGCTATAAAATACAAAAACTACGAGTTTTCAGTCATATATTTTAAACATGTAACGGGTCTTACTGGCCTTGCAAATCCAACTGGAACCGAAAAACTGTGGGAAATAACTCATAAAAATGGACATAAACCGAAAACGATGAGTTTCTGGTCATATTCTTAAACATGTAAGGGTTCTTACGAGGCATGCAAATCCGCCTAGAACCCAAAACTGTGGGCATAGCTCATGAAAACGGCCTATAAAACATGAAAAACTATGTTTTTAGTCATATGTCTAAACATGTAATGTGTCTACTGGCCTTGCAAATCCAACTGGAATCCAAAAACTATGGGTAATAAGTCCTAAAAATGGCCATAAACAGGAAAACGACGAGTTTTTGGTCATAACTCTCAAACATGTGTCGGGCATAAGGTCGTTGTAAATCTGCCTGGAACGCAAAAAATGTGGCAATAGCTCATGAAAACGGCCATAAAACGTGGAACGACGAGTTTCTGGTTATACCTCTCAAACATGTAAGGGTTCTTACTAGGCATGCAAATCCGCCTAGAACCCCAAAACTATGGGCAATAACTCATGAAAATGACCATAAAAGACGAAAACGACGAGTTTTTCGTCATAACTCTCAAAAATGTATCGGGTCTTAAGGTTGTTATAAATCGCCCTGGAACCCCAAAACCGTGGGCAATAGCTCATGAAAACGGCCATAAAACGCGAAAACGACGAGTTTCTTGTCATATCTCTCAAACATGTAACGGGTTCTTACGAGGCATGCAAATCCGCCTGGAACCCCAAAACTATGGGCAATAGCTCATGAAAACGGCCAAAAAACACGAAAACTCTGAGATTTTAATCATGTATCTCAAACATGTAACGAGTCTTACTGGCCTTGCAAATCCAACTAGAACCCCAAAACTGAGGGCAATAACTCATGAAAACAGACATCAACACGAAAATGACGAGTTTTTGGTCATAACTCTCAAACATGTGTCGGGTCTTAAGGTCGTTGTAAATCGCCCTGGAACCCTAAAACTGTGGGCAATAGCTCGTGGAAACGACCATAAAACGCGAAAACAACGAGTTTCTGGTCATATCTCTCAAACATTTGTGGGTTCTTACGAGGCATGCAAATCCGCTCGGAACCCAAAACTATGGGCAATAACTCATGAAAATGACCATAAAACAACAAAAACGACAACTTTTTGGTCATAACTCTCAAACATGTATCAGGTGTTAAGTTTGCTGTAAATCACCCTAGAACCATAAAATAGACATAAAACGCGAAAACTGCGAGTTTTGGGTCATATCTCGCCAACATGTGTCGGGTCTTAAGGTCATTATAAATCGCACAGGAACCCCAAAACTGTGGGCAATAGCTCATGAAAACGGCCATAAAACGCGAAAACAACGAGTTTTTAGTCATATATCTTAAACATGTAACGAGTCTTACTGGCCTTGCAAACCCAACTAGAACCCAAAAACTATGGGTAATAACTCATAAAAATGGCCATAAACACGAAAACGACGAGTTTTTGGTCATCACTCTCAAACATGTGTTGGGTCATAAGGTCGTTGAAAATTTACCTGGAACCCAAAAAGTGTGGGCAATAGCTCATGAAAACGGCCGTAAAACGCAAAAACGACGAGTTTCTGGTCATATCTCTCAAACATGTAACGGTTCTTATGAGGCATGCAAATCCGCCTGGAACCCCAAAACTGTGGGCAACAGCTCAGCTCATGAAAACAGCCATAAAACACAAAAACTACGAGTTTTCAGTCATATATTTTAAACATGTAACGGGTCTTACTGGCCTTGCAAATCCAACTAGAACTAAAAAACTGTGGGAAATAACTCATAAAAATGGCCATAAACACGAAAAGATGAGTTTTGGTCATATCTCTTAAACATGTAAGGGTTCTTACGAGGCATGCAAATCCGCCTGGAACCCAAAACTGTGGGCAATAGCTCATGAAAACGGCCATAAAAACACGAAAACTATGAGTTTTTAGTCATATGTCTCAAACATGTAATGTGTCTTACTGGCCTTGCAAATCCAACTGGAATCCAAAAACTATGGGTATAACTCATAAAAATGGCCATACACGAAAACCGAGTTTTTGGTATAACTCTCAACATGTGTTAGGTCATAAGGTAGTTGGTAAATCTTCCTGGAACCAAAAAATTTGGGCAATAGCTCATGAAAACGACCATAAAACGCGATAACGACGATTTTTGGTCATATTCTCAACTGTAAGGTTCTTACGAGGCATGCAAATATGCCTAGAGGCCAAAAAATGTGGGAAATAGCTCATGAAAACGGCCATAAAACACGAAAACTATGAGTTATTAGCCATATGTCTCAAACATGTAAAGTGTCTTACTGGCCTTGCAAATCCAAATGGAATCCAAAAACTATGGGAAAATCATAAAAATGCCATAAACACGAAAACGACGAGTTTTTGGTCGTAACTCTCAAAGATATGTCGAGTCTTAAGGTCGTTGTAAATCGCCCTGGAACCCCAAAACTGTGGGCAATAATAGCTCATGAAAACGGCCATAAAACGCAAAAACGACGAGTTTCTGGTCATGTCTCTCAAACATGGAAGGGTTCTTACGAGGCATGCAAATCCATCTGGAACCCCAAAACTATGGGCAATAGCCCTTGAAAACGGCCATAAAACACGAAAACTACGAGTTTTTAGTCATATATCTTAAACATGTAACGAGTCTTACTGGCCTTGCAAATCCAACTGGAACCCAAAAACTGTGAGAAATAACTCAAAAAATGGCCATAAACACGAAAACGATGATTTTTTGGTCATCACTCTCAAACATGTGTTGGGTCATAAGGTCGTTGAAAATTGCCCTGGAACCCAAAATGTGTGGGCAATAGCTCATGAAAACGGCCATAAAACGCAAAAGCGACGAGTTTCTGGTCATATCTCTCAAACATGTAAGGGTTCTTATGAGGCATGCAAATCCGCCTGGAACCCCAAAACTGTGGGCAACAGCTCAGCTCATGAAAACAGCCATAAAACACAAAAACTACGAGTTTTCAGTCATATATTTTAAACATGTAACGGGTCTTACTGGCCTTGCAAATCCAACTGGAACCGAAAAACTGTGGGAAATAACTCATAAAAATGGCCATAAACACGAAAACGATGAGTTTCTGGTCATATCTCTTAAACATGTAAGGGTTCTTACGAGGCATGCAAATCCGCCTGGAACCCCAAAACTGTGGGCAATAGCTCATGAAAACGGCCATAAAACACGAAAACTATAAGTTTTTAGTCATATGTCTCAAACATGTAATGTGTCTTACTGGCCTTGCAAATCCAACTGGAATCAAAAACTATGGGTAATAAGTCAAAAATGGCCATAAACAGGAAAACGACGAGTTTTTGGTCATAACTCTCAAACATGTGTCGGGCATAAGGTCGTTGTAAATCTGCCTGGAACGCAAAAAATGTGGGCAATAGCTCATGAAAACGGCCATAAAACGTGAAAACGACGAGTTTCTGGTTATACCTCTCAAACATGTAAGGGTTCTTACTAGGCATGCAAATCCGCCTAGAACCCCAAAACTATGGGCAATAAACTCATGAAAATGACCATAAAACACGAAAACGACGAGTTTTTGGTCATAACTCTCAAAAATGTATCGGGTCTTAAGGTTGTTATAAATCGCCCTGGAACCCCAAAACCGTGGGCAATAGCTCATGAAAACGGCCATAAAACGCGAAAACGACGAGTTTCTTGTCATATCTCTCAAACATGTAAGGGTTCTTACGAGGCATGCAAATCCGCCTGGAACCCCAAAACTATGGGCAATAGCTCATGAAAACGGCCACAAAACACGAAAACTCTGAGATTTTAATCATGTATCTCAAACATGTAACGAGTCTTACTGGCCTTGCAAATCCAACTAGAACCCGAAAACTGTGGGCAATAACTCATGAAAACAGACATCAACACGAAAATGACGAGTTTTTGGTCATAACTCTCAAACATGTGTCGGGTCTTAAGGTCGTTGTAAATCGCCCTGGAAACCTAAAACTGTGGGCAATAGCTCATGGAAACGACCATAAAACGCGAAAACAACGAGTTTCTGGTCATATCTCTCAAACATTTGTGGGTTCTTACGAGGCATGCAAATCCGCTCGGAACCCAAAACTATGGGCAATAACTCATGAAAATGACCATAAAACAACAAAAACGACAACTTTTTGGTCATAACTCTCAAACATGTATCAGGTGTTAAGTTTGCTGTAAATCGCCCTAGAACCATAAAATAGACATAAAATATGAAAATTGCGAGTTTTGGGTCATATCTCGCCAACATGTGTCGGGTCTTAAGGTCATTATAAATCGCACTAGAACCCCAAAACTGTGGGCAATAGCTCATGAAAACGGCCATAAAACGCGAAAACAATGATTTTCTGGTCATATCTCTCAAACATGTAAGGGTTCTTATGAGGCATGCAAATCTGCCTAGAAGCCAAAAATGTGGGTAATAACTCATGAAAACAGCCATAAAACGCAAAAACGACGAGTTTATGGTCATGTCTGTCAAACATGGAAGGGTTCTTACGAGGCATGCAAATCCATCTGGAACCCCAAAACTATGGGCAATAGCCCTTGAAAACGGCCATAAAACACGAAAACTACGAGTTTTTAGTCATATATCTTAAACATGTAACGAGTCTTACTGGCCTTGCAAATCCAACTGGAACCCAAAAACTGTGAGAAATAACTCAAAAAATGGCCATAAACACGAAAACGATGATTTTTTGGTCATCACTCTCAAACATGTGTTGGGTCATAAGGTCGTTGAAAATTGCCCTGGAACCCAAAAAGTGTGGGCAATAGCTCATGAAAACGGCCATAAAACGCAAAAACGACGAGTTTCTGGTCATATCTCTCAAACATGTAAGGGTTCTTATGAGGCATGCAAATCCGCCTGGAACCCCAAAACTGTGGCAACAGCTCAGCTCATGAAAACAGCCATAAAACACAAAAACTACGAGTTCTCAGTCATATATTTTAAACATGTAACGGGTCTTACTGGCCTTGCAAATCCAACTGGAACCGAAAAACTGTGGGAAATAACTCATAAAAATGGCCATAAACACGAAAACGACGAGTTTCTGGTCATATCTCTTAAACATGTAAGGGTTCTTACGAGGCATGCAAATCCGCCTGGAACCCCAAAACTGTGGGCAATAGCTCATGAAAACGGCCATAAAACACGAAAACTATGAGTTTTTAGTCATATGTCTCAAACATGTAATGTGTCTTACTGGCCTTGCAAATCCAACTGGAATCCAAAAACTATGGGTAATAACTCATAAAAATGGCCATAAACACGAAAACGACGAGTTTTTGGTCATCACTCTCAAACATGTGTTGGTTCATAAGGTCGTTGAAAATTGCCCTGGAACCCAAAAAGTGTGGGCAATAGCTCATGAAAACGGCCGTATAAAACGCAAAAACGACGAGTTCTGGTCATATCTCTCAAACAGTAAGGGTTCTTATGAGGCATGCAAATCCGCTGGAACCCCAAACTGTGGGCAACAGCTCAGCTCATGAAAACAGCCATAAAACACAAAAACTACGAGTTTTCAGTCATATATTAAACATGTAACGGGTCTTACTGGCCTTGCAAATCCAACTAGAACCGAAAAATTGTGGGAAATAACTCATAAAAATGGCCATAAACACGAAACGATGAGTTTCTGGTCATATCTTAAATATGTAAGGGTTCTTACGGGCATGCAAATCCGCCTGGAACCCAAAACTATGGGAAATAGCTCATGAAAATGGCCATAAAACACGAAAACTATGAGTTTTTAGTCATATGTCTCAAACATGTAATGTGTCTTACTGGCCTTGCAAATCCAACTGGAATCCAAAAACTATGGGTAATAACTCATAAAAATGGCCATAAACACGAAAACGACGAGTTTTTGGTCATAACTCTCAAACATGTGTCAGGTCATAAGGTTGTTGTAAATCTTCCTGGAACCCAAAAAATTTGGGCAATAGATCATGAAAACGACCATAAAATGCGATAACGATGATTTTCTGGTCATATCTCTCAAACATGTAAGGGTTCTTACGAGGCATGCAAATATGCCTAGAAGCCAAAAAATGTGGGAAATAACTAATGAAAATGGCCATAAAACGCAAAAACGACGAGTTTCTGGTCATATCTCTCAAACATGTAAGGGTTCTTATGAGGCATGCAAACCTGCCTGGAACCCTAAAACTGTGGGAAATAGCTCATGAAAACGACCATAAAACACGAAAACTATGAGTTATTAGTCATATGTCTCAAACATGTAAAGTGTCTTACTGGCCTTGCAAATCCAATTGGAATCAAAAACTATGGGAATAACTAACTAATAAAAATGGCCATAAACACGAAAACGACGAGTTTTTGGTCGTAACTCTCAAAGATATGTCGAGTCTTAAGGTCGTTGTAAATCGCCCTGGAACCCCAAAACTGTGGGCAATAATAGCTCATGAAAACGGCCATAAAACGCAAAAACGACGAGTTTCTGGTCATGTCTCTCAAACATGGAAGGGTTCTTACGAGGCATGCAAATCCGTCTAGAACCCCAAAACTATGGGCAATAGCCCTTGAAAACGGCCATAAAACACGAAAACTATGAGTTATTAGTCATATGTCTCAAACATGTAAAGTGTCTTACTGGCCTTGCAAATCCAAATGGAATCCAAAAACTTGGGAAAATAACTCATAAAAATGGCTATAAACACGAAAACGACGATTTTTGGTCGTAAACTCTCAAAGATATGTCGAGTCTTAAGGTCGTTGTAAATCGCCCTGGAACCCCAAAACTGTGGGCAATAATAGCTCATGAAAACGGCCATAAAACGCAAAAACGACGAGTTTCTGGTCATGTCTCTCAAACATGGAAGGGTTCTTACGAGGCATGCAAATCCATCTGGAACCCCAAAACTATGGGCAATAGCCCTTGAAAACGGCCATAAAACACGAAAACTACGAGTTTTTAGTCATATATCTTAAACATGTAACGAGTCTTACTGGCCTTGCAAATCCAACTGGAACCCAAAAACTGTGAGAAATAACTCAAAAAATGGCCATAAACACGAAAACGATGATTTTTGGTCATCACTCTCAAACATGTGTTGGGTCATAAGGTCGTTGAAAATTGCCCTGGAACCCAAAATGTGTGGGCAATAGCTCATGAAAACGGCCATAAAACGCAAAAGCGACGAGTTTCTGGTCATATCTCTCAAACATGTAAGGGTTCTTATGAGGCATGCAAATCCGCCTGGAACCCCAAAACTGTGGGCAACAGCTCAGCTCATGAAAACAGCCATAAAACACAAAAACTACGAGTTTTCAGTCATATATTTTAAACATGTAACGGGTCTTACTGGCCTTGCAAATCCAACTGGAACCGAAAAACTGTGGGAAATAACTCATAAAAATGGCCATAAACACGAAAACGATGAGTTTCTGGTCATATCTCTTAAACATGTAAGGGTTCTTACGAGGCATGCAAATCCGCCTGGAACCCCAAAACTGTGGGCAATAGCTCATGAAAACGGCCATAAAACACGAAAACTATAAGTTTTTAGTCATATGTCTCAAACATGTAATGTGTCTTACTGGCCTTGCAAATCCAACTGGAATCCAAAAACTATGGGTAATAAGTCATAAAAATGGCCATAAACAGGAAAACGACGAGTTTTTGGTCATAACTCTCAAACATGTGTCGGGCATAAGGTCGTTGTAAATCTGCCTGGAACGCAAAAAATGTGGGCAATAGCTCATGAAAACGGCCATAAAACGTGAAAACGACGAGTTTCTGGTTATACCTCTCAAACATGTAAGGGTTCTTACTAGGCATGCAAATCCGCCTAGAACCCCAAAACTATGGGCAATAACTCATGAAAATGACCATAAAACACGAAAACGACGAGTTTTTGGTCATAACTCTCAAAAATGTATCGGGTCTTAAGGTTGTTATAAATCTCCCTGGAACCCCAAAACCGTGGGCAATAGCTCATGAAAACGGCCATAAAACGCGAAAACGACGAGTTTCTTGTCATATCTCTCAAACATGTAAGGGTTCTTACGAGGCATGCAAATCCGCCTGGAACCCCAAAACTATGGGCAATAGCTCATGAAAACGGCCACAAAACACGAAAACTCTGAGATTTTAATCATGTATCTCAAACATGTAACGAGTCTTACTGGCCTTGCAAATCCAACTAGAACCCCAAAACTGTGGGCAATAACTCATGAAAACAGACATCAACACGAAAATGACGAGTTTTTGGTCATAACTCTCAAACATGTGTCGGGTCTTAAGGTCGTTGTAAATCGCCCGGGAACCCTAAAACTGTGGGCAATAGCTCATGGAAACGACCATAAAACGCAAAAACAACGAGTTTCTGGTCATATCTCTCAAACATTTGTGGGTTCTTACGAGGCATGCAAATCCGCTCGGAACCCAAAATTATGGGCAATAACTCATGAAAATGACCATAAAACAACAAAAACGACAACTTTTTGGTCATAACTCTCAAACATGTATCAGGTGTTAAGTTTGATGTAAATCGCCCTAGAACCATAAAATAGACATAAAACGCGAAAACTGCAAGTTTTGGGTCATATCTCGCCAACATGTGTCGGGTCTTAAGGTCATTATAAATCGCACTAGAACCCCAAAACTGTGGGCAATAGCTCATGAAAACGGCCATAAAACGCGAAAACAACAATTTTCTGGTCATATCTCTCAAACATGTAAGGGTTCTTATGAGGCATGCAAATCTGCCTAGAAGCCAAAAATGTGGGTAATAACTCATGAAAACGACCATAAAACCCAAAAATGACAATTTTCTAGTCATATATCCCAAACATGTAAGGGTTTCTTACGAGACATGCAAGTTCGCTTCGAACCCTAAAAATGTGGGTAATAACTCATGAAAACGACCATAAATCACGAAAACGACGAGTTTTTGGTCATAAATCTCAAAAATATGACGGGCCTTAAGGTCGTTGTAAATCGCCCTGGAACCCCAAAACTTTGGGCAACTCATGAAAACGGCCATAAAACGCAAAAACGACGAGTTTCTGGTCATGTCTCTCAAACATGGAAGGGTTCTTACGAGGCATGCAAATCCGTCTAGAACCCCAAAGTATGGGCAATAGCCCTTGAAAACGGCCATAAAACACGAAAACTACGAGTTTTTAGTCATATATCTTAAACATGTAACGAGTCTTACTGGCCTTGCAAATCCAACTGGGACCCAAAAACTGTGAGAAATAACTCAAAAAATGGCGATAAACACGAAAAAGACGAGTTTTTGGTCGTAACTCTCAAAGATATGTCGAGTCTTAAGGTCGTTGTAAATCGCCCTGGAACCCCAAATCGGTGCGCAATAGCTCATGAAAACGGCCATAAAACGCAAAAACGACGAGTTTCTAGTCATATCTCTCAAACATGTAAGGGTTCTTACAAGGCATTCAAATCCGCCTGGAACCCCAAAACTTTGGCAACAGCTCAGCTCATGAAAACAGCCATAAAACACAAAAACTACGAGTTTTCAGTCATATATTTTAAACATGTAACGGGTCTTACTGGCCTTGCAAATCCAACTGGAATCGAAAAACCTTGGGAAATAACTCATAAAAATGTCCATACACACAAAAACGATGAGTTTTTGGTCATCACTCTTAAACATGTAAGGGTTCTTACGAGGCATGCAAATCCGCCTGGAACCCCAAAACTATGGGCAATAGCTCATGAAAACGGCCATAAAACACGAAAACTATAAGTTTTAAGCCATATGTCTCAAACATGTAATGTGTCTTACTGGCCTTGCAAATCCAACTGGAATCCAAAAACTATGGGTAATAAGTCATAAAAATGGCCTTAAACAGGAAAACGACGAGTTTTTGGTCATAACTCTCAAACATGTGTCGGGCATAAGGTCGTTGTAAATCTGCGTGGAACGCAAAAAATGTGGGAAATAGCTCATGAAAACGGCCATAAAACGTGAAAACGACGAGTTTCTGGTTATACCTCTCAAACATGTAAGGGTTCTTACTAGGCATGCAAATCCGCCTAGAACCCCAAAACTATGGGCAATAACTCATGAAAATGACCATAAAACACGAAAACGACGAGTTTTTGTCATAACTCTCAAGAATGTATCGGGTCTTAAGGTAGTTATAAATCGCCCTGGAACCCCAAAACCGTGGGCAATAGCTCATGAAAACGGCCATAAAACGCGAAAACGACGAGTTTCTTGTCATATCTCTCAAACATGTAAGGGTTCTTACGAGGCATGCAAATCCGCCTGGAACCCCAAAACTATGGGCAATGGCTCATGAGAACGGCCACAAAACACGAAAACTCTGAGATTTTAATCATGTATCTCAAACATGTAACGAGTCTTACTGGCCTTGCAAATCCAACTAGAACCCAAAAACTGTGGGCAATAACTCATGAAAACAGACATCAACACGAAAATGACGAGTTTTTGGTCATAACTCTCAAACATGTGTCGGGTCTTCAGGTCGTTGTAAATCGCCCTGGAACCTAAAAATGTGGGCAATAGCTCATGGAAACGACCATAAAACGCGAAAACAACGAGTTTCTGGTCATATCTCTCAAACATTTGTGGGTTCTTACGAGGCATGCAAATCCGCTCGGAACCCAAAACTATGGGCAATAACTCATGAAAATGACCATAAAACAACAAAAACGACAACTTTTTGGTCATAACTCTCAAACATGTATCAGGTGTTAAGTTTGCTGTAAATCGCCCTAGAACCATAAAATAGACATAAAACGCGAAAACTGCGAGTTTTGGGTCATATCTCGCCAACATGTGTCGGGTCTTAAGGTCATTATAAATCGCACTGGAACCCCAAAACTGTGGGCAATAGCTCATGAAAACGGCCATAAAACGCGAAAACAACGATTTTCTGGTCATATCTCTCATACATGTAAGGGTTCTTATGAGGCATGAAAATCTGCCTAGAAGCCAAAAATGTGGGTAGTAACTCATGAAAACGACCATAAAACGCGAAAATGACAATTTTCTAGTCATTATCCCAAACATGTAAGGGTTTCTTACGAGGCATGCAAGTTCCCTTGGAACCCAAAAAATGTGGGTAATAACTCATGAAAACGACCATAAATCACGAAAACGACGAGCTTTTGGTCATAAATCTCAAAAATATGACGGGGCTTAAGGTCGTTTTAAATCGCCCTGGAACCCCAAAACTGTGGGAAACTCATGAAAACGGCCATAAAACGCAAAAAAGACGAGTTTCTGGTCATGTATCTCAAACATGGAAGGGTTCTTACGAGGCATGCAAATCCGTCTGGAACCCCAAAACTATGGGCAATAGCCCTTGAAAACGGGCATAAAACACGAAAACTACGAGTTTTTAGTCATATATCTTAAACATATAACGAGTCTTACTGGCCTTGCAAACCCAACTGGAACCCAAAAACTGTGAGAAATAACTAAAAAAATTGCCATAAACACGAAAACGATGATTTTTTGGTTATCACTCTCAAACATGTGTTGGGTCATAAGGTCGTTGAAAATTGCCCTGGAACCCAAAAAGTGTGGGCAATTGCTCATGAAAACGGCCATAAAACTCAAAAACGACGAGTTTCTGGTCATATCTCTCAAACATGTAAGGGTTCTTATGAGGCATGAAAATCCGCCTAGAACCCCAAAACTGTGGGCAACAGCTCAGCTCATGAAAACAGCCATAAAACACGAAAACTACGAGTTTTCAGTCATATATTTTAAACATGTATCAGGTCTTACTGGCCTTGCAAATCCAACTGGAACCGAAAAACTGTGGGAAATAACTCATAAAAATGGCCATAAACACGAAAACGATGAGTTTCTGGTCATATCTCTTAAACATGTAAGGGTTCTTACGAGGCATGCAAATCCGCCTGGAACCCCAAAAATGTGGGCAATAGCTCATGAAAACGGCCATAAAACACGAAAACTATGAGTTTTTAGTCATATGTCTCAAACATGTAATGTGTCTTACTCGCCTTGCAAATCCAACTGGAATCCAAAAACTATGGGTAATAACTCATAAAAATGGCCATTAACACGAAAACGACGAGTTTTTGGTCATACTCTCAAACATGTGTCAGGTCATAAGGTTGTTGTAAATCTGCCTGGAACCCAAAAAATTTGGGCGCTCATGAAAACGACCATAAAACGCGATAACGACGATTTTCTGGTCATATCTCTCAAACATGTAAGGGTTCTTACGAGGCATGCAAATATGCCTAGAAGCCAAAAAAATGTGGGTAATAACTCATGAAAATGACCATAAAACACGAAAACAACGAGTTTTTCGTCATAACTCTCAAAAATGTATCGCGTCTTAAGGTTGTTATAAATCGCCCTGAAACCCCAAAATTGTGGGCAATAGCTCATGAAAACTGATATAAAACGCGAAAATGACGAGTTTTTTTGTCATATCTCTCAAACATGTAAGGGTTCTTACGAGGCATGCAAATCTGCCTTGAACCCCAAAACAATAGCTTATGAAAACAGCCGTAAAACACGAAAACTATGAGATTTTAATCATGTATCTCAAACATGTAACGGGTCATACTAGCCTTGGAAATCCAACTAGAACCCAAAAACTATGGGAAAAAACTCATGAAAACAGACATCAACACGAAAATGACGAGTTTTTGGTCATAACTCTCAAACATGTGTCGGGTCTTAAGGTCGTTGTAAATCGCCCTGGAACCCCAAAACTGTGGGCAATAGCTCATGGAAACGGCCATAAAACGCGAAAACGACGAGTTTCTGGTCATATCTCTCAAACATTTATGGGTTCTTACGAGGCATGCAAATCCGTCCGGAACCCAAAACTATGGGCAATAACTCATGAAAATGACCATAAAACAACAAAAACGACAACTTTTTGGTCATAACTCTCAAACATGTATCATGTCTTAAGTTTGTTGTAAATCGCCCTAGAACCATAAAACATACATAAAATGCGAAAACTGTGAGTTTTGGGTCATATCTTGCCAACATGTGTCGGGTCTTATGTGAAATTGTAAGATGGTTAACCTAGAGGGGGGTGAATAGGTTTCTACAAAATTCTTTATAATCTTTTGCAAGTTTTAGGCCTTGCGGAATATAAGTGAGCCTAAATGCAAACTAGGTGAGGCAACCTAGATAATGTACAAGATACTTCAAGCTCGAAGGCTATCACAAGTTAAACAACAAAAGTAAGAGATCGGTTAAGGAATAACCGAAGCACACGGAGACGAAGATGTATTCCCGTGTTCACCACCTTTGGGAAGGGGGTTACGTCACGTTCGAGAGGTGTGAGGTTCCACGAAGGTTTCCTCACGCGCCACAAAGGCTCACCTTCTTCTCCGAGCCTATCCCACGAAGGAATAGCTCACTTACTCGTGGTAGACTTTAAGTTAGTCTCCAAACCCTCACAAACTTTCAATAGAGAAAATCATAAGCCGAATGCCTCCTGGCGACCCTAGCCACCTAGGGTTTCCCACAAACCCAAGAGTAACAAGCTAACTCGATGAACTCAAGGGGGAATGAACTATGGCATGGTGGAAACGTAGATCGGGACCTCCTCTTCCTTTCTACCAAAGGGATTTGGATTTGGTTGGGTAGAATGGGAGATCCTCAAGCTTTTGTGTTTCAACAAAGGGGGGAGAGAGAGAGCTTCAAGAAACAAAATGTTAGCTCAAGTGCCTAATCTCACAGTAGAGAAGAAATGGGTATATATAGTGTGAGTGGAAACAGAGCCGTTTGGGGGTTCCTGCGACAGAATTTCTGGCGGCAGCTCCGGTAGACCAAGTTGCTCGCCGGAATTTCTGGCGACAGCTCCGGTCGACCGGACCGTACATCGGAATTTTCGGCGGCGACCGAAATTCTCGGCGCACAATCGAAAGGCTATGCAGTAAGCCATATTGGCGTACACCGAGAATTTCCGGCGGCGACCGGAAATTCCGACGACAGCACCAGCGCCGTCGGCGCTTTTGCCGATTTCGCAGTAACCTCTTTTGACTCATTTTTCAAGGTTGTTTTCTATCTTTCTTCGAACGGGTGTGTGTGGGTGGATGATGAGAGACATATATGGTGTAAAACATCGCCAAAGAGCACATAGAGATCACCCCTCTTAATAGTGCGGTGTTTCCTAATTGACTCAAGAATAAATAAGATAAAATAATAAACAACGCCACCGGCTCTCCATCAAGAAACGAATGGGGGGTCACCCATCACCTATCACCAACAACCTGCGGATTCTCACCTATAGAGAAGCTAATAGAAACATTAGTCCATTCTCTAGCTCTGATGTCATAGTTAACCAAAATACTAGATAAGGGCTATTTGCCCTTTCAATCTCCCCCTTTTTGGTCAACGATGACAAACCGAGCTAGAGTCAAAATATGATATTATGATACGATTAGATCTAGCACATAATAGCAAGCACATAGTGATAGGAAATCCAAGTACAATAAGAGAGCTACAAAGTTATCCAAACACACACACACAAATGGTTCGATAGAGCAAATAAAAGCACAAACCCATGAGAGACAAACGAGCAAATTAGGGCTTGTGAAAGAGGCAAATCAAGAAAGAAGCGACTCTACTCTTTATCCCCCTTTGTCATCGAGACCAAAAAGGAAGAAACGAGCGGAGAGACCGATCTAGCCACCGAAGTTGTCCTCATCGTCATCATCATAGGCTTCTTCCTCCTCTTCTTCTTCATCGTCATGCTCCTCTTCGTCCTCGCCCTCATTATCATCTTCATCCCATGTAGATGTAGCACGACGCTGAGAGGAACTGGAAGTGGCAAACCCGGGGAACATAGACGGATCAAAACCCCTAAACATGTCCTCATCCAGCGGGGGCTTCTCAAAGTTGACATAAGGGACAGGAGCAAGAGCATTGCCCAAATATGGCACTAGTTGACCACGCTCTGCCAGGAAGGCATTGTGCTGCCTCCTGTTCTCCTGACTGAGTTCCAAACTGCGGTGGGCAACATCATAGGAGGAGCGACACATATCCCACAAGCTGTTGAAGAACCGGGCAAGACCTTTCTTGCGAGGAAGAGCACGGGGAAGGTCCCTACGAGAGTGCGAGCCACTAGCAGACAAAGGATCATGAGCATGCTTGGTCCGGCGTTCAGATGGCAGCATCTGAGGGAGCTCCACATGAGTGCCCCGACGAGGTAAGGTGAAATCCTCCATATCTTCACGCGGACCTCTGGGGAGAGTAGCAGCAGGAACGGTGGACTCAATCAGGCGCTGAACATACTGACAGAAATTGGGAGTCATGCGCTTCTCAATGGACCGCTGAATCTCACAGTAGATGAAGTCACACACATTGATCTTCCAGAGACGGTGAGGCTCATAGTAGTATAGAAGATTCTTGTGGTGACCGCGGACATCAATGGCATCACCAGCCTTGCTCACAAGATTGTAGCGGAAGAACTGAGCAAGCACCATGTAGTAGTAGTACATCCCAGACAAGCTAGGAGGTTGATGGCTGGGATCACTGGGATAGCAGAAAAGGAGCTGGTTGTCACTGAAGGCCTTCTCAGAATGAATGCAGAAGCCAGAGACACTGTCAGGAGGGTAAACCAGGGCATGGCAGAAAGCATCAAAAGAAGCCGAGTACGGCTTGGTGCCGGTCATCCAAGTGATAGTGCGAGCATCATCAGTGTGAAAGTAAGATGTGTAGAAGAACTGGCGAATGAGATCTGGCATTAGCTTGACCTTGATAGTAGCAATAGCAAAGACATCCATCTGCTTCAGGACCACATCCACATGCTCGAAATCGGAGGAGAGGTAATGAGCATAGTGTTCCTCATTGAGATACTTGGGAGGAGAAAAGAAACCCCGCCGCATACGAGTTGGCTCATTGTAAAAGTCATCCCAAAAGCACTTCTGAGTGTCAGTCCAGAACATCTTGTCAGCCCCTTGATAAGTGCGGTTGGGAAAGCGGTACGGATTCTGCCTCCTCAAGTCCCGCCATTGATTCACAGTAATATCCGAAACAATATTGTAGTTGGGAGGAACTTCTTCTTCAGTAGGACCAAGAATGGACTTGCCCTTGAAAGCGGATCTTCCAGCAGAGGCTTTCTTCTTCTGTCCACTTGCAGATCCAGACCCCCCTGTGAGAGCAGCTTTCTCTAGCTGACGCTAAGTGAGGTGAGGAGGAGGAGGAGGCCGCTAAACAGTGAGCTTCCTCTTTTTGCCGGTGTCGGGCTCAAAGTCGCTGTGGTCAGACTTTGCACAAGAAGCACACAAGAACGCAAGGCAAAGAAGAACAAATGAGTGTATATGCCATAAAAGAGCTCACAAGAACACATAATGAAGGTTGGGCAAGCGCATGGACAGAAAAATAGGCGAAAGAAAAATTTCGGCGCCAGGTCTGGCGGAACCGACCCTGTCGCCGGAATGATCGGCGACAGGTCCGGCGAATCGAAAGCTCGATCGGAATTTCCAGCGAGCATGCCGGTTGACCGGAACTGTGACCGGAAATTCCGGCGGCGGGATCGGCTCGACCGGGCCTAGGACCGAAAAATTAGGGCAATCGACCGTGAAACTATCCATGACTTAGTACTTGCGCAAACAACATCATGAGGGAGAATAGTGGCTGAAACTAGGGTAATGCTAGCCTAGTTACTCTACTAGGAGGATAGAGAGAACATACGGAGCACAAGAGACTATGAAGGCTAGGGTTTCACCATCAACAAAAAGGGCAACAAAGAGAGGAAAGAGCAAAAATGCCCTCGGATGGCAAAGACGAAGCCATGCCCCTCCCTTGCCAAGGATAGGCACGAAGAAGGCACCACACGATAAAGTGGGGAAGCACTCCCCAATCTCCCAATGCGGGCAAGGAGAGAGCAAAACCTTCGGCGAAAAGACTTGTAGAGGACCGCACTACAACTTGGTGGAGTAGGGAGGGTTTTGGGTAGAGGGAAGGCCCTATGGGGGGTGGGGAAGCTTGGGGCAGCGGCCATGGAGGAGGGGAGGGTGTGGGAAAGAAAGAAAGGAAGAGGATGGAACTTCCACATGTGCGGGCTATAAATACCCCCTTCAAAAAAATTCGGAAATAAGTCCGGTCGGACCAGTGCCCACGACGGAATTTCCGGCGAGAACATCGACGAACCGACCTGGTGACCAGAAATTCCGGTGGCGACCGAAATTTTCGGTAGAGAACCGAAAACATGTATTGTAAGGGTTTTCGGTCTGCTACCGGAATTTTCAGCGGTCGCCGGAATTTTCGGTCGTCAGGCCGGCGAACCGGAAATTTTGCCGAAAAATTTCTGAAGACAGAGAAAAAAGGTGTTTGATGTTTTGGAGATGAAATATTGTGAGGAATCATATGAGCATATACACAAGATCCAAATGAAGACCAGAGAGAGAGAGCACTGTCCATAAGGCAAGGTCATGAAAAATCAAAAGCGAAGAGACCATGGACAAAGAATTTAGCTTGAAGCAACAATGCACCCAATACACAAAACCAACCATTTGGCGGAGGATTTCTCCCCCTATGTTTAAGCACACATGTCATGGCGCCTCAAAGATAGATGCTTGGACCCATACACGACACGAGATCAATTTATGTTGCACACATAGGTAAGCATCAAACCAAGACATGGTGAGATGACCATACCTACATGTGCTGCGCAACTAAGCTACGTAGCATGTTAAGAGCAAGAATATAGTGCAAGAAGCAAATCAATCCAAGTTTTGGGGATCTAGGATACCGAGTTCTCGCCTCAACATGACAAACCAGGATTCATCCAAAGGCTTTGTGAAGATATCGGCCAATTGGAACATCGTACCCACATGAGTGAGATTGATATCACCATTTGCGACATGGTCACGTAGGAAGTGGTGGCGAATGTCAATATGTTTGGTGCGACAATGTTGGACAGGGTTGTTGGCGATCTTTATTGCGCTTTCATTGTCACATAGAAGATGCACCGTACCAAGAGACACACAATAGTCTTTCAAGGTTTGCCTCATCCATAACAATTGATCACAACAAGATGCCGC
Organism: Avena atlantica; assembly: GCA_910589765.1. NCBI lineage: Eukaryota > Viridiplantae > Streptophyta > Magnoliopsida > Poales > Poaceae > Avena > Avena atlantica. The sequence goes on along the minus strand of OU342733.1, from coordinate 490,781,551 downwards.
GGATATGTATTCGGCTTTGGCGGTGGATAGGGCTGTGGAGTTTTGTTTCTTGGAAGACCAACTCACCAACGACCGGCCAATAAATTGGCAAGCCCCGGAGGCTGATTTCCGGTCAACCTTATCACCTGCCCAATCGGCATCCGAATAGCCAACAAGCTCAAAAGGTTGACCCCTTTGGATACCAAAATCCGAGAGTAGGAGTGAGAACAAGGTACCTAAAAATCCGTTTGACCGCCATCAAGTGGCACTCCTTGGGAGCGGATTGAAAACGAGCACACATTCCAACACTTAACATGATATCCGGCCTAGAAGCACAAAGGTAGAGCAAGGAACCAATCATAGAACGATATACCTTTTGATCCATGTCCTTCTCACCTACTCCCAGGCCAAGTTGTCCATTTAGTGGCATGGGTGTCTTCATGGGATTAGCCTTGGCCATCTCGAACTTATTGAGCATATCCTTAATGTACTTCTCTTGAGAGATGAAAGTGTCGTGAGGAAGTTGCTTTATGATGAAGCCTAGAAAGAACTTCAACTCCCCCATCATGGACATCCTAAATTTCATAGTCATCAACTCGGCAAAAGCTTTGTTATGAGATTCGTTAGTTCCACCAAAGATAGTATCATCAACATAGATTTGAACAATAAATAAGCCACCCACTTTAACCCGTTTGGTGAAAAGGGTGGAATCGACCTTACCCACGCTAAACCCATCCATGAGTAGAAAATCCCTAAGGTGCTCATACCAAGCACGAGGATCTTGCTTTAGTCTGTAGAGAGCCTTATGGAGTAGATACACATGGTTGGGATAGCATGTGTTTTCGAAACCCTAGGGTTGAGCTACATATGCAACCTCTTTCAAGGGATCATTAAGAAATGCACTTTTCACATCCATTTGATAAAGCTTGAAGTTATGGAAAGATGCATAAGCAAGCAAGAGACGAATAGCTTCAAGACGAGCAACGGGCGCAAAGGTGTCCTCATAGTCAATACCTTCTATTTGGGCATACCCTTGCGCCACTAACCTTGCTTTGTTTCTTGTGACGACCCCGTTCTCATCTTGCTTGTTCTTGAACACCCACTTGGTCCCAATGACATTGATGCGATGATCTTTAGGCCTCTCCACTAGAGACCATACTTCATTGCGGGTGAAACACTCGAGTTCTTCTTGCATGGCAATGACCCAATCTGGATCCTCCAAAGCCTCATGAACCTTAAGGGGCTCAAAGTTGGACACAAAAGCATGATGCCAACAAAAGGTTGTGAGGTTCATCTTCCTGGCACGAGTCTCGATCCCTCTTGATATGCTTCCAAGGATATTGTTGACTTGAAGTCCACTTGCAATGGAGGCGGCCTTAATCTTCCGAATTGTGCCTTCATGATCAACAAATTCATCTTTTGAGGGGCCTTGATCATTGACACCATCTTGATCTTGGACTTGAGATGGAGGTTGCTCTTCTACTTGGTCTTGCTCATGGGTTTGAGGGCTTGGTTCTTGTTCTTCGGTTTGCATGGCATCTTGAGAGAGATGTTGATCTTGTGATGCATTTGATGGCTCAACTTGGGTAGAGCTTGGCTCTTCTTGAGTTGAACTTGATTCTCCTCCATCATCTTGTTGAACATGAATGTGAGACTCAGTGGGCAAGATGTGCCCAATACCCATCAACTTGATGACTTGAGAAGAATCACCATCTCCTACATCACGAGAAGAAACTTGCCCCTCATGGGGGGCATTATTCTCCAAAAACTCCACGTCACAAGATACTTCAACACTACCATTGGTATTGTTGTAGTATCTATAGGCGTGAGAGTTTTCCGCATAACCAACAAAAATACCCTCTATAGTTCTAGATTCAAATTTACCAAGCTTTCCCTTTTTGTTCTTGACGAGGCACTTGCATCCAAAGACACGGAAGTAGTTGACATTGGGATTATTACTTGTGAGAATCTCATATGGAGTCATGTCAAAGGGAGCACGGAGGAAGAGCCGATTCGTGTAGTGGATCGCGGTAGCAATAGATTCTCCCCAAAAATTGTGAGGGGACTTGAATTCGCTCAACATTGTTCTTGCCATCTCAATGATTGTCCAATTCTTCCTTTCAACAACACCATTTTGTTGAGGGGTATAAGGAGCTGAGAATTCATGCTTGATCCCCTCATCTTCAACAAATTCTTGCATGGTGTAGTTCTTGAACTCGGTGTCGTTGTCGGTTCTAATAGTCTTGATCTCCACTCCATGAGTGCGTTGAGCTTGCTTGGCGAAGATCATGAATTCCTTGAAGGTCTCATCCTTCGTTTTGAGAAGAAAGACCCAAGTATACCTTGAGTAATCATCAACAATGACAAGACCGTATCTTCTTCCACCAAGAGAGTCATATGTCGATGGCCCGAAGAGATCCGAATGGAGCAGCTCCAAGGGTCTTGACGTGGACACCTCGGTAACGGAGGGATGATGCTTCCCAATTTGCTTTCTTGAAATGCAAGCACTACACACACGATCTTTCTCAAAGGATATACCGGTTAGTCCAATAATATGCTCACCCTTTAGGAGTAGATTAAGATTTCTCATGTTGACATGGCCTAGGCGACGATGCCAAAGCCATCCCTTGTCAGCCTTGGCCATTAGACATGTAGGAAGAGATTGGCTCTCTTTCGAGAGGTCGACCACATAAATGTCGTCTTCCACGTGTCCAATGAGAACCAAGCTGAGATCATAAACCCTTCACAAAAGTTTTAGAGAAATAGGAGTCATAGGCGGCATCCGCGAGATGTTTAATAGAAAGCAAGTTGTAACCAAGGTTTTCAACATGTAAGACGGTCTCTAGAGTCAAAACCTTGGAGATTACCAACTTACCATAACCAAGTACCTTTCCTTTAGAGTTATCTCCAAAAGTGATGCTTGATGTTGAGTTGACATCGTGAATGAATTGGTCAAGCCCACTCCTACCTCCGATCATGTGATTGGTGCATCCACTATCAAACACCCATTTTGATCTATCGGAGGCATAACCCTACAAAATCAATTCTTTGATTTAGGAACCCATTGAGTAATGGGTCCCCTAGCATTAGCAACAAGATCCCTAGGTACCCAAATTGAGTACCACCTATAAGCATAACCATTTAGAGGGCCAACATATTTGTCATATACATCTCCTTGAGTGCCCTCACATAGCACATGGGAAGGATTAGACTTTCCCGCATACTTGTGATTTGGATTGCCCCTCATGGCTCCCCCATTCACCACATTCCTTTTGACTTTATCAACCACCTTGTCACCTTCTTTTACAAAGGTTATCTTCTTTGGTGGAAGGGCATTGCTCGTGTTGTTCTTTGGATCAAAACCGACACCTTCCTTGGAAATTCTCGTCTTTTGACGGGATAAAATCTCATCTAGGATCTTTCCCTTGGAGGTAGGTGCACGACGCTCTTTCTCAAGTTGCTCTTTCAACTTCTTATTTTCCTCAATGAGGTGAGTTTGATCCAAGGTAGATTTAGAGGTACAAGAATCATTTTCGACAATAATTGGATCCTTCAAAGTACCAAGAGCCTTCTCATAGGACACCCGAAGTTGATCATGGTTCTCTCCAAGTTTTATGGGCTCACTCTTGACAAGCAAACTAGCCTTCTCAAGGTGCTCAAGGTCCTTGGTAAGAGAAGCATGAGCAACTTCAAGCTCTTTCTTTGAGGCATCAAGCTCTTGGGACAATGCGTTAGCCCTATCAATAGTGTCCATGTCTTTTGCTTTATCAATTTCAAAAATTCCAATTTGTAGTTTAAGAAAATAATTGGTATTGTTTTCCTCACAAAGTTCTTGCTCAAGAAGATTGAATCTTCGTTTCTCATCATCAATATGAGATTCCAAGCTATCAATGGCCTCATCGCGTGAGCTAACAAGTTCCATTAATTGCTTGACTCTAGCAATGGGAGGAAGAGACTTCATGATATCATACATTTCTTTTATATATTCTTTACCAAATTCATCACTATCACTATCACTATCACTATCACTTTCAATATCACTATCATGATCACTCTCAAGATCATCCAAGACACTAGATAGGGATGGAGGAGAGACAATTACCTTGGAGCTTCTTGCCATAAGACAAGAACCGGTGATCTTGGGAATATGAGAACTCTCGATGTAGTCCTTGGAGTAGTCGTAGGTGAGAGGTGAACCGGGTTCGACATATGCCAAACCGGACACACCCACCACTTTCTCCTTATCCCCACACTCCACGCCAGACTCGTCCTTGGAGCTCCTTGCCATGAGGCAAGTGGCGGTGACCTTGGGAGTAGGAGAGTCGTCGGTTTAGTCCTTGGTGTAGTCATAGGTGAAGAGAGACCCGGGTTTGTCAAAGGCCAAACCGGCCACTCCAACCACCTTCTCTTCATCCTCATCCTCCTTGTCGGATATGTATTCTTGGCCTAGGAAGCCCTTACCATCACGCCTATTGTTCCTCTTGTATCTTTCATTAATGGGGTTGGGCTCCAATCTTGGTTTGGCACCTTCTTCATACTTAGGCTTGTCAAGCCTGTTCTCATATGGACACTTTTCAGCAAAATGGGTCGACTCATCACAATTGTAGCACGTACTCTTCTTCTCACTTGATCCCATTGAACTTCTCCTTCTTCGGAACTTCATGTTCTTGGTGAAGAGAGCAAGTTGAGAGATCATATCATCAACTCCACCAACATCGCTTTCTTCATCACTAGCAACATCTTCTTGCATACAATCTCCCAAAGCTCAACACTGCAGCTATGAAGATGAGATTCCATCGAAGCTTTCCAATGAGAGAAATGAGTTCCATCATAATGAGGTTCAGGACCCGAACCATTAATATGAGGCATGATGTTCTTTTGCTTAGGATAAACATAAGGGAATTGATTAGGGGGCGTGGAAGTTTTTGACGAGCCGCCCTCATGAGCAGACTCGGCATCCTTATCCTTTTCGGTGTCCATTGGTCTCCCTTGAGGTACTACCAATGGATTACCAAGAAAAGCCCCATCACCAATTGCCTTAAGTTGTCCTTCTAGGTAACTCATTCGAACAAGGAGTTCAGAATCCGCCTTGGCCTTTTCAAGGGCACCCTTGGCTAAGATTTCGCGAAGCTCCTTGACCGAATAAGTCTTTTCCTCCTCATCATCGGAGAAAACCATCTTTTATCTTAGGTGCTAAAGCCCTTAAAAGAGCCCTTGGCTCTGATACCAATTGAAAGTGTAAGATGGTTAACCTAGAGGGGGGGTGAATAGGTTTCTACAAAATTCTTTATAATCTTTTGCAAGTTTTAGGCCTTGCGGAATATAAGTGAGCCTAAATGCAAACTAGGTGAGGCAACCTAGATGATGTACAAGATACTTCAAGCTCGAAGGCTATCACAAGGTAAAGAACACAAGTAAGATATCGGTTAAGGAATAACTGAAGCACGCGGAGACGAAGATGTATTCCCGTGTTCACCACCTTTGGGAAGGGGTCTACGTCACGTTGGAGAGGTGCGAGGTTCCATGAAGGATTCCTCACACGCCACAAAGGCTCACCTTCTTCTCCAAGCCTATCCCACGAAGGAATAGCTCACTTACTCGTGGTAGACTTTAAGGTAGTCTCCAAACCCTCACAAACTTTCCACGGAGCAAATCATAAGCCGAATGCCTCCGGGCGACCCTAGCCGCCTAGGGTTTCCCACAAACCCAAGAGTAACAAGCTAACTCGATGAACTCAAGGGGGAATGAACTTTGGCTTGGTGGAAACTGTTGGAGATATGCCCTAGAGGCAATAATAAATGTAGTTATTATTATATCTTTGTGTTTATGATAAATTTTTACATTCATGCTATAACAGTATTAACCATAAACATTAATACTTGTGTGATTTGTAAACTAAATTAGAGTCCCTGGTAAAGCCTCTTTATAATACTAGCTTGTTGATTAATAGATCATCATGGTTTCTTGATCATGAACATTTGAGATGTTAATAACAAGGTCATATCATTAGGAGAATGGTATGATGGACATACTCCTATAGATAAGTGTAGCATAAAGATCAAGTCATTTTAATAGTTCAATTGCTATTAGCTTTCTGATACATAGTAACCTAATTCTTTCGACCATGAGATCATGATAATCACCATCACCGGAAGGATGCTTTCATGACATCAAACACCACACCGTAACTGGGTGGCTATAAAGGTGGCATTGAGTGTTTGGAAAGTATGGGTTGAGGCACATGGATCAAGAGTGGGATTTGTCCATCCATATGACGGATAGATATACTCTGGGCCCTCTCGGTGGAATGTCATCCAATTGGCTTGCAAGCATGTGACTGGCTCACAAGGGATCACATACCACGAGAACGAAAAGAGTACTTATCGGTAACGAGGTTGAACTCGGTATGCAGAGATACCGACGATCCAAACCTCGGATAAGTAAACTATCGTGAGAAAAAGGGAAATTGGTATCGTATGTAAGTGGTTCATTCGATCGCAAAGTAATCATAGAAATATGTGGGAGCCATATGAATTTCCAGATTCCTCTATTGGTTATTGATCGGAGAAGTGTCTCGGTCATGTCCGCATAATTCACGAACCGTAGGGAGACACACTTAAGGATTCGATGTTGTTGAGTAGTTATGGAATGATGAGTAAGAGACCGAATGTTCTTCGGAGTCTCGGATGGGATCCGGGATATCACGAGGAGATCCGGAATGGTCCGAATAATAAGATTCATATAAGGAAAGTCCTGTTTCGGAGTTGGGGAATGATTCCGGTGTTTTCACTAGGAATGTTCTAGAAGGGTTCGGAAGGTCTGGCACTCTGGAGTGGAAGGGTACATGAATGTTTCATGACAATATGGAATGATTGCATCATGTACTAGGTCACTTGGCTGGGCAAAATAAAGAGAGAAATCAAATCCTAGTTTGAAAGTCAAACGCCAATTTGAAAAAGTCAAACGACAAGTTTGCTTGGTGGAGGGAGAGTAGGAAACCTACTTGGGGAGGAAGTCTCCTCCCTCCACCCTCCGGCCAAGGAGGCCGAGTTGGGGGAGGAATCCCTCCTCCCAACCGGCCACCCTCCACCTATATAAGGAGGGGTAGGGTGCCCCTACCCCTCACACCCAAAACCCTAGCCCCAAGCCGCCGGCCTCCTCCAAGTCGCCGCCGCCTAGGGCCTCCTCTAACTCGGCGAGTTAGGGTTTCCCCAAACCCTAGCCACCGGCCAAGCCCTCCCCTTGGTGCCCTCTAAACCCTAGATCACCAAGGCCTCTCTCATACTCCACCATACTCGCTTCGGCTTAAGGCGAAGCCCTGCGGGAGCTCCCCTCTACTTCCGACACCACGCCGTCGTGCTGCCGGAACGCGAGGAGAGTGCTACAACCTCCGCTGCCTGCTGGAACAAGGGAGAGGAAGGTCTTCATCGAGTACCAAACTTGTGACTGACTGCGGAAGTGCTGCCGGAACGCAGTGCCGGAAGGATCGTCTACGCGATCTTGAGATCGGCAACAGTACGACTACATCACCCACGAGAATCTGTTCTCGTTAAACGCTTTGGAATCTTCGAGGGTGAGTTCTTCTATCGACTCATTGCTACAATCTAGTAGATAGATCTTGGCTTGTTTGTTTGCATGCGGTAGAATTTTTTTGTTTTCCATGCTACGAACCCCTACAGAAACGTAGATCGGGACCTCTTCTTCCTTTTTACCAAAGGGATTTGGATTTTGTTGGGTAGAATGGGAGATCCTCAAGCTTTTGTGTTTCAACAAAGGGGGGGAGAGAGAGCTTCAAGAAATGAAATGTTAGCTCAAGTGCCTAACCTCACAGTAGAGAAGAAAGGGGTATATATAGTGTGAGTGGAAAAGGAGCCGTTTGGGGGTTCCTGCGACAGAACCGGCAATAAGTCGGGTCGGACCGAGTTGCTCGCCGGAATTTCCGTCGACAGCTCCGGTCGACCAGACCCCATGACGGAATTTTTGGTGGCGACCGAAATTCTCGGCGCACAACTGAAAGGCTATGCAGTAAGCCGTATCGGCATACACCGAGAATTTCCGGCGGCGACCGGAAATTCCGGCGACAGCACCGGCGCCGCCGGCGCTTTTGCCGATTTCGAAGTAACCTCTTTTGACTCATTTTTCAAGGCTATTTTCTCTCTTTCTTCGAACGGGTGTGTGTGGGTGGATGATGAGAGACATATATGGTGTAAAACATCCCCAAAGAGCACATAGAGATCACCCCTCTTAATAGTGCGGTGTTTCCTAATTAACTCAAGAGTAAATAAGAGAAAATAATAAACAACGCCACCGACTCTCCATAAAGAAACGAATGGGGGGTCACCCATCACCTATCACCAACAACCTGTGGATTCTCACCTGTAGAGAAGCTAATAGAAACATTAGTCCATTCTCTAGCTCCGATGTCATAGTTAACCAAAATACTATATAAGGGCTATTTGCCCTTACATTAAGGTCATTATAAATCGCCTTGGAATCCCAAAACTGTGAGCAATAGCTCATGAAAACGGCCATAAAACGCGAAAACAACGATTTTCTGGTCATATCTGTCAAACATGTAAGGGTTCTTACGAGGCATGCAAATCTTCCTAGAAGCCAAAAAAATGTGGGTAATAACTCATGAAAACGACCATAAAACACGAAAATAACAATTTTCTGGTCATATATCCCAAACATGTAAGGGTTTCTTACGAGGCATGCAAGTCCGCTTGGAACCCAAAAAATGTGGGTAATAACTCATGAAAACGACCATAAATCACGAAAATGACGAGTTTTTGGTCATAACTCTCAAACATATGTCGGGTCTTAAGGTCGTTGTAAATCGCCCTCGAACCCTAAAACTGTGGGCAACTCATGAAAACGTCCATAAAACGCAAAAACGACGAGTTTCTGGTCATGTCTCTCAAACATGTAAGGATTCTTACGGGGCATGCAAATCCGTCTGGAACCCCAAAACTATGGGCAACAGCTCATGAAAACAACCATAAAACACAAAAACTACGTGTTTTTAGTCACATATCTTAAACATGTAACGGGTCTTACTGGCCTTGCAAATCTAACTGGAACCCAAAAACTGTGGGAAATAACTCAAAAAATGGCTATAAACACGAAAACGATGAGTTTTTGGTCATCACTCTCAAACATGTGTTGGGTCATAAGGTCGTTGAAAATCGCCCTGGTACTCCAAAACTGTGGGCAATAGCTTATGAAAACGACCATAAAACGCAAAAACGACGAGTTTCTGGTCATATCTCTCAAACATGTAAGGGTTCTTACGAGGCATGCAAATCCTCCTGGAACCCCAAAACTGTGGGCAATAGCTCATGAAAACGGCCATAAAAAAGAAAACTACGAGTTTTTAGTCATATATCTCAAACATGTAACTGGTCTTACTGGCCTTGCAAATCCAACTGGAACCCAAAAATTGTGGGAAATAACTCATAAAAATGGCCATAAACACGAAAACGACGAGTTTTTGGTCATAACTCTCAAACATATGTCGAGTCATAAGGTCGTTGTAAATTGCCCTGGAACCCCAAAATTATGGGCAATAGCTCATGAAAACGGCCATAAAACGCAAAAACGACGAGTTTTTGGTCATATCTCTTAAACATGTAAGGGTTCTTACAAGGCATTCAAATCCACCTGGAACCCCAAAATTGTGGGCAATAGCTCATGAAAACAGCCATAAAACACGAAAACTACGAGTTTTCAGTCATATATTTTAAACATGTAACGGGTCTTACTGGTCTTGCAAATCCAACTGGAATCCAAAAACTATGGGAAATAACTCATAAAAATGGCCATAAACACGAAAACGATGATTTCTTGGTCATCACTCTCAAACATGTGTTGGGTCATAAGGTCGTTGAAAATTGCCCTGGAACCCAAAATGTGTGGGAAATAGCTCATGAAAACGGCCATCAAACGCAAAAACGACGAGTTTCTGGTCATATCTCTTAAACATGTAAGGGTTCTTATGAGGCATGCAAATCCGCCTGGAACCCCAAAACTATGGGCAATAGCTCATGAAAACGGCCATAAAACACGAAAACTATGAGTTTTTAGTCATATGTCTCAAACATGTAAAGTGTCTTACTGGCCTTGCAAATCCAACTGGAATCCAAAAACTATGGGAAATAACTCATAAAAATGTCCATAAACACGAAAACGACGAGTTTTTGGTCATAACTCTCAAAGATGTGTCGGGTCATAAGGTCGTTGTAAATCTTCCTGGAACCCAAAAAATGTGGGCAATAGCTCATGAAAACGGCCATAAAACGCAATAATGACGATTTTCTGGTCATATCTCTCAAACATGTAAGGGTTCTTATGTTTAGAAGCCAAAAAAATGTGGGTAATAACTCATGAAAACGACCATAAAACGCGAAAACGATAATTTTCTGGTCATATATCTCAAACATGTAAGCGTTCTTACGCGGCATGCAAGTTCGCTTGGGGCCCAAAAAATGTGGGTAATAACTCATGAGAACAACCATAAAACACGAAAACGACGAGGTTTTGGTCATAACTCTCAAACATATGTCGGGTCTTCAGGTCGTTGTAAATCGCCCCGGAACCCCAAAACTATGGGCAACTCATGAAAACGGCCATAAAACGCAAAAACGACGAGTTTCTGGTCATGTCTCTCAAACATGTAATGGTTCTTATGAGGCATGCAAATCCACCTGGAACCCCAAAACTGTGGGCAATAGGTCATGAAAACGGCCATAAAACACGAAAACTACGAGTTTTTAGTCATATATGGTTATAAAGGGATGGACATCAGAGGTACCACATGCTAAAATGGGAAAATATTTGCGCCCCCAATGACCTTGGCAGGCATATGAATTTTAGGTTCACACTGCTTTAATGTTGCGCTTATGCCAAAATGGGTGTGGCGAATCCTCGTCGACGATGGATGTGTGTGGCTTCAACTCATAAAATCCAAGTACCTCCATGGACGCCCCTCCTAGCATGTGACCGTCGGGAGGGCTCCCAGTTCCAGAGATCTATCTAGGACATCAAGCATGAGATCCGCATTGGGATCTCCTTCACCACTAGTAATGGCGAAGGAACCCTGTTCTGGCTTGGCCCCTAGCTCTCCGACTCGCCGCTTAGAACTAAGTTCCCTCCCTCTTCGTGATATGCGCTGGCCTGATTCTCCTTGTGGTCGATGCATGTCATGAGGAGACCTAGAACATCCTGTTACAGAGAACCTTTGGCATGGAGGAGGCCATGGGGTTTGAGGCCATGAGAGGGATCCTCCCTCAGTCCCTATCGAAAGCCTCAGATAGTGTTTCGTAGCGGTTGTCCCTGTTGGGGACTTTCTACGTTAGTTGTCTTGTCGGGCCCTATTTCAAGTGCATGTTCTCCCCTGGATGACCCCTCCTTGGAAAACTCCACTTCCAATAAACCTCAAGATCTTTGTGTGGCAATTTCTACAATATCGTCTACCCTCAGGGGAGGAGGTTCCCAAGCGACATGGTCCATGAAATGGCCTGTGTCCGCTTTGTGGGATCCCAAAAATGGATACTCACATAATGTCCACCTGTCTTGTTTCCTAGTTTCTATGGAGCTTTGTACGAGAGGTGCTAGGGCTTGCTTGGAAAATTAAAGACCTCTGTGAGTTCCTGGAGACTGAAGCAAACTATACTGGAACAAATTACAGCGGGGCAATTGACAGGAACTGAGCAAGGCATACCAATGCAATTAATAGCTAGAAAGATCCTATGAAGCTGATTGGGCAATAAAATAATATACATAAATCGTAATCCAACTGCAACTATGACTAGAAGTCCACCTTCAGGTTATCATCCGAACCCCCTCCAGTATTAAGTTGCAAGCAACAGACAACTACTTTAAGCAAAGTGTAAGTTAAACAATCCACATGTTCTATGAACAAGAGACCGTTGTTTTCTCCCTAGTAGCAACAACACATCTACAACCGAAGAGATTTCTGTCACTTCCCTTGGAAACTAGAGGCATGAACCCACTATCGAGCATAAATACTCCCACTTGGAGTCACTAGCAAACTACTTGGCCAAGATAACCACTAGAAATGGAGAGCATGCAAGATCACAAACAACACAGACATGATAGAATCATAAAGATAGAACCATTCATCAAACCAACATAATAATCTCAATATCCATCGGATCCCCGAAAACACAACATGCATGATTACAAATATATTACATCTTGATCATGAACGGAGCTCACAAGATCTATACATGAAATCACAAAGGAGGAGATACAACCATCTAGCTACTACATGGACCCATAGTCCAAGGTGGAACTACTCACAAATCATACCAGAGAGAAGGTCTTCGGGATGATCTCCCCTTCGGCAGGGTGCCGGGAAGAACTTCAGATCCCCTCCGATCTAGGCACGATGGTGGCGGCGGCTACAGACGGTTTCGTGGATTTGTGATTGGGTACCGAGAGTTTCTGTATCGGGGGCTTCTTATAGGCGAAGGGGCGAGTCCGGGAGGCGACCAGGAGGGACAGACCCTACACAGGCGCGGGGTAGGGCCCACCCCCGCCTAGGGGGGTTATCCTCCCTGGCCCGCTTCTCCGTCTCTCCTCTAGACTTCTTGTTCCCCATGGAAAGTTATTGACTTTGTCCTTCGTCCCGTCCAATTCCGAAAATATTTCTTTACTAACTTTTCTGAAACCAAAAACAGCAGAAAACAGGCATCTGGCACCGTTGCAACTTGTTAATAGGTTAGTACCAGAAAACATGTAAAAAGCAACTCAAAGTGTAGACAAGTAAATTAAAGTAGATACTAAACAAGCATGGAGCATCAAAAATTATAGATACGTTTCCAACGTATCAATTATATTTCTACTCTATGAGGGACAAGCTGAATGCCACTATGCTATGTTTTCTGCATGTGAAACAAACAAATGTTTTTCAATGCATGTTATTCATGATCTTTGTCTGTAACTTGCCATGTTGCATGCATAGTTACTATGTCCTATTGTTAGAACTCTATCTTTTATGCACATGTTTAGAGTTCTTTGATCCCAGCTTTCAATGCTTGCAAATGGTTGGATCTTTATTGTGAGGGTGCATGTCACCTCAAAAATTATTCTGTTTATCACTTACCTACTCGAGGACGAGCATGAGCTAAGCTTGGGGATGCTGATACGTTGGAAACGTATCTATAATTTTTGATGCTCCATGCTTGTTTTGTATCTACTTTGTTTTGCTTGTCTAAACTTTGAGGTGCTTTTTACATGTTTTTTGGTACTAACCTATTAACAAGTTGCAACAGTGTCAGGTGCCCGTTTTCTGTTATTTTTGGTTTCAGAAAAGTTAGTAAAGAAATATTCTCAGAATTGGATGGGACAAACGTCAAAGTCAATTACTTTCCGTGGGGAACAAGAAGTCCAGAGGAGAGCTGGAGGGGCCGGCCAGGGGGCCCAGACCCACCCCAGGCACGGGGGCAGGTGGGCCCGTGCCTAGATAGGGTTTGGTGGCCCTGGCCGCCTCCCGGTCTCGCCCCTTCGCCGAAGGGGAGATCATCCCGGAGGCCTTCTCTCCGGTATGATGTGTGAGTAGTTCCACACCTTGGACTATGGGTCCATGTAGTAGCTAGATGGTTGTATCTCCTCCTTTGTGCTTTCATGTATAGATCTCGTGAGCTCCGTTCATGATCAAGATCTAATCTATTTGTAATCATGCATGTTGTGTTTGTGGGGATCCGATGGATATTGAGATTATTATGTTGGTTTGATAAATGGTTTTATCTTTATGATTCTATCATGCCTGTGTTGTTTGTGATCTTGCATGCTCTCCGTTGCTAGTGGTTATCTTGGCCAAGTAGTTTCTAGTGACTCCAAGAAGGGATATTTATGCTCGATACTGGGTTCATGCCTCTAGTTTCCAAGGGAAGTGACAGAAATCTCTTCGGTTGTAGATGTGCTCTTGCTACTAGGGAGAAAACAATGGTCTCTTGTTCATGGAACATCTGGACTGTTTACCTTACACACTTTGCTTAAAGCAGATGTCTGTTGCTTGCAACTTAATACTGGAGGGGGTTCGGATGATAATCTGAAGGTGGAATTCTAGTCATAGATGCAGTTGGATGGCGGTCTATGTATATTTTTGTATTGCCCAATCAATCTCATAGGATCTTTCTGGCTAGTAATTGCATTGTTATGCCATGCTCAGTTCCTGTCAATTGCCCGATTGTAATTTGTTTACCATTCATGCCATATTGTTTATCTAAGGAGAGCACCTCTAGTGAACTATGGACCCCGGTCCAATCTTTACCATTAATACATCTTCCACTGTTACCTGTTTACTTGCTGCAAACCATTACCTTCCACACCATACGTTTAATCCTTTGTTACAGCAAACCAGTGAGCTTGACAACCTCACTGATTCGTTGGGGCAAAGTATTGAGTTTGTGTTGTGCAGGTCTCCGCGTTGCTAGCAACACATGTGTGACATTTCCTTCCTCCTACTGGTTCGATAACCTCGGTTTCTTACTGAGTGAAACTTGCTGCTTCATACCTTTCTCTTGGGGTTTCCAACGAAGCGTCCCACGACAAGTGGTGGGCGCCATCACGAATCCTCGTCGAGGATGGATGTGTGTGGCTTCAACTCATAAAATCCAAGTACCTCCGTGGACGCCCCTCCTAGCATGTGACCGTCGGGAGGGCTCCCAGTTCCAGAGATCTATCTAGGACATCAAGCCTGAGATCCGCATTGGGATCTCCTTCACCACTAATAATGGCGAAGGAACCCTGTTCTGGCTTGACCCCTGGCTCTCTGACTCGCCGCTTAGAACTAAGTTCCCTTCCTCTTCGTGACATGCGCTGACCTGATTCTCCTTGTGGTCGATGCATGTCATGAGGAGACCTAGAACATCCTGCTACAGAGAACCTTTGGCATGGAGGAGGCCACGGGGTTTGAGGCCATGAGAGGGATCCTCCCTCAGTCCCTATCGGAAGCCTCAGATAGTGTTTCCTAGCGGTTGTCCCCGTCGGGGAATTTCTACGTTAGTTTGTCTTGTCGGGCCCTTTTTCAAGTGCATGTTCTCCCCTGGATGACCCCCCCCCTTGGAAAACTGCACTTCCACTAAACCTCAAGATCTTTGTGTGGCAATTTCTACAGGATCGTATACCCTCAGGGGTGGAGGTTCCCAAGCGACATGGTCCATGACATGGCCTGTGTCCGCTTTGTGGGATCCCTAAAATGGATACTCACATAATGTCCACCTGTCTTGTTTCCTAGTTTCTATGGAGCTTTGTACGAGAGGCGCTAGGGCTTGCTTGGCAAGCCAAAGACCTCCGTGAGTTTCTGAAGACTGAAGCAAACCATACTGGTATAAGGCATAACCTCTCACGATTAATGTTTGCTGCGATGACATGAACCTTATAAAATATCCTTAACAAACTAGTGATCAAGAGAGTGTTCCTGCGACGTACTTATAACTACCTAATCAAATTTCTTGCTTTTCTACCACAATGGCACCCGCTTACTAGGCATCAACAAGGAGCATGTGTTCGACATTTATTAGGCTTTATTGGCTGCGGCACGCTAGTATGCTTCTCCATCGGTCCGCTGGGAGCTTGTTTTTTGCCTTTTTTTTTCTTTCTCTTTGGTTGTTGTGCTGTTCTTCGAGCGGAATCTCTTTTGTTTTTCTTTGGTTCGGAACTTGTATCAGATTTGGATGGTTGTGCTTTAATAATGAAGTGGGGTGAAAATAATATCTACATCCTTCTCGACGTTATGAGCATTGTAAGGTGGTCACCAAATAGGGAAACACTTAAATGTCTATTAGAAATCAAATTCGGCTTACGGGTGAAGCCATTGTTTGAAATTCCAAAAAAAATAAGAAAATATATTCGCAGGTACATCCGGATATTCTTCGTCCGCACACAAATTTTTGGCCAAAAAGAATATATTTATGTTCCGTGTAAAAAAGACAAATCCGAGGCTCTCCAACATGACTATTACGGACAATTGTTTTTGTCTTTTTATAGAAGCCAGATAAAATGTTCTTTTTATCTCGAAAACTTGTGTACAAACACAGAATCTATGGATATCCAACCAAAACTTTATTTTTGATTCTTTTGAAATTTTGAAAAAAAAGTTAAAGAAAATTTCATAATAAGTTCATATGCACCTGTGAGCCAAAACACCATCTCCGACAACTGAAAATAAGACCTATATTTTTTTAAGATCAACCAAAGTACAATTTGACTATTTTTTCAGAAAAAACTAAGCTAGTTACGATGCTAAATCATGCCATTATATATACATGACAATGTATTTTTTATATTATATTTATGTAGTATCATAGTTTTGAATAGATTTTTCTCTAGGTTGTGTCAAACTTTACACTGTTCGACTTAAAAAAAATATAGGCCTTGTTTTGTGGAAACATATTTTAACACTTCCACAAACATGTAGTTCACATAAATAGTTTTACGAGATGCTTAGACGCTTACGTGACTAGTATCTAACCTAGTCTGGTTGCACATGTAGTATACCTCCATCCATTATAAAATATAAAATGTTTTAATTTTTATAAAACTAATGTATCTGGATGCATTATAGTGTGTAGGTTCGGAGCCTACACACTAGTTTTACGTAGATGCTTAGGTCCTAGTTGGATATTCCGTAGCCTGCCAAGAATAAGGAAAATCTCCGACTCAAAGTACTATTTCATACATGGGCTAGCTAGATTATATTTTTGAAAAGTTTCCGTATTTCTTTTTTCAGAATCCTTGTCGTTTCTGTTTTCATCGGAAATTCCTCCCATTTTATTGTTTCCATTTAGAATGTTTTGTTTCTTTTCTGCAAAATATCGTATTTGTTTCTATTTTTATTTACCCACGTTTTTCTTCAGAAACGAATGAAAAGTGTTCCCTTTCTGTTTTCAAACCTAGATGTGAGAATTGTGGACAGAAGCTCAAGAATTGCTCGAATCCGGTGGTGAGGAAGGGAGATAGGATGGTTCTCTCATGCTGATGATTATAGGTCGGTGGACTTTCACGAGTTCAGCACTGTGCATTGCATGCCTTTTATTTTATTTTCATATACAGTCCTACAGAAAATTATTTGGGGAATTCCGACATAACGTTTTGTACAAC